>OY804581.1:49749195-50071080 GCA_963680875.1 Bathymodiolus brooksi
GGTTAAGTTCACAATAAAACCAAAGGGCGTAAACAGGATAGACATAATCGGCTAAGTTCACGATAAAACCAAAGGGCCTAAACAGGATAGACAAAATCGGCTAAGTTCACAATAAAACCATAGGGCCTAAACAGGATAGACATATTCGGCTAAGTTCACAATAAAACCAAAGAGCCTAAACAGGATAGACATAATCGGCTAAGTTCACGATAAAACCAAAGGGCCTAAACAGGATAGACATAAACGGTTAAGTTCACAATAAAACCAAAGGGCGTAAACAGGATAGACATAATCGGCTAAGTTCACGATAAAACCAAAGGGCCTAAACAGGATAGACATAATCGGCTAAGTTCACAATAAAACCATAGGGCCTAAACAGGATAGACATAATCGGTTAAGTTCACGATAAAACCAAAGGGCCTAAACAGGATAGACATAATCGGTTAAGTTCACGATAAAACCAAAGGGCGTAAACAAGATAGACATAATCGGCTAAGTTCACGATAAAACCAAAGGGCCTAAACAGGATAGACATAATCGGCTAAGTTCACAATAAAACCATACGGCCTAAACAGGATAGACATAATCGGTTAAGTTCACGATAAAACCAAAGGGCCTAAACAGGATAGACATAATCGGTTAAGTTCACGATAAAACCAAAGGGCATAAATAGGATAGACATAATCGGCTAAGTTCACGATAAAATCAAAGGGCCTAAACAGGATAGACATAATCAGTTAAGTTCACGATAAAACCAAAGGGCGTAAACAGGATAGACATACTCGGCTCAGTTCAAAATGAAACCAAAGGGCCTAAACAGGATAGACATAATCGGCTAAGTTCACGATAAAACCAAAGGGCCTAAACAGGATAGACATAATCGGTTAAGTTCACGATAAAACCAAAGGGCATAAATAGGATAGACATAATCGGCTAAGTTCACGATAAAATCAAAGGGCCTAAACAGGATAGACATAATCAGTTAAGTTCACGATAAAACCAAAGGGCGTAAACAGGATAGACATACTCGGCTCAGTTCAAAATGAAACCAAAGGGCCTAAACAGGATAGACATAATCGGCTAAGTTCACGATAAAACCAAAGGGCCTAAACAGGATAGACATAATCAGTTAAGTTCACGATAAAACCAAAGGGCCTAAACAGGATAGACATAATTGGCTAAGTTCACGATAAAACCAAAGGGCCTAAACAGGATAGACATAATCGGTTAAGTTCACGATAAAACCAAAGGGCCTAAACAAAATAGACATAATCGGCTAAGTTCACAATAAAACCAAAGGGCCTAAACAGAATAGACATAATCGGTTAAGTTCACGATAAAACCAAAGGGCTTAAACAGGATAGACATAATCGGCTAAGTTCACAATAAAACCAATGGGCCTCAACATGATAAACATAATCGGCTAAGTTCACAATAAAACCAAAGGGCCTAAACAAGATAGACATAATCGGCTAAGTTCACGATAAAACCAAAGGGCCTAAACAGGATAGACATAATCGGCTAAGTTCACAATAAATCCAAAGGGCCTAAACAGGACAGACATAATCGGCTAAGTTCACAATAAAACCAAAGGGCCTAAACAAGATAGACATAATCGGCTAAGTTCACAATAAAACTAAAGGACCTAAACAGGATAGACATAATCGGCTAAGTTTACGATAAAACCAAAGGGCCTAAACAGGATAGACATAATTGGCTAAGTTCACGATAAAACCAAATGGACTAAACAGGATAGACATAATCGACTAAGTTCACAATAAAACCAAAGGGTCTAAGCAGGATAGGCATAATCGGCTAAGTTCACAATAAAACCAAAGGGCCTAAACAGGATAGACATAATCGGCTAAGTTCACGATAAAACCAAAGGGCCTAAACAGAATAGACATAATCGGCTAAGTTCACAATAAAACTAAAGGGCCTAAATGGGATAGACATAATCGGCTAAGTTCACGATAAAACCAAAGGGCCTAAACAGGATAGACATAATCGGCTAAGTTCACAATAAATCCAAAGGGCCTAAACAGGACAGACATAATCGGCTAAGTTCACAATAAAACCAAAGGGCCTAAACAAGATAGACATAATCGGCTAAGTTCACAATAAAACTAAAGGACCTAAACAGGATAGACATAATCGGCTAAGTTTACGATAAAACCAAAGGGCCTAAACAGGATAGACATAATTGGCTAAGTTCACGATAAAACCAAATGGACTAAACAGGATAGACATAATCGACTAAGTTCACAATAAAACCAAAGGGTCTAAGCAGGATAGGCATAATCGGCTAAGTTCACAATAAAACCAAAGGGCCTAAACAGGATAGACATAATTGGCTAAGTTCACGATAAAACCAAAGGGCCTAAACAGAATAGACATAATCGGCTAAGTTCACAATAAAACCAAAGGGCCTAAACAGGATAGACATAATCAGTTAAGTTCACGATAAAACCAAAGGGCGTAAACAGGATAGACATACTCGGCTCAGTTCAAAATGAAACCAAAGGGCCTAAACAGGATAGACATAATCGGCTAAGTTCACGATAAAACCAAAGGGCCTAAACAGGATAGACATAATCAGTTAAGTTCACGATAAAACCAAAGGGCCTAAACAGGATAGACATAATCGGCTCAGTTCAAAATAAAACCAAAGGGCCTAAACAGGATAGACATAATCGGCTAAGTTCAATATAAAACCAAAGGACCTAAACAGGATAGACATAATTGGCTAAGTTCACGATAAAACCAAAGGGCCTAAACAGGATAGACATAATCGGTTAAGTTCACGATAAAACCAAAGGGCCTAAACAAAATAGACATAATCAGCTAAGTTCACAATAAAACCAAAGGGCCTAAACAGAATAGACATAATCGGTTAAGTTCACGATAAAACCAAAGGGCTTAAACAGGATAGACATAATCGGCTAAGTTCACAATAAAACCAAAGGGCCTCAACATGATAAACATAATCGGCTAAGTTCACAATAAAACCAAAGGGCCTAAACAAGATAGACATAATCGGCTAAGTTCACGATAAAACCAAAGGGCCTAAACAGGATAGACATAATCGGCTAAGTTCACAATAAATCCAAAGGGCCTAAACAGGACAGACATAATCGGCTAAGTTCACAATAAAACCAAAGGGCCTAAACAAGATAGACATAATCGGCTAAGTTCACAATAAAACTAAAGGACCTAAACAGGATAGACATAATCGGCTAAGTTTACGATAAAACCAAAGGGCCTAAACAGGATAGACATAATTGGCTAAGTTCACGATAAAACCAAATGGACTAAACAGGATAGACATAATCGACTAAGTTCACAATAAAACCAAAGGGTCTAAGCAGGATAGGCATAATCGGCTAAGTTCACAATAAAACCAAAGGGCCTAAACAGGATAGACATAATCGGCTAAGTTCACGATAAAACCAAAGGGCCTAAACAGAATAGACATAATCGGCTAAGTTCACAATAAAACTAAAGGGCCTAAACAGGATAGACATAATCGGCTAAGTTCACGATAAAACCAAAGGGCCTAAACAGGATAGACATAATCGGCTAAGTTCACAATAAATCCAAAGGGCCTAAACAGGACAGACATAATCGGCTAAGTTCACAATAAAACCAAAGGGCCTAAACAAGATAGACATAATCGGCTAAGTTCACAATAAAACTAAAGGACCTAAACAGGATAGACATAATCGGCTAAGTTTACGATAAAACCAAAGGGCCTAAACAGGATAGACATAATTGGCTAAGTTCACGATAAAACCAAATGGACTAAACAGGATAGACATAATCGACTAAGTTCACAATAAAACCAAAGGGTCTAAGCAGGATAGGCATAATCGGCTAAGTTCACGATAAAACCAAAGGGCCTAAACAGAATAGACATAATCGGCTAAGTTCACAATAAAACCAAAGGGCCTAAACAGGATAAACATAATCGGCTAAGTTCACAATAAAACCAAATGGTCTAAACAGGATAGACATAATCGGCTAAGTTCACGATAAAACCAAAGGGCCTAAACAGAATAGACATAATCGGCTAAGTTCACAATAAAACCAAAGGGCCTAAACAGGATAGACATAATCGGCTAAGTTCACAATAAAACCAAATGGTCTAAACAGGATAGACATAATCGGCTAAGTTCACAATAAAACCAAAGGGACTAAACAGAATAGACATAATTGGCTAAGTTCACAATAAAACCAAAGAACCTAAACAAGATAGACATAATTGGCTAAGTTCACTGTAAAACCAAAGGGACTAAATAGGATAGACATAATTGACTAAGTTCACAATAAAACCAAATGACCTAAACAGGATAGACATAATCGGCTAAGTTCACGATAAAACCAAAGGGCCTAAACAGAATAGACATAATCGGCTAAGTTCACAATAAAACCAAAGGGCCTAAACAGGATAGACATAATCGGCTAAGTTCACAATAAAACCAAATGGTCTAAACAGGATAGACATAATCGGCTAAGTTCACAATAAAACCAAAGGTTCTAAACAGAATAGACATAATTGGCTAAGTTCACAATAAAACCAAAGAACCTAAACAGGATAGACATAATTGGCTAAGTTCACTATAAAACCAAAGGGACTAAATAGGATAGACATAATTGACTAAGTTCACAATAAAACCAAATGACCTAAACAGGATAGACATAATCTGATAAGTTCACAATGAAACCAAAGGGCCTAAACAGGATAGACATAATCGGCTAAGTTCACTATAAAACCAAAGGGACTAAACAGGATAGACATAATCGGCTAAGTTCACAATAAAACCAAAGGACCTAAACAGGATAGACATAATTGACTAAGTTCACAATAAAACCAAAGGGCCTAAACAGGATAGACATAATCGGATAAGTTCACAATGAAACCAAAGGGTCTAAACAGGATAGACACAATCGGCTAAGTTCACAATAAAACCAAATGGCCTAAACAGGATAGACACAATCGGCTAATTCACGATAAAACCAAAGGGCCTAAACAGGATAGACATAATCGGCTAAGTTCACAATAAAACCAAATGGCCTAAACAGGATAGACATAATCGACTAAGTTCACAATAAAACCAAATGGCCTAAACAGGATAGACATAATCGGCTAAGTTCACAATAAAACCAAAGGGCCTAAGCAGGATAGACATAATCGGCTAAGTTCACTATAAAACCAAAGGGACTAAACAGGATAGACATAATCGGATAAGTTCACAATAAAACCAAATGGCCTAAACAGGATAGACATAATCGGCTAAGTTCACAATAAAACCAAATGGTCTAAACAGGATAGACATAATCGGCTAAGTTCACGATAAAACCAAAGGGCCTAAACAGAATAGACATAATCGGCTAAGTTCACAATAAAACCAAAGGGCCTAAACAGGATAGACATAATCGGCTAAGTTCACAATAAAACCAAATGGTCTAAACAAGATAGACATAATCGGCTAAGTTCACAATAAAACCAAAGGGACTAAACAGAATAGACATAATTGGCTAAGTTCACAATAAAACCAAAGAACCTAAACAGGATAGACATAATTGGCTAAGTTCACTATAAAACCAAAGGGACTAAATAGGATAGACATAATTGACTAAGTTCACAATAAAACCAAATGACCTAAACAGGATAGACATAATCGGCTAAGTTCACGATAAAACAAAAGGGCCTAAACAGAATAGACATAATCGGCTAAGTTCACAATAAAACCAAAGGGCCTAAACAGGATAGACATAATCGGTTAAGTTCACAATAAAACCAAAGGGTCTAAACAGAATAGACATAATTGGCTAAGTTCACAATAAAACCAAAGAACCTAAACAGGATAGACATAATTGGCTAAGTTCACTATAAAACCAAAGGGACTAAATAGGATAGACATAATTGACTAAGTTCACAATAAAACCAAATGACCTAAACAGGATAGACATAATCTGATAAGTTCACAATGAAACCAAAGGGCCTAAACAGGATAGACATAATCGGCTAAGTTCACTATAAAACCAAAGGGACTAAACAGGATAGACATAATCGGCTAAGTTCACAATAAAACAAAAGGACCTAAACAGGATAGACATAATTGACTAAGTTCACAATAAAACCAAATGGCCTAAACAGGATAGACATAATCGGATAAGTTCACAATGAAACCAAAGGGTCTAAACAGGATAGACACAATCGGCTAAGTTCACAATAAAACCAAATGGCCTAAACAGGATAGACACAATCGGCTAATTCACGATAAAACTAAAGGGCCTAAACAGGATAGACATAATCGGCTAAGTTCACAATAAAACCAAATGGCCTAAACAGGATAGACATAATCGACTAAGTTCACAATAAAACCAAATGGCCTAAACAGGATAGACATAATCGGCTAAGTTCACAATAAAACCAAAGGGCCTAAGCAGGATAGACATAATCGGCTAAGTTCACTATAAAACCAAAGGGACTAAACAGGATAGACATAATCGGATAAGTTCACAATAAAACCAAATGGCCTAAACAGGATAGACATAATCGGCTAAGTTCACAATAAAACCAAAGGGCCTAAACAGGATAGACATAATTGGCTAAGTTCACAATAAAACCAAATGGCCTAAACAGGATAGACATAATCGGCTAAGTTCACGATAAAACCAAAGGGCCTAAACAGAATAGACATAATCGGCTAAGTTCACAATAAAACCAAAGGGCCTAAACAGGATAGACATAATCGGCTAAGTTCACAATAAAACCAAATGGTCTAAACAGGATAGACATAATCGGCTAAGTTCACAATAAAACCAAAGGTTCTAAACAGAATAGACATAATTGGCTAAGTTCACAATAAAACCAAAGAACCTAAACAGGATAGACATAATTGGCTAAGTTCACTATAAAACCAAAGGGACTAAATAGGATAGACATAATTGACTAAGTTCACAATAAAACCAAATGACCTAAACAGGATAGACATAATCTGATAAGTTCACAATGAAACCAAAGGGCCTAAACAGGATAGACATAATCGGCTAAGTTCACTATAAAACCAAAGGGACTAAACAGGATAGACATAATCGGCTAAGTTCACAATAAAACCAAAGGACCTAAACAGGATAGACATAATTGACTAAGTTCACAATAAAACCAAAGGGCCTAAACAGGATAGACATAATCGGATAAGTTCACAATGAAACCAAAGGGTCTAAACAGGATAGACACAATCGGCTAAGTTCACAATAAAACCAAATGGCCTAAACAGGATAGACACAATCGGCTAATTCACGATAAAACCAAAGGGCCTAAACAGGATAGACATAATCGGCTAAGTTCACAATAAAACCAAATGGCCTAAACAGGATAGACATAATCGACTAAGTTCACAATAAAACCAAATGGCCTAAACAGGATAGACATAATCGGCTAAGTTCACAATAAAACCAAAGGGCCTAAGCAGGATAGACATAATCGGCTAAGTTCACTATAAAACCAAAGGGACTAAACAGGATAGACATAATCGGATAAGTTCACAATAAAACCAAATGGCCTAAACAGGATAGACATAATCGGCTAAGTTCACTATAAAACCAAAGGGCCTAAACAGGATAGACATAATCGGCTAAGTTCACAATAAAACCAAATGGTCTAAACAGGATAGACATAATCGGCTAAGTTCACGATAAAACCAAAGGGCCTAAACAGAATAGACATAATCGGCTAAGTTCACAATAAAACCAAAGGGCCTAAACAGGATAGACATAATCGGCTAAGTTCACAATAAAACCAAATGGTCTAAACAAGATAGACATAATCGGCTAAGTTCACAATAAAACCAAAGGGACTAAACAGAATAGACATAATTGGCTAAGTTCACAATAAAACCAAAGAACCTAAACAGGATAGACATAATTGGCTAAGTTCACTATAAAACCAAAGGGACTAAATAGGATAGACATAATTGACTAAGTTCACAATAAAACCAAATGACCTAAACAGGATAGACATAATCGGCTAAGTTCACAATAAAACCAAATGGTCTAAACAAGATAGACATAATCGGCTAAGTTCACAATAAAACCAAAGGGACTAAACAGGATAGACATAATCGGTTAAGTTCACAATAAAACCAAAGGGTCTAAACAGAATAGACATAATTGGCTAAGTTCACAATAAAACCAAAGAACCTAAACAGGATAGACATAATTGGCTAAGTTCACTATAAAACCAAAGGGACTAAATAGGATAGACATAATTGACTAAGTTCACAATAAAACCAAATGACCTAAACAGGATAGACATAATCTGATAAGTTCACAATGAAACCAAAGGGCCTAAACAGGATAGACATAATCGGCTAAGATCACTATAAAACCAAAGGGACTAAACAGGATAGACATAATCGGCTAAGTTCACAATAAAACAAAAGGACCTAAACAGGATAGACATAATTGACTAAGTTCACAATAAAACCAAATGGCCTAAACAGGATAGACATAATCGGATAAGTTAACAATGAAACCAAAGGGTCTAAACAGGATAGACACAATCGGCTAAGTTCACAATAAAACCAAATGGCCTAAACAGGATAGACACAATCGGCTAATTCACGATAAAACTAAAGGGCCTAAACAGGATAGACATAATCGGCTAAGTTCACAATAAAACCAAATGGCCTAAACAGGATAGACATAATCGACTAAGTTCACAATAAAACCAAATGGCCTAAACAGGATAGACATAATCGGCTAAGTTCACAATAAAACCAAAGGGCCTAAGCAGGATAGACATAATCGGCTAAGTTCACTATAAAACCAAAGGGACTAAACAGGATAGACATAATCGGATAAGTTCACAATAAAACCAAATGGCCTAAACAGGATAGACATAATCGGCTAAGTTCACAATAAAACCAAAGGGCCTAAACAGGATAGACATAATTGGCTAAGTTCACAATAAAACCAAATGGCCTAAACAGGATAGACATAATCGGCTAAGTTCACTATAAAACCAAAGGGCCTAAACAGGATAGACATAATCGGCTAAGTTCACAATAAAACCAAAAGGCCTAAACAGGATAGACATAATCGGTTAAGTTCACAATAAAACCAAAGGGTCTAAACAGAATAGACATAATTGGCTAAGTTCACAATAAAACCAAAGAACCTAAACAGGATAGACATAATTGGCTAAGTTCACTATAAAACCAAAGGGACTAAATAGGATAGACATAATTGACTAAGTTCACAATAAAACCAAATGACCTAAACAGGATAGACATAATCTGATAAGTTCACAATGAAACCAAAGGGCCTAAACAGGATAGACATAATCGGCTAAGTTCACTATAAAACCAAAGGGACTAAACAGGATAGACATAATCGGCTAAGTTCACAATAAAACAAAAGGACCTAAACAGGATAGACATAATTGACTAAGTTCACAATAAAACCAAATGGCCTAAACAGGA
Source organism: Bathymodiolus brooksi (assembly GCA_963680875.1). Taxonomy (NCBI): domain Eukaryota; kingdom Metazoa; phylum Mollusca; class Bivalvia; order Mytilida; family Modiolidae; genus Bathymodiolus; species Bathymodiolus brooksi. The sequence goes on from OY804581.1 coordinate 49,758,687, forward strand.
TAGACATAATCGGATAAGTTCACAATGAAACCAACGGGTCTAAACAGGATAGACACAATCGGCTAAGTTCACAATAAAACCAAATGGCCTAAACAGGATAGACACAATCGGCTAATTCACGATAAAACTAAAGGGCCTAAACAGGATAGACATAATCGGCTAAGTTCACAATAAAACCAAATGGCCTAAACAGGATAGACATAATCGACTAAGTTCACAATAAAACCAAATGGCCTAAACAGGATAGACATAATCGGCTAAGTTCACAATAAAACCAAAGGGCCTAAGCAGGATAGACATAATCGGCTAAGTTCACTATAAAACCAAAGGGACTAAACAGGATAGACATAATCGGATAAGTTCACAATAAAACCAAATGGCCTAAACAGGATAGACATAATCGGCTAAGTTCACAATAAAACCAAAGGGCCTAAACAGGATAGACATAATTGGCTAAGTTCACAATAAAACCAAATGGCCTAAACAGGATAGACATAATCGGCTAAGTTCACTATAAAACCAAAGGGCCTAAACAGGATAGACATAATCGGCTAAGTTCACAATAAAACCAAAAGGCCTAAACAGGATAGACATAATCGGTTAAGTTCACAATAAAACCAAAGGGTCTAAACAGAATAGACATAATTGGCTAAGTTCACAATAAAACCAAAGGACCTAAACAGGATAGACATAATTGGCTATGTTCACAATAAAACCAAATGGCCTAAACAGGATAGACATAATCGGCTAAGTTCACGATAAAACCAAAGGGCCTAAACAAGATAGACATAATCGGCTAAGTTCACAATAAAACTAAAGGACCTAAACAGGATAGACATAATCGGCTAAGTTTACGATAAAACCAAAGGGCCTAAACAGGATAGACATAATTGGCTAAGTTCACGATAAAACCAAATGGACTAAACAGGATAGACATAATCGACTAAGTTCACAATAAAACCAAAGGGTCTAAGCAGGATAGGCATAATCGGCTAAGTTCACGATAAAACCAAAGGGCCTAAACAGAATAGACATAATCGGCTAAGTTCACAATAAAACCAAAGGGCCTAAACAGGATAAACATAATCGGCTAAGTTCACAATAAAACCAAATGGTCTAAACAGGATAGACATAATCGGCTAAGTTCACGATAAAACCAAAGGGCCTAAACAGAATAGACATAATCGGCTAAGTTCACAATAAAACCAAAGGGCCTAAACAGGATAGACATAATCGGCTAAGTTCACAATAAAACCAAATGGTCTAAACAGGATAGACATAATCGGCTAAGTTCACAATAAAACCAAAGGGACTAAACAGAATAGACATAATTGGCTAAGTTCACAATAAAACCAAAGAACCTAAACAAGATAGACATAATTGGCTAAGTTCACTGTAAAACCAAAGGGACTAAATAGGATAGACATAATTGACTAAGTTCACAATAAAACCAAATGACCTAAACAGGATAGACATAATCGGCTAAGTTCACGATAAAACCAAAGGGCCTAAACAGAATAGACATAATCGGCTAAGTTCACAATAAAACCAAAGGGCCTAAACAGGATAGACATAATCGGCTAAGTTCACAATAAAACCAAATGGTCTAAACAGGATAGACATAATCGGCTAAGTTCACAATAAAACCAAAGGTTCTAAACAGAATAGACATAATTGGCTAAGTTCACAATAAAACCAAAGAACCTAAACAGGATAGACATAATTGGCTAAGTTCACTATAAAACCAAAGGGACTAAATAGGATAGACATAATTGACTAAGTTCACAATAAAACCAAATGACCTAAACAGGATAGACATAATCTGATAAGTTCACAATGAAACCAAAGGGCCTAAACAGGATAGACATAATCGGCTAAGTTCACTATAAAACCAAAGGGACTAAACAGGATAGACATAATCGGCTAAGTTCACAATAAAACCAAAGGACCTAAACAGGATAGACATAATTGACTAAGTTCACAATAAAACCAAAGGGCCTAAACAGGATAGACATAATCGGATAAGTTCACAATGAAACCAAAGGGTCTAAACAGGATAGACACAATCGGCTAAGTTCACAATAAAACCAAATGGCCTAAACAGGATAGACACAATCGGCTAATTCACGATAAAACCAAAGGGCCTAAACAGGATAGACATAATCGGCTAAGTTCACAATAAAACCAAATGGCCTAAACAGGATAGACATAATCGACTAAGTTCACAATAAAACCAAATGGCCTAAACAGGATAGACATAATCGGCTAAGTTCACAATAAAACCAAAGGGCCTAAGCAGGATAGACATAATCGGCTAAGTTCACTATAAAACCAAAGGGACTAAACAGGATAGACATAATCGGATAAGTTCACAATAAAACCAAATGGCCTAAACAGGATAGACATAATCGGCTAAGTTCACAATAAAACCAAATGGTCTAAACAGGATAGACATAATCGGCTAAGTTCACGATAAAACCAAAGGGCCTAAACAGAATAGACATAATCGGCTAAGTTCACAATAAAACCAAAGGGCCTAAACAGGATAGACATAATCGGCTAAGTTCACAATAAAACCAAATGGTCTAAACAAGATAGACATAATCGGCTAAGTTCACAATAAAACCAAAGGGACTAAACAGAATAGACATAATTGGCTAAGTTCACAATAAAACCAAAGAACCTAAACAGGATAGACATAATTGGCTAAGTTCACTATAAAACCAAAGGGACTAAATAGGATAGACATAATTGACTAAGTTCACAATAAAACCAAATGACCTAAACAGGATAGACATAATCGGCTAAGTTCACGATAAAACAAAAGGGCCTAAACAGAATAGACATAATCGGCTAAGTTCACAATAAAACCAAAGGGCCTAAACAGGATAGACATAATCGGTTAAGTTCACAATAAAACCAAAGGGTCTAAACAGAATAGACATAATTGGCTAAGTTCACAATAAAACCAAAGAACCTAAACAGGATAGACATAATTGGCTAAGTTCACTATAAAACCAAAGGGACTAAATAGGATAGACATAATTGACTAAGTTCACAATAAAACCAAATGACCTAAACAGGATAGACATAATCTGATAAGTTCACAATGAAACCAAAGGGCCTAAACAGGATAGACATAATCGGCTAAGTTCACTATAAAACCAAAGGGACTAAACAGGATAGACATAATCGGCTAAGTTCACAATAAAACAAAAGGACCTAAACAGGATAGACATAATTGACTAAGTTCACAATAAAACCAAATGGCCTAAACAGGATAGACATAATCGGATAAGTTCACAATGAAACCAAAGGGTCTAAACAGGATAGACACAATCGGCTAAGTTCACAATAAAACCAAATGGCCTAAACAGGATAGACACAATCGGCTAATTCACGATAAAACTAAAGGGCCTAAACAGGATAGACATAATCGGCTAAGTTCACAATAAAACCAAATGGCCTAAACAGGATAGACATAATCGACTAAGTTCACAATAAAACCAAATGGCCTAAACAGGATAGACATAATCGGCTAAGTTCACAATAAAACCAAAGGGCCTAAGCAGGATAGACATAATCGGCTAAGTTCACTATAAAACCAAAGGGACTAAACAGGATAGACATAATCGGATAAGTTCACAATAAAACCAAATGGCCTAAACAGGATAGACATAATCGGCTAAGTTCACAATAAAACCAAAGGGCCTAAACAGGATAGACATAATTGGCTAAGTTCACAATAAAACCAAATGGCCTAAACAGGATAGACATAATCGGCTAAGTTCACGATAAAACCAAAGGGCCTAAACAGAATAGACATAATCGGCTAAGTTCACAATAAAACCAAAGGGCCTAAACAGGATAGACATAATCGGCTAAGTTCACAATAAAACCAAATGGTCTAAACAGGATAGACATAATCGGCTAAGTTCACAATAAAACCAAAGGTTCTAAACAGAATAGACATAATTGGCTAAGTTCACAATAAAACCAAAGAACCTAAACAGGATAGACATAATTGGCTAAGTTCACTATAAAACCAAAGGGACTAAATAGGATAGACATAATTGACTAAGTTCACAATAAAACCAAATGACCTAAACAGGATAGACATAATCTGATAAGTTCACAATGAAACCAAAGGGCCTAAACAGGATAGACATAATCGGCTAAGTTCACTATAAAACCAAAGGGACTAAACAGGATAGACATAATCGGCTAAGTTCACAATAAAACCAAAGGACCTAAACAGGATAGACATAATTGACTAAGTTCACAATAAAACCAAAGGGCCTAAACAGGATAGACATAATCGGATAAGTTCACAATGAAACCAAAGGGTCTAAACAGGATAGACACAATCGGCTAAGTTCACAATAAAACCAAATGGCCTAAACAGGATAGACACAATCGGCTAATTCACGATAAAACCAAAGGGCCTAAACAGGATAGACATAATCGGCTAAGTTCACAATAAAACCAAATGGCCTAAACAGGATAGACATAATCGACTAAGTTCACAATAAAACCAAATGGCCTAAACAGGATAGACATAATCGGCTAAGTTCACAATAAAACCAAAGGGCCTAAGCAGGATAGACATAATCGGCTAAGTTCACTATAAAACCAAAGGGACTAAACAGGATAGACATAATCGGATAAGTTCACAATAAAACCAAATGGCCTAAACAGGATAGACATAATCGGCTAAGTTCACTATAAAACCAAAGGGCCTAAACAGGATAGACATAATCGGCTAAGTTCACAATAAAACCAAATGGTCTAAACAGGATAGACATAATCGGCTAAGTTCACGATAAAACCAAAGGGCCTAAACAGAATAGACATAATCGGCTAAGTTCACAATAAAACCAAAGGGCCTAAACAGGATAGACATAATCGGCTAAGTTCACAATAAAACCAAATGGTCTAAACAAGATAGACATAATCGGCTAAGTTCACAATAAAACCAAAGGGACTAAACAGAATAGACATAATTGGCTAAGTTCACAATAAAACCAAAGAACCTAAACAGGATAGACATAATTGGCTAAGTTCACTATAAAACCAAAGGGACTAAATAGGATAGACATAATTGACTAAGTTCACAATAAAACCAAATGACCTAAACAGGATAGACATAATCGGCTAAGTTCACAATAAAACCAAATGGTCTAAACAAGATAGACATAATCGGCTAAGTTCACAATAAAACCAAAGGGACTAAACAGGATAGACATAATCGGTTAAGTTCACAATAAAACCAAAGGGTCTAAACAGAATAGACATAATTGGCTAAGTTCACAATAAAACCAAAGAACCTAAACAGGATAGACATAATTGGCTAAGTTCACTATAAAACCAAAGGGACTAAATAGGATAGACATAATTGACTAAGTTCACAATAAAACCAAATGACCTAAACAGGATAGACATAATCTGATAAGTTCACAATGAAACCAAAGGGCCTAAACAGGATAGACATAATCGGCTAAGATCACTATAAAACCAAAGGGACTAAACAGGATAGACATAATCGGCTAAGTTCACAATAAAACAAAAGGACCTAAACAGGATAGACATAATTGACTAAGTTCACAATAAAACCAAATGGCCTAAACAGGATAGACATAATCGGATAAGTTAACAATGAAACCAAAGGGTCTAAACAGGATAGACACAATCGGCTAAGTTCACAATAAAACCAAATGGCCTAAACAGGATAGACACAATCGGCTAATTCACGATAAAACTAAAGGGCCTAAACAGGATAGACATAATCGGCTAAGTTCACAATAAAACCAAATGGCCTAAACAGGATAGACATAATCGACTAAGTTCACAATAAAACCAAATGGCCTAAACAGGATAGACATAATCGGCTAAGTTCACAATAAAACCAAAGGGCCTAAGCAGGATAGACATAATCGGCTAAGTTCACTATAAAACCAAAGGGACTAAACAGGATAGACATAATCGGATAAGTTCACAATAAAACCAAATGGCCTAAACAGGATAGACATAATCGGCTAAGTTCACAATAAAACCAAAGGGCCTAAACAGGATAGACATAATTGGCTAAGTTCACAATAAAACCAAATGGCCTAAACAGGATAGACATAATCGGCTAAGTTCACTATAAAACCAAAGGGCCTAAACAGGATAGACATAATCGGCTAAGTTCACAATAAAACCAAAAGGCCTAAACAGGATAGACATAATCGGTTAAGTTCACAATAAAACCAAAGGGTCTAAACAGAATAGACATAATTGGCTAAGTTCACAATAAAACCAAAGAACCTAAACAGGATAGACATAATTGGCTAAGTTCACTATAAAACCAAAGGGACTAAATAGGATAGACATAATTGACTAAGTTCACAATAAAACCAAATGACCTAAACAGGATAGACATAATCTGATAAGTTCACAATGAAACCAAAGGGCCTAAACAGGATAGACATAATCGGCTAAGTTCACTATAAAACCAAAGGGACTAAACAGGATAGACATAATCGGCTAAGTTCACAATAAAACAAAAGGACCTAAACAGGATAGACATAATTGACTAAGTTCACAATAAAACCAAATGGCCTAAACAGGATAGACATAATCGGATAAGTTCACAATGAAACCAACGGGTCTAAACAGGATAGACACAATCGGCTAAGTTCACAATAAAACCAAATGGCCTAAACAGGATAGACACAATCGGCTAATTCACGATAAAACTAAAGGGCCTAAACAGGATAGACATAATCGGCTAAGTTCACAATAAAACCAAATGGCCTAAACAGGATAGACATAATCGACTAAGTTCACAATAAAACCAAATGGCCTAAACAGGATAGACATAATCGGCTAAGTTCACAATAAAACCAAAGGGCCTAAGCAGGATAGACATAATCGGCTAAGTTCACTATAAAACCAAAGGGACTAAACAGGATAGACATAATCGGATAAGTTCACAATAAAACCAAATGGCCTAAACAGGATAGACATAATCGGCTAAGTTCACAATAAAACCAAAGGGCCTAAACAGGATAGACATAATTGGCTAAGTTCACAATAAAACCAAATGGCCTAAACAGGATAGACATAATCGGCTAAGTTCACTATAAAACCAAAGGGCCTAAACAGGATAGACATAATCGGCTAAGTTCACAATAAAACCAAAAGGCCTAAACAGGATAGACATAATCGGTTAAGTTCACAATAAAACCAAAGGGTCTAAACAGAATAGACATAATTGGCTAAGTTCACAATAAAACCAAAGGACCTAAACAGGATAGACATAATTGGCTATGTTCACAATAAAACCAAATGGCCTAAACAGGATAGACATAATCGGCTAAGTTCACGATAAAACCAAAGGGCCTAAACAGGATAGACATAATCGGCTAAGTTCCCGATAAAACCAAAGGGACTAAACAGGATAGACATAATCGACTAAGTTCACAATAAAACCAAAGGGCATAAGCAGGATAGACATAATCGGCTAAGTTCCCGATAAAACCAAAGGGACTAAACAGGATAGACATAATCGACTAAGTTCACAATAAAACCAAAAGGCCTAAACAGGATAGACATAATCGGTTAAGTTCACAATAAAACCAAAGGGACTAAACAGGATAGACATAATCGGCTAAGTTCACGATAAAACCAAAGGACCTAAACAGGATAGACATAATTGGCTATGTTCACAATAAAACCAAATGGCCTAAACAGGATAGACATAATCGGCTAAGTTCCCGATAAAACCAAAGGGACTAAACAGGATAGACATAATCGACTAAGTTCACAATAAAACCAAAGGGCATAAGCAGGATAGACATAATCGGCTAAGTTCCCGATAAAACCAAAGGGACTAAAAAGGATAGACATAATCGACTAAGTTCACAATAAAACCAAAGGACCTAAACAGGATAGACATAATCGGCTAAGTTCACGATAAAACCAAAGGGACTAAACAGGATAGACATACTCGGCTAAGTTCACAATAAAACCAAAGGGCCTAAACAGGATAGACATAATCGGCTAAGTTCACAATAAAACCAAAGGGTCTAAACAGAATAGACATAATTGGCTAAGTTCACAATAAACCCAAAGGACCTAAACAGGATAGACATAATCGGCTAAGTTCACAATAAAACCAAAGGGCCTAAACAGGATAGACATAATCGGCTAAGTTCACAATAAAACCAAAGGACCTAAACAGGATAGACATAATCGGCTAAGTTGACGATAAAACCAAAGGGCCTAAACAGGATAGACATAATCGGCTAATTCACGATAAAACCAAAGGGCCTAAACAGGATAGACATAATCGGCTAATTCACGATAAAACCAAAGGGCCTAAACAGGATAGACATAATCGGCTAATTCACGATAGAACCAAAGGGCCTAAACAGGATAGACATAATCGGCTAAGTTCACAATAAAACCAAATGGCCTAAACAGGATAGACATAATCGACTAAGATCACAATAAAACCAAAGGGACTAAACAGGATAGACATAATCGGCTAAGTTCACTATAAAACCAAAGGGACTAAACAGGATAGACATAATTGGCTAAGTTCACAATAAAACCAAATGGCCTAAACAGGATAGACATAATCGGATAAGTTCTCAATGAAACCAAAGGGCCTAAACAGGATAGACATAATCGGCTAAGTTCACGATAAAACCAAAGGGCCTAAACAGGATAGACATAATCGGCTAAGTTCACAATAAAACCAAAGGGCCTAAACAGGATAGACATAATCGGCTAAGTTCACAATAAAACCAAAGGGCCTAAACAGAATAGACATAATTGGCTAAGTTCACAATAAAACCAAAGGACCTAAACAGGATAGACATAATTGGTTATGTTCACAATAAAACCAAATGGCCTAAACAGGATAGACATAATCGGCTAAGTTCACGATAAAACCAAAGGGCCTAAACAGGATAGACATAATCGGCTAAGTTCACAATAAAACCAAAGGGTCTAAACAGGATAGACATAATCGGCTTATTCACGATAGAACCAAAGGGCCTAAACAGGATAGACATAATCGGCTAAGTTCACAATAAAACCAAATGGCCTAAACAGGATAGACATAATTGGCTATGTTCACGATAAAACCAAAGGGACTAAACAGGATAGACATAATTGGCTAAGTTCACAATAAAACCAAAGGACCTAAACAGGATAGACATAATTGGCTATGTTCACAATAAAACCAAATGGCCTAAACAGGATAGACATAATCGACTAAGATCACAATAAAACCAAAGGGACTAAACAGGATAGACATAATCGGCTAAGTTCACGATAAAACCAAAGGGACTAAACAGGATAGACATAATTGGCTAAGTTCACAATAAAACCAAATGGCCTAAACAGGATAGACATAATCGGATAAGTTCTCAATGAAACCAAAGGGCCTAAACAGGATAGACATAATCGGCTAAGTTCACAATAAAACCAAAGGGCCTAAACAGGATAGACATAATCGGCTAAGTTCACAATAAAACCAAAGGGCCTAAACAGGATAGACATAATCGGCTAAGTTCACAATAAAACCAAAGGGCCTAAACAGAATAGACATAATTGGCTAAGTTCACAATAAAACCAAAGGACCTAAACAGGATAGACATAATTGGCTATGTTCACAATAAAACCAAATGGCCTAAACAGGATAGACATAATCGGCTAAGTTCACGATAAAACCAAAGGGCCTAAACAGGATAGACATAATCGGCTAAGTTCACAATAAAACCAAAGGGTCTAAACAGGATAGACATAATCGACTAAGTTCACATAAAACCAAAGGGCTTAAACAGGATAGACATAATCGGCTAAGTTCACAATAAAACCAAAGGGCCTAAACAGGATAGACATAATCGGCTAAGTTGACAATAAAACTAATGGGCCTAAACAAGATAGACATAATCGGCTAAGTTCACGATTGCATGAGGAGAAGAACCTTAGTTTTGATAATAATTACATTATTTAGGAAATGTTAATTTCAATAATAAGTATATCTAATAAGTCATGTCAGTGCCAAACACTTACTACTTGGTGGATGATACCCTCGGAGAGATATCGACCAAGTGATTGTAATAAAAACAACGCGTTTCTGGAATGACCATCAGAAGGTACACTCAATATCGAACGATGGGAGAGCAGATAATTTAAGTGCTTTGGAGCAATAAACCAAATGGCATAAACAGGATATGAGTGTGAAACGACCCCTGACCTACAGAGGAGCGGCATCTTGGCATCTTTGTAGCAGGATATAAGTGTGAAACGACCCCTGACCTACAAAGGAGCAGCATCTTGGCATCTTTGTAGCTTTGGTTTACTAACATGAGACGCTAAGTCACAGAGATGATGACCACCATCACAGCAACTTAGAATTACCAACTTGCAACAAGAGAAATCCTTTTACAAAGCACTTAAAATGTCATGGCTTCATAAATTACTTGACCCTTTCAATCATTCACCATGGGAAGCACTTTTATTAGGTTTTATGCAAAAATGGGGAGGAAGTAATATATTATACTTGAGTAAAGAGGGTCTAGAAAAAATAACAGAAAAAGTTAATCCGTTTTGGAAAGATGTTTTTTTTTAATTTATCAGAGTTGAAACATGAAAAGGGGGAGTTGGTGGATATTCAACACGTCTTGAGCCAGCCCATATGGTTAAATCCTTTGATAAAAATAGGGGGTAATATGTGTATGAACAAAATATGTTGTGAAAATGGTGGGGGGTTTTTTGTAAATGATTTAATATCAGAAAATAAAATGCTTTTTACATATGAGGAATTTATGAATCACTATATTATTAGATTAGATTTTATAAAATATTTCAGTATTCTAGGTGCCATATCACATAGATGGAAACTTCTAATAAGAGGGATAGGAAAATTCAACTTAATTGAAAATGACATTCTTGATAGACTGAAAAGGGACCCTAAGCCATGTAAATACTTTTCAAAACAGTGCATGTTAAATGTAAACATGCTTCCTTTAAACATACAGAGTAAATGGGAAAAGGAAGTTCATGCGGGTTTTTTTATTGAAGATTGGAGTTTCATTTACTGTATACCTTTTTCTGTTACAAAAGATACTAAATTACTTTCAATATATAAACTTATGCATAGAATCTTAATTACAAATTCCTTTCTATATAAATGTGAGCTAAAAGAAACTGAGCTATGTACATTTTGTACAGAAACCAAAGAAAATCTGGTTCACATTTTTTGGGAATGTAATTATGTTCGGATCGTTTGGTCATCAGTTGGCAATTTCCTGAAAATATGTGGTATTAGATTACTCTTTAATGCAAAGGACATAATTCTTGGCTTGACTGAACACAGTTCAGCCAAGGGCACAATCAACAATGTTTTAATTATTTTGAAATATTATATATATGTCTGCAGTTGCAAATGCAGGGCCCTTGATTTAGAAGGTGGTCTTGAATTCCTTAAATATGCTATGAATATTGAAAAGTCATCATTGATATATCTGTCCCCAGTACAAAAGGAACATGTTAAAAGAAAATGGTTAGATCTGGAGGCGGTATTGAGTGGGTAATATTAAAATATATCTATTATACTAAAATATATGTATAACTTAAAATGCTAACTTTTGAATTTCAAAAGTTATTACAAAACAGTATGTTATGAAGGTCAACTTTTGTTTCTGCATTGTAACTTTTGCATACTGAAACATTGTGTATATAGCATCATGTATGTATAAATCTGTTCTTGGAAAAATAAACAAATTACCAAAAAAAAAAAGACCAATCGACCAATTGGTGGGGTTTGTATTGCTGATATTTGGCAGTTTTCTGTGTTATGTTTTTTGCTTTGTTCGTCTTCGTTATGTGTCTTGTGCCCAATTTTCCCCGTGTCTCTGGATTGTTCATTCTTGATTGCCCCTCAATTTTCCCCGTGTCTCTGGATTGTTCATTCTTGATTACCCCTCAATTTTCCCGTGTCTCTGAATTGTTCATTCTTGATTGCCCCTCAATTTTCCCCGTGTCTCTGGATTGTTCATTCTTGATTGCCCCTCAATTTTCCCCGTGTCTCTGGATTGTTCATTCTTGATTGCCCCTCAATTTTCCCCGTGTCTCTTGATTGTTCATTCTTGATTGCCCCTCAATTTTCTCGTGTCTCTGAATTGTTCATTCTTGATTGCCCCTCAATTTTCCCCGTGTCTCTGGATTGTTCATTCTTGATTGCCCCTCAATTTTTCCCGTGTCTCTGGATTGTTCATTCTTGATTGCCCCTCAGTTTTCTCCGTGTCTCTGGATTGTTCATTCTTGATTGCCCCTTCCTTTATCCCCTTGTCTCTGGATTGTTCATTCTTGATTGCCCCTCAATTTTCCCCGTGTCTCTGGATTGTTCATTTTTGATTGCCCCTCAATTTTCCCCGTATCTCTGGATTGTTTATTCTTGATTGCCCCTCAATTTTCCCCGTGTCTCTGGATTGTTCATTCTTGATTGCCCCTCAATTTTCCCCGTGTCTCTGGATTGTTCATTCTTGATTGCCCCTCAATTTTCCCGTATCTCTGGATTGTTTAATCTTGATTGCCCCTCAATTTTCCCCGTGTCTCTGGATTGTTCATTCTTGATTGCCCCTTCCTTTTTCCCCGTGTCTCTGGATTGTTCATTCTTAATTGCCCCTCAATTTTCCCCGTGTCTCTGGATTGTTCATTCTTGATTACCCCTCAATTTTCCCCGTGTCTCTGGATTGTTCACTCTTGATTGCCCCTCAATTTTCCCCGTATCTCTGGATTGTTCATTCTTGATTGCCCCTCAATTTTCCCCGTGTCTCTGGATTGTTCATTCTTGATTTCCCCTCAATTTTCCCCGTGTCTCTGGATTGTTCATTCTTGATTGCCCCTCAATTTTCCCCGTGTCTCTGGATTGTTCATTCTTGATTGCCCCTCAATTTTCCCCGTATCTCTGAATTGTTTAATCTTGATTGCCCCTCAATTTTCCCCGTGTCTCTGGATTGTTCATTCTTGATTGCCCCTTCCTTTTTCCCCGTGTCTCTGGATTGTTCATTCTTAATTGCCCCTCAATTTTCCCCGTATCTCTGGATTGTTTATTCTTGATTGCCCCTCAATTTTCCCCGTGTCTCTGGATTGTTCATTCTTAATTGCCCCTCAATGTTCCCGTGTCTCTGGATTGTTAATTCTTGATTGCCCCTCAATTTTCCCCGTGTCTCTGGATTGTTCATTCTTGATTGCCCCTCAATTTCCCCCGTGTCTCTTTTTTCCCTATCGTATATCTATGTACCAAAGGGACGAAAGTGTCCCAAACAAAATAACCACTCATTTGAGATAATATCTATTCTTCTAAATATTTCCCAATAACAAACTAGACCTATGTCCAGAATACATTCGTTTGGAAAAGGGAAGATAATCATTAGTACTAAAATATTTGATATCATGTCAATCTTATTTAATGCAATTAAATAGTTTCAAATAATATTAATATTGTATCATTATTTAATCAATCAAATAATTTTCTGAATATGGAACACGTACTGCTTATCCTTCCGGAGCACCTATGTCCGTATTGTGATGTCCACTGCGATTTCCGCTTAAAACCAGCTTCGTGTCATCTTTACTACCATTTGCTTTGTAAAGAGTTCAACATGATTTCTACATCAGATTATGTTTGTGTCTTTTAACAGTAAAACGACGGGTGTCATTAATGGAGAAAGAACTGTTTATCCTGTCGAAGCACATGATTTCATCCTGGGTTTTAAGTGAAGTTCTCTGTACAATGTTTTATCGACTACTGGTTACACCTATGGTATCTTCAACATTTCTTTAATAAATTTTACATAGTAATATGTTTTCATCTGTCATATGTTACCATATGAAAATTGTCTTGCAGCAATATCTTAGAATTAATTCATTCAGCTATAAAATCCCAGTATCAAAATTCAATTATTTGTATATTTGAGGTATTTAATCTCGAAGTTCGAATATTGATTCTCGAATGATCCTTTTGAACTTTCGTAATAAATAGAGATATGGCAACTATCTAAGATTGTTGATCTGCAAAAGAAGCATACAATTTCGAAATGACCCACGCAATGATCACTCGTGTAGTTTTTTGTTTTTTTCACCAGTAATGCATTTTCCTGGAAGGCTGTTAAAAAAAAAATTCCAATATGGCATTCGATGACCTATGGCCAGCAGCAATACATTTGTGTACTTTAGAGTTCTCTTGGATATAAGTAAGAATTAACAAACAGGGCTATATTTGCGATTCCTCTGTAGTTTTTGCATTCTTTGAGATTACCTTTCTTTGCCAGTTTAATTAAATGATCAATGTTCCAGTCTTGAGGCATTACTTCGTTTTTCCATATGTCACTGTAGATCTTGTGAAGTATGTTTGCTGTTAGATCTGGGTTTGCTTTCAGGCCCTCTGGTGAAATATTATCTGGACCTGAAGCTTTGGCTGTTTTCAGCTTCTTAATTACTTGTTAATTTCTGTTTATGATGGCAGGTTAAGATTTATTTTTAGTTCTTCATCTGCTCTGTTAATTTCTGGTGTTACATCAGGTGGTGGTCTGTTTAGTAGCTCCTTAAAGTGTTCTGCCCATCTTGCTAGCTGTTCCTCGGTTGTGATTCGGACCTTTCCATTTTTGTTTTTAATCTGTTTGCTTGTTTGTCTAAAATTTCCTACAAGATTTTTGGTGGTGTCATATAGATCTTTCATATTCCTCATGTTTGAAGCTTCTTCTGCTTGTGCAGCAAGATTTTCTATGTATGTTCTCCTGTCTTTTCTTACATTCTGTCTAACTTCCTTGTGAGCTTTGTTGTATTCTGCTTGAGCTGTTGCCTTTTCTTTCCTAGTTCTGCTGCAATTAATTGCACCTTTCTTCTGTCTTCTCTTCTAGACTTTTCTAAGAGTTTCTGGTGTGATCCACTCTTTTTGTATGTATGATTTTCTACCAAGAGTTTCTTCACATGTGTTATTTATCGTGTCTTTTATTTGGCTCCACTGATCTTCAACATTGTCAAGTTGCAATGCAGAGTCATACATGAAGGCAAACTAACTGAAAGTTTTGATGTCAAGACAGGAGTAAAACAAGGCTGCTTGTTATCTCCTTTTCTCTTCCTCCTGGCTATTGATTACATCATGAGAGAGTCAACTGAAGGAAAAAGAAATGGACAATGTGGCAACAACTGGACGACTTAGATTTCGCTGACAATATAGTCCTCATCTCCAGTACTCAACACCAAATGCAAGAAAAAACATCCCTTCTAGCAGAAACATCAATTAAACTAGGACTAAGACCAAACGAAAGTAAGACCAAGGTTATGAAGATCAATGCCAAACGTAAGCAAGCTATCAAGATAAAGGACACCAACTTGGAAGAAGTAGAGGAGTTCACCTACCTAGGAAGCATTGTGAATATTGAAGGAGGCAATGATGCTGATGTAAAGAACAGGATTAACAAAGCCAGAGTCATCTTCAACATTCTAGGGAAAGTATGGAGTGCCAAGAACATCTCAAGGGGCACAAAGATGAAAATCTTTAACTCAAATGTAAAATCTGTGCTCTTATATGGGGCAGAAACATGGAGAACAACAAAGGCCATGTTGTCAAAAAACAAAGTCTGAAATGGGGATCTTTGGCAAAGAGCAAACCAGGACCACATAAACACAGAAATTAAAAAGAAGAAATGGGCATGGATTGGCCACACACTGAGGAAACCACCAAACAGCATCACCAGACAGGCCCTCAAATGGAACCCACAGGGCAAAAGAAGCAGAGGACGACATAGAAACACCTGGCGTAGAGACACAGAGTCAGAATTGAAAGAGCAGGGACACAATTGGAACTCGGCAGAAAAACTAGCGCCAAATCGAGTTAGATGGAGGGAGTTCGTCAATGGCATATGCTTCCTAGCGGAGCGAAGGGCTTAAGTAAGTAAACTACATTTTAGAGAAAGCAAACAAAGAATATTTAGAATTTGCAAACAAAGGAAATAGCAAAAAATAAATATTTTTTACTTTGATCTATCAGCAACAAAACTTTTACTGTGCTTGACTAAGAGTGACACGGCGGGTGTCTTATAGGAAATAGGAACAGCTTATCATTCGTTAGAACATTGGTTAATACCCTGGGTTTTTTTTCGTTATTTTTTTTTTTTTTTTTTTTATGTTTTGTTTTGATAATTTTTAGCTTGCTGTTTTGTTTTGTTTTGTTTTGGTTGTCTTTTTGCAAAACATAGACAAATAAACATGCTACATGATTACATTAATTGATAGCGTGATTAATATTTACGTAATCCAGGAAACCAACTATAACTGGAACATGCATTAAATATATTTTCATAGATATCTGTGACTGATTTTTTATGCTTTAATTAAAGGGAAATTACCCTTGATAATCATGTTATCATTGACATGATGTGAATAGAGTTGTATACATTTTCCCAAATGGTGCAAAACTGTTTTATATAGATAAATAGAGAGATGCTAAGGCTGTTGATTCTTATATAGGGCATGAGTGGCTTAATGAGTTAGGTAGTTGGATTACCTCATAGAAGCCTATCACTATTATGGCGTAGGTTCGCGCCCGGTTTTGTAAATTACAAAAAAGGTGCACTCGACTCGCAGCCGCAAGTGATAAAGTTTACCAGTTGTTTGCCCATGGTTTGTGGTTCTCTCCGAGTACTCCGGCTTCTTCCACCACTAAAATTGGTCGCCATGATATGCTGAAATATTGCGCTAAACACAAATCAAATCAAAAATGAATCTTATTATTGCATTTCCTTTTACTCCTAGTCATCCATTTAATTTTCAATTTTTTTTAAATTGCTGCTTTAGTTTATGAAGTTAACATAGTTTTTAATATTCAGTGGAATTTTATCCCAGTACATTTGCTTCTGACAATGCAGTAGGAAACAAGTGTAAGTTTTATGGTGTTTAACGCCGCTTTCAACAATATTTCAGTTATATCGTGGTGGTCAGTAGGAAACAAGCTAACAGGTTAATATAAACAGTTTGAAATAAAATACATTTTCTACCTAATAAACACTCTTCAAATTAAACATACTGTGTTAATAAAATATCCTCAAGATGTTAGTCCTGATAATAAGGTGTATATTCACAGTTTCTGTATCAAATATAAAAAATAAAACATCTCGATTTTTCGGTTCAAACTTGATTAAATATATTACTATACATGACGCTACTAAAATACCTTCTTACCTATGTGGACGTTTGGCCATTCATGAAATAGGAAGTCGTAGAATGACGAAGGACACATAGCACAATGATCAAAAGAATAGAATCTCAAGTTCTTATTTGAGTAATTCAAGTCAGCGCATATTTAAGGTTGTTGTAATTATGCATGTAGTTATTTCTAGGAAACGTGCATATATATATCGCTTCGATTAAGATTAAACCTGTTTTTACATTTTAGAGTATATTATAAATTGGATTACAGAAAACAAAATAGAAAAATATGCCCACGCAAAAGTCAAAAGCAACATTACATCGTGATAAACAATAAGGTATGATATAGCCATTGGTTTTTAGTAGTGGTGCAGCTTAGATATTGTTTTGGTACATTGGAGCTAATGCCGGATCAGAAGAGATTTTCACTCTCGGTTTTTGGTGGAGCCCGTGTTCTTTATCTGTTAAGCTTTCTGTGTTGTGCTTAAATAGTGTTTTGTTTGTCTTCGTCCTGTGTCTTGTGTGCCCAGTGTTTCTGGATTGTCCATTTTTTATTGCCCTTTCGGTTTCCTCCAACGTTTATTTCTTGTAATAACATGATCAGATTATAATCTGATGAAGCTTGTCACTGACTTGCGGCAGGTCGCTGATTTTCTCCGGGTACTCCGGTTTCTGCCACCAACAAAACTGACCGCCACGATATAACTCAAATATTGTTGAAAGTGGCGTTAAACACCATAACCCTAAATCTGCATAGCATCAAATATATATATAGAAAATATCAGGACAAAAGTGGACTTCCAATGTCGACAAGAAGTACAAGTAAACTGGTTGTCTGGAAAATAAATAACAACAACATTTTAAATTTGTACAAACACTTGCCGCTTTATTTATTCAATTCATAGTCAAACAAAAACGGACGCATTGTCGCGAAATTTTAGAAATTTTCGTTACCGCGCAGAACTCGTTAAAAGTTAAAAGTGCATAAATAAATGAGTTCGGAAACTAATTCATGGCGAAAAAAATAAATGTTACATTCTTAGTATTTTATGATGTTAACTATGATAAAAATAAGCGACCTGCCGCACGTCAGTGATAAACTTCATCAGATTATAATATGTTCATCTTATTACAAGAAATAAACGTTGGAGAAAACCGAAGGGGCAATCAAAAATGAACAATCCAGAAACACTGGGCACACAAGAGACAGGACGAAGACAAACAAAGTACAATTTTGAATACAACACAGAAAGCTAAAACAACACGCCCCCACCAAACACCGAGGGCAAACATCTCTTGCATTAACCCCAAAGTACCAAAACAATATCCAAACTGCACCACTACTAAAACAATAGTTATATCATACCTTATTGTTTATCACGATGCAATGTTGCGTTTGGCTTTTGTGTGGGCATATTTTTCTATATTTGTTTCTATAATCCAATTTATATTATACTCTGAAATGTAAAACCGATTTGATCTTAATCGAAGCGATATATGTATGTACGATTCCTAGAAAAATCTGCATGCATAATTACAACAGCTTAAAATATGCGCTGACTTGAATTACTCAAATAAGAACTTGATATTCTATTCTTGTGATCATTGTATTGTATGTCCTTCTTCAATTTACGGCTTCCGATTACCTCGTGGTCTCTTTAAAACTTTTCATGAATGCCTACAAGTCCACGTAGAAGCCATAGGTAAGAAGGTATTTTAGTAGTCATGTATATTTGTAATATATTTAATCAAGAGTGATCCCAAAAGTCGAAATGTTTTTTATATTTGAAAAGTGTTTATTAGGTAGAAAATGTGTTTTATTTAAAAATATGTTTATATTAACTTGTTAATTTGCTTCCTACTGACAGCCTTGATATAACTGAAATATTGTTGAAGACACTATAACCCTAACCTTGTTTTCTACTGACATCAAAAGTAAATGTACAGGGTTAAAATTACACTGAATATTACAAGCTATATTAACTTCTTAAACTAAAGCAGCAATTATATAAATTTGAATATTAAATGAATGACTTAGAGTAAAGAGAAATGCAACAGAAGTGTTCAACAGCCCTAGCATCTCTCTATTTCTCTACATAAAACATTGTTGGACCACATGGAATAAGGAATACAACTCTTTTCAAAATTTGTTAATCATAACTTGACGATCAGGGGTAGTGTCCCTTTAATTGAACAGTATGCTGATAATCATAAAATATCAGTCACGGTTATTCATAAAATTGTTGTTGTCAATACCGAGGTATGCATTGTATTTGATAACGTGCATAGCATTTCTCCACGTTTCAATTGTTGGTTTCTTTTCTGGATTGCATCAATATTTATTACACTATTAATGTAGCATTTTTATTTTTTCTATGTTGTGCAGAAAGACAACCAAAAACAAATACACAAGACAACAAATTAAAAACATTTCAAAATCGATTCACCAAGAAACGGAAGATTAACAAATATTCTTGCAAATGATAAGCTTTTCTTGCTTCTTATAAGACACCCGTCGTGTTACTCCTAGAAAAGTCCGATAAAAGATGAAAGAGAAAAATATCATTTGGACATTTATTTGTTTGCTAATTCGTTAGTTTTCGAATTCTAAATGTTCTTAGCTTACTTTCTCTAAAATATATATATTATATTAACATGAGACAAAAATGGACCGGTGTGTCAATTATCACTTCCATCCAAGAGAACTCCAAGGTAAAAAAAAATATATTGTAGTTGATAAATATGTTTTAGCAGCCTTTTCAGAAAATACCTTAATATTGAAAAAAAAACAAAAAAAACATGAGTGATCATTCCGTGGGTCATTTCCTCAAGTTATGCTTTTTTGCAGTTCAATAAACTTAGATAATTGCCTTTCCTCTATATACTACGAAAGCTCAGATGAATCATTCGAGATTCGAGAATCGAAATTCAGTATCCTAAATATATAAGTTTTGAATTTTAAATTTCGAACTTCTACGAAAGCCCAGAATACGACAGATATATAGCTGTATGTAATACTCTATAGGAAAGGAAAGGAAAAAAATGTTCTTCTTCGAAACTGCACAAACGATCTTTTACCAATTAATTGTATTGTTACCTTTGTTTCTGTTTTGTCTTTTTTTTTCTCCGCTGCCTGCAAATCTGTCTTCATCTTGTGTCCATCTAATTGAGGGACAGGGGCCGTCGTGGTCGTGACCCTATGGTAGTTGGATTTACAAATACCTGTGCAATCAGCGCCTATCACAACTACTCGATAAAACATTATGTGATAAAGTTTGTCAGTGACTTGCAACTGGTCGGTGGTTTTCTCCGGGTTCTCCGGTTTCCTCCACCAATAAAACTGACACCACGATATAGCTGAAATATTGTTGAAAGTGACGTTAAACACTATAAACCAAACCATAACCAATTGAGGGACAGGTTTGGCAATCATGTTGCTTACGGTATATTTGAATCCGTGCACTTACGCTTATTATGAAATAGACAGTGTTCGTATTGTTGATAACATGAATGTTGTCATTTAGAAATTCATACTTTGTAAATACAGATAACTTATGACGTCATGTATTTCTAGATAAGCCGGAACGACTTAATCCTCCATGTTATCTTTTTTTATTTGACATGATATGTGATGAAGAATGACTCAATCATCTTGTTACAATAACTGACATCCTGTAAAGAAATAGATATAATTGTTAGAATTGGTTTCCAGGAAATCATAGATCAATCTGTCTTGTTTTGTTGGCTAGTTGCTATGAACTAAGAATATTTCAACATTAGGATTTACAATTATTACGTCTATGTATCTTTTCAAATAAATAAAAAAAAACGATGACTTAGAGATCAGTTTAAGGACGTTGATTGTATGTGTTTCAAATTCTTTGTAATTTGTTTGGTGTTTTTGGTGGTGTTTAACGCCACTTTCAACAATATTTCAGTTATATCGTGGCGGTCAGATTTATTGGTGGAGGAAACTGGTTGACCCGGAGAAAACCACCAACCTGTCGCAAGTCAGTGACAAACTTTATCACATAATATGTTATCGAGTAGTGGTGATAGGTGCTGATTACACAGGTATTTGTAAATCCAACTACCATACGGCCACTGTCCCTCAATTAGATGGACAGAAGATGAAGATAGATTTTCGGGCAGCGAAGAAAAAAAAGACCTAAAACAGAAAGAAACAAATTAACTATGCAATTAATTGGTAAAGGATCGTTTGTGCAGTTTCGAAGAAGAAGAATTGTTTCCTCTTTCCTTTCATACAGCTATATATCTTTCGTATTCTGGGCTTTCGTAGATGTTCGAAATTTGTGTCTAAAGGTTAAGTCGGATAGTCTCCCGTTTCAATCACATCCAGATCATTGCTTATTATATATATATTTAAAAACATAAATTCTTTGGATATAAATAAAACTTTATTATAGTTAACACATTTGTGTCATTTTATGCATTTTTCCTCCTGCAAGAAATAAAATATTTTCCAATTTTTTAATTCCCAGAGGCACATCCCATCCCTAAATCGCTAGAATACATGCATATACAAATGATTTTCACTCTCGATAAATAGAATTCTTAAAATTGTAGTCCTTTTCAAATTCCATCGTTTAACAATGCATGAATATGCATAACAACAGCCTTTAATATGCATCCCGGGTGTATCGTAATACGTTAACAGTGATATGGCTGAATAAAAATGAGTACAAACTGTATCAGTGCATTGTATATAAATAGCAAAGATGTTTGACATCATTTTGTTCGTTACATCGTTGCAACCAACACGTTCTCATGTACCAGACACATATTTTGATTACTCACTTGTACAACTTAAAACTTATCGATTTGCACCAACTCTTAAATACAATATACCTTCACAGAGTGAGTGAGTGAGTGAGTGAGTGAGTGAGTGAGTGAGTGAGTGAGTGAATCAGTCAGTCAGTCAGTCAGTCAGTCAGTCAGTCAGCCAGCCAGCCAGCCAGCCAGCCAGTCAGTCAGTCAGTCAGTCAGTCAGTCAGTCAGTGAGTGAGTGAGTGAGTGAGTGAGTGAGTGAGTGAGTGAGTGAGTGAGTGAGTGAGTGAGTGAGTGAGTGAGTGAGTGAGTGAGTGAGTGAGTGAGTGAGTGAGTGAGTGAGTGAGTGAGTGAGTGAGTGAGTGAGTCAGTCAGTCAGTCAGTCAGTCAGTCAGTCAGTCAGCAATGTTTCAAAAATATCATGGTGAGAACAAACTACATTTTGACTAGATATTGATGCTGTTCCTTTGTATAATGCCAACACGCTGAGCTTGATTTGTATTGTTCTAGTTCCCTGTGCGCGGTTAGACATATCCCTCCTCTTGGAAATATTATGCCGATTACAAGCCAACCAATCTTTGGACTTAGCTCCCTAATGTTTCATGGTTAGAGCAGCAAATACTAATATCATAGTCTTTGGGTGTGGTTTATGCCTTCACAGAAAGTATGCCAACATGTACTATTTATGGTGCAAAATCAGAATCGGTTAAAGTTTTAATATATCGATGCATTACATTTGCGTGCAAAAACATTACATATAGTCGCAACATTGTGTAACATTTGCACCCCATTTCTATACAGGTAAATAAATACAAGTTAAGAATATATTTTTTAGTTAAGTATATATGTTTACACACAGTGTATCCCCTTCCGCATGACATAATTCTCTGATCACCATCGGGGACATCTCAAGCATGACAAGTTCGTATATTATACAAAATGAAAACAATTACTGGGCTTCACGTAGCACACTTATTTTATTCCCTCTATTTGCTTTGAACAATATAAGCTACATATTTGCCACTGGCAATGCTTTCCAAACTGACTACATTTTGTATCATCAACACTATTTTGTTACTTAATAAATCAAAATATGGACTATTGCTAATTATTGTTTTGATGACATTTTGATGAAATTTTGATGAAATTTTGGATACGTTCCAACATTTATCAAGTGTGTGTAACCTTGTATTATAAATTGTATCCAACATGTGTTCATAGCATCATAAGATCTATATTTTCACATGTTTTAATTCTAACAAGCACATTCTTAATTGCGTGCCTTCTCTTATTAATCAATGTTTATGTCTCTACACGGACCTCAAAAGTTAACATAACACAGACAAAATAGTTAGATTTAATTAAATTGTACATGTACTGTCAACACGCTTGACGTTAGAGAATATTAAATGGCTATAAACAAGTGAATGTTCCGGTAATAATATCTCTTTATTCCCTTACCTGTATCAAAGGTAAATCAAACAAGCATTTTATTTGTTCTACAATTTTATGATGTAATCAAAACATGCAGTGTAATATAATAGTAATTTAATTAAACAATTTGAGGGTAGAGAGTACAGAATGTTTATAGCGAGACATAGTGGTTCAATTAATTAAACAATTTGAGGGTACAGAGTACAGAATGTTTATAACGAGACATAGTGGTTCAATTAATTAAACAATTTAAGGGTAGAGAGTACAGAATGTTTATAACGAGAAATAGTGGTTCAATTAATAAAACAATTTAAGGGTAGAGAGTACAGAATGTTTATAGCGAGAAATAGTGGTTCAATTAATTAAACAATTTAAGGGTAGAGAGTACAGAATGTTTATAACGAGATCTAGTGGTTCAATTAATTAAACAATTTGAGGATAGAGAGTACAGAATGTTTATAACGAGACATAGTGGTTCAATTAATTAAACAATTTAAGGGTAGAGAGTACAGAATGTTTATAACGAGAAATGGTGGTTCAATTAATTAAACAATTTAAGGGTAGAGAGTACAGAATGTTTATAGCGAGAAATAGTGGTTCAATTAATTAAACAATTTGAGGGTAGAGAGTACAGAATGTTTATAACGAGAAATATTGGTTCAATTAATTAAACAATTTAAGGGTAGAGAGTACATAATGTTTATAACGAGAAATAGTGGTTCAATTAATTAAACAATTTAAGGGTAGAGAGTACAGAATGTTTATAACGAGAAATAGTGGTTCAATTAATGAAACAATTTGAGGATAGAGAGTACAGAATGTTTATAACGAGACATAGTGGTTCAATTAATTAAACAATTTAAGGGTAGAGAGTATAGAATGTTTATAACGAGACATAGTGGTTCAATTAATTAAACAATTTGAGGGTAGAGAGTACAGAATGTTTATAACGAGAAATAGTGGTTCAATTAATTAAACAATTTGAGGGTAGAGAGTACAGAATGTTTATAACGAGATCTAGTGGTTCAATTAATAAAACAATTTAAGGGTAGAGAGTAC
Organism: Bathymodiolus brooksi; assembly: GCA_963680875.1. NCBI lineage: Eukaryota > Metazoa > Mollusca > Bivalvia > Mytilida > Modiolidae > Bathymodiolus > Bathymodiolus brooksi. Next base: position 49,783,179 of record OY804581.1, read on the forward strand.
AGAATGTTTATAACGAGACATAGTGGTTCAATTAATTAAACAATTTAAGGATAGAGAGTACAGAATGTTCATAGCGAGACATAGTGGTTCAATTAATTAAACAATTTAAGGGTAGAGAGTACAGAATGTTTATAACGAGACATAGTGGTTCAATTAATTAAACAATTTAAGGGTAGAGAGTACAGAATGTTTATAACGAGACATAGTGGTTCAATTAATTAAACAATTTAAGTGTAGAGAGTACAGAATGTTTATAACGAGACATAGTGGTTCAATTAATTAAACAATTTAATGGTAGAGAGTACAGAATGTTTATAACGAGACATAGTGGTTCAATTAATTAAACAATTTAAGGGTAGAGAGTACAGAATGTTTATAACGAGACATAGTGGTTCAATTAATTAAACAATTTGAGGGTAGAGAGTACAGAATGTTTATAACGAGACATAGTGGTTCAATTAATTAAACAATTTGAGGGTAGAGAGTACAGAATGTTTAAAACGAGACATAGTGGTTCAATTAATTAAACAATTTGAGGGTAGAGAGTACAGAATGTTTATAACGAGACATAGTGGTTCAATTGATTAAACAATTTGAGGGTAGAGAGTACAGAATGTTTATAACGAGACATAGTGGTTCAATTAATTAAACAATTTGAGGGTAGAGAGTACAGAATGTTTATAACGAGATATAGTGGTTCAATTAATTAAACAATTTGAGGGTAGAGAGTACAGAATGTTTATAACGAGAAATGGTGGTTCAATTAATTAAACAATTTAAGGGTAGAGAGTACAGAATGTTTATAACGAGACATAGTGGTTCAATTAATTAAACAATTTAAGGGTAGAGAGTACAGAATGTTTATAACGAGATAAAGTGGTTCAAGTTTTACATTGATAATGTCTTAAAAGATTAATTGTGTTGTTTTCTCACGTGACAAGTTCACCTTCCCCCCTTTTAAAATAATTTCTTGTTGTAGTGCAAATATTGATTTTATTATATAGATGAATCAATATCAATGATTCCAATATCACATTCCGGTCCTTTCCTCATTCGTGACGTCACCGGGTCTGTTAAAAGAGTAACACGACGGGTACCACAAATGGAGCAGAAACTGCTTATCCTTCTGGAGCATATGAATTCACCTCCGGTTTTGGTGGAGTTCGTGTTGCTCTATCGTTACCTTTCTGTGTAATGTTTTGTAGATCATTGTATGTCCATTTTCTTTTGGCCATTGTGTTGTCTGTCCTTCTATTTACGACTTCTGATTACTCATTTGGTATCTTCAAACCTTTCTCAGTTTAGTGTAAAACAAATCATCTATTGTTTTAAATCAATATGATATATCTATGTTATTTATAAATACTGTAAAACACCTATTAGTGGAGCAGGAAATAATGACCCCTCAGGGGCAGCATTTGACCATTGTGTAGTCTCTCCTTCGATATACGGCTTTTGATTACCCATTTTGTATCTTCAAGCTTCTCTGGGACTCCCGTACAATAGCGCACTGTATAAAACAACTATGACAAGAAAAAAAGCAAACAGTTCACATGGTACAATATAACAACAAAGATCATGGTTTTGCCACACAAAAAGCACCCTCAAAGGCCACCCGTTTTCAACTGCGAAATTGACCCTATAGGAGGAGTGGCCTTCTGGTGGGAGTGTCACCATAAGAGAGTGACTACCTACAACAAACAAAACAACGACTCCCAATGTACAATACAACAACAAGAACACAAAAATAAACAGAATGGCTAAAATCGGATACAGTCACCTTTACCTAAGGGAGATAAACCGTTGACATAATATATTAGTTAGAAACTGTAAACTCCAAAAAATAGATATCTATCCATTAAACAAGGTCAGTTCCGAAACATGATTGTTCGGTTTATAATAGTCCACCAGTAGAGGAATCGACCTAGTGATACTGATATCAAATTTAGTGCGCATGACGCTTTTCTGGATTAAAATAAATCAGAATTGTTAAGGGACTTCCACTACACATGTAGTAAACGCTTGCATGACCGCGTCATTTCACTAAAAGGGGAGATTTGGGACCAAAGAAACTCGTTAAACACCGCCATAATTTGGTCGATTTGGTGGATAGCCTGAGAAAAAAAAAATACGTACCCTAAGGACGAATCAGTCAAAGTTTGGTTCAAATTCATCATGTACTTTTAGAGGAGAATTTTTGTTTTCAAAAATAATTATAGGCGGGGGACGGACAATATGTGATTGCAATAACTCACATGGCCTACGCACAGGCAAATTACATATGACATTTAAAGACCTACCACATGTGCATATTAAACAACTGGTTAAAACAAGCGCTTATTTATCATAAAATTCATTATAACATGTAACATTTCCTTTTATCTAAAGTTTATTATCAGTTCACTTTTACTTTTGTCACGAATATTGGAAAAAAACTAAAATCAAATTAAATTGATTAAATGCATAAAATTTATTTTCTTTCGATCAAGCGTACCAATTCAATTTAAATCTTTCCATATTGAAGTTTATATTATTTTAGATTTGCATACATTATCAAGTTAAAGATCCCAAATGTGAAAATGTGCTTTTTGCACTTGACTAATAAAACGAAAAAAAAAATATACCACACTGTAGGAACAAATCCAAAATCAAATATCGAAATAGTAGAAAGAGGCAAAATCGATACCCCTTAACACTAAAATACATGGCTTGGCACAGGCACTTCATTAAAAAGTGGCGGGGTTAAGTTATTTTTATGGGCCCAAATATCTCCTCTTAGTGAAATGAACTAACTTAAATATTGCATTATCGTTCTGTTAATGCATGTTCATACAACATAGTACAGCAGGCACTTAATTAAAAAAGTGGCGGGAGTAAACTAGTTATATGGCCTACACCTCCCTTATAGTAAAATGCACAAACTTAACTATTACATTATCGTTCTGTTAATGCATTTTCATACAAGATAGTACAGCAGGCACTTCATTAAAAGGTGGCGGGATTAAAGTAGTTATATTGCCTGCACCTCCCTTATAGTAAAATGCACTAACTTAACTATTGCAGTATCGTTCTGTTAATGCATTTTCATACAATATAGTACAGCAGGCACTTAATTAAAAAAGTGGCGGGAGTAAACTAGTTATATGGCCTACACCTCCCCTTATAGTAAAATGCACTAACTTAACTATTGCAGTATCGTTCTGTTAATGCATTTTCATACAAGATAGTCCAGGTATATAGAATTACTTTGTTATCGACCAAAATTGAATACACTGTTCAATTCTAAGTGATAAAATGGAAAATTAATTAAATATTTATCATTATCATTATCATATAAAAGCTATGAATAATAAATGTGTTGGTCTTAAGACAGTTTCCTTAATAAATAAAATATACCATGCCATGAATCATTTACGGTGAATATTTGGAAGTCGTTTCATTCGATTCTTCTACATCTAAATTTTCATTTTTATGATTTGTAAGATTTGATATTTTTAGAGGTGGTCGCTTTTAAGATATTCAATGTTTGTTTGTTTGTTTGTTTGTTTGATGGTGTTTAACGCCACTTTCAGCAATATTTCAGTTATATCCTGGCTGTCAGTTTTATTGGACGGTAGAGTAAACAGGAGAAAATCACCGACCTGTCACAAGTCATTGAGAAAACAACCGACCTGTCGTAAGTCATTGACAAACTTTATCACACACTGTTGTACACCTCGCCTTGATCGAGATTCGAACTCATAACATCAGTGGCGATAGGCACTGATTACATAGGTAGTAAATTTAACTACCATACGATCACAACCACGACGAACCCTTTAAGACATTCAAAGGAAATCTATTACATATTTGGATTTGGAATAAATCAGAAAATTATTTATATTCCAAATGTTAATGAATTTAAGGGGGTAGGCCTGGGGTATGGGAGATAACTCTATTTTCAGTGTCCTCTCAAATATATGATCATCTGTGCGTTTGAAAATTCCCCCTCAATTCCAAGCTTCTTGGTGACAAAGATTGCTTACATTGGATATGGCCAGTTACAAAAATGACTCCTTTTCTTTTTACCTTTCCATAGCTGTGCTCCTTGTCCTCCTTGTATTTTTATATCTTATTGCTGCTTATGCCAGTGTCAGGCAGTGTGTTATTATTATATGCCGTTGCCCACAAAATATCATTGAAATATCTCTTTCCAGAAAAAATGTTCATCGAAGTATGTTGTCAAAAATGCCAGAAATGCAACACAATTTGTGTGACAATCTTTTTCTATTGAATTTCAAGGGTTTGTATAAAAAAAAGAATTAAATATATACACCAGAATCTTAGATATTATGAAACTATAGAGCAAATTCATTTTATGGTAGTAAAAATAGAAAGCTTTGTTTGGGGAAAAAAATGTAATATCTGATCCTCTCTTATACCGCCGCCTCCTTCTTCTAAGACAACTAAAGAATAACCAGAATCAAACAAATACAACTGGAGCACAGAATTTGAAGGAATTTAACAATACAGCTGGGTGGCTGTCTGTGGTTTTTGTAGGGTTTTTTTTGTAATGAATTAATCAAGTAGAGTCACCCTCAAGCCACCCCTCCCCCTCCCCAGCCGACTTGAAAATAAAAAAGACAAATGCAGTCATTTGGTAATTTGGACATCCACTTTGTCAATTATAAGAATTCAAAAGCTTTTTGTTATTGGTAACTAGCTAGTTTTTATCTCACAAACAAAGAAATCGACAATTTCATTTTTTACTGGGTGCCATCCATGAAAAACATCAATTTAAATATTTTAAAAATCTGACGGTAAAAGTTTGTAAAATTTGGTGCAATGATGTCTATATGTCTATTCTTCAGTGTGACATTTTTTGGTGGAAATTAATTCATAGGAATTTTTTTAATCCGATTTTTAATACCAAAGTGGTCCTCAGGGCATCCCCCCTTTCTTGCAGTTTCCACTGTTTTGCACGTGATTATCTCCAAACAGGATATTCAGATATGCTAGATATTTCATATTTATTCAACAACAACACTCTCAAGTGTATTAAAGCCAACATATTCCCTTTCAATCAGAAATAAATGTGCATATCTACTAGAATCTTCCGAAACTAGTATAACCATCTGGCGTCAAGAATACCCCCAAAATTGCTATATTTAGGATGTGCTATGGAGAAAACGGCACGGTGAAATTTTTTAACACTTTGGCAGATAATGTATTTAGACATAACTATTCCATGATGCAAATTTTAAAAAAATTGAATGATGGGAAAATGTTAGGGTAACCCAGGTCTACCCCCTTAAACTCCATTGAACATTTAATATATATGGCTAAAATAGGTTCGTTAATAAAACTTATCGACACAGTAAATGAAAGAAAGAAGTCATGAAAACAAAAAAACAAAAAATAAAATACCACAAAAAATAATCGAGAAATCATACAAATAGAGGCAAAATTGATACCCTTAACGCACATATACTTGACCGGTCACTTTCTTAGCTTATAGTACAAGCCTTTCAATAGAAAGTGACGGGGTTAAGCTAGTTTTATGGACCTAAATCTGCCCTTTCACTAAAACGAGGTGGTCATGCAAGTGATTTCCACATGCCCGTAAAATGTCAACCCTCAAATAATATCACAATATATGTAATCTATGTGACACAGGATTTGCCATATGCATAATGTTAATTTTATCAAAGAGAGCCGTTGACTTTAAAGGAAAACGCCATGGTCTTAACAAGTTAGCGGGAACATTTAAATGACAGTAAACAGGGGCGGATCCAGGATTTGTGGTTAGGGGGCGTGAGTAGGCGAGGGGTCTGGGGGCCGATTAAGGTTCCCAGCTGATCCAGGGTAGAACCCTGGTAGGAGACCCTGGGGGGCAAAGCCCCCCTGAAGCTCTGGGGATTTTAGGAATTACAGACATTTATTTGAACGACAATTTTGAACCAACCACACCATTTTTATCAGACCAAAAAAACTTGATTTTGAGTCTTAATTTTGTCGGATAATTGTTAACAGTATATTTTTGTCAGATTATAAGAACCTAAAGTAAAACTTTTTTTTGAACAACCGTGATGCGAATTGTTCAACTCATGACTGATCGATCACGATAGTTTAACCCTTCAAAGAACTATTGGTTTAGTTTTAACACATTCCTCATTTCACTAATTGGTCTGTACTGTCGGTGCTTGTACTTTCGGGCGGTTCTAGTTAATACTGCCCGTCCGGATGGAGTTATTCTTTTCGGCGTTTGATTCATTCATTGAAAACATATGATTCGATCGTTCTTGTTTATAGACAAACAAAAGCGGAAATTGTCGGCGAATCCATATATGAATCAACGAACACACACAACGTGTATTTAAAATGTGTAGGAATATTTTACTACAGGTCACGAGTTAACCATTCATGAAAAAGTTGTTAGTTGAACTGCTTAATTAACGTTGTATAACATATGCTTTGCGAATTTTAGGGGGGCGCACGCCCCGCACGCCCCCTCTAAATCCGCCCCTGGTAAATAAAAGACATTTGTGCTAATGAAGGTTAAAAATAGTATACCGTAATGTAGAATTTGATCATTGAGGTTGCATGTAGCACCAAATATTGGGGATCGCCATTTTTCAGAACTCTTCAATGTGAGGAGACATTCTCAGATTATTCCTGCAATTAAAGCTCTTCCGAAAGAGTTTGAGAATAAAAAAACTTGCTTATGGTTGAAAACAACCTAAAACACGCTTACACGGCCACCAATCTCTCTAACTCATATTCAAATGATATGCTAACGGAAAAGTTATCGGGATTTCCGGATATACATTGGCGGGATCTTTTCCCGTCTACAAGGAGGTAAGTTGCACATTATTATCTTGTATTCAAGCACTTTTTACAAAGAGAGCCATGTAATTCGACTAAATTTTAAAATTCCTAATGCCAGAGTAAGCCGTTTCGTTGACTGATGTGCCGTAATGCCGCTAGCATCTTTCTCCTGCATGTTTTGTCAATCAAAAGAGTTCGATCGTGTAACTGATTGACTGAAGCACAGTCTACAAGCAATTGTGGTGTATGTCAAGTATCTTTTTATGTTCCAAAATGATTATAAAAGACTTGGCCACAGTGTAATTTGTAGCATTAGCATTAACTATTGATTGTTGTATGTCAATCGAAAATTCAAATGATATGAGTTATCAGGATCAGAAATGAGTTAGCGGTAGCAGATATGAGTTAGATAGTATTCATAATCGATGAGAATCCCAATGAATGTTTTGCTCGTACTACCTACCTTTCGTATTGTTATTGCTCTAGTAAGTTAGTATTAGCACGTGCAGTTTTACTTAAGAAAAACAATTTGAAATCAATTTTGTGTTCGAGTTTGTCAACTTTTGTCAGTTCTATCCGTAACATAAGTATGATCACATTATTGATTTGGACCATAGATTTATCGAATCATCGTTGCTGTGTCTACTGTCAAAATTACGTCTTCCAACCAAAATTTGGTTCTTAAACATGTTTGGGTTTGAAATACTATACAGCTGCCAAACAAATAATGAATATTAAGTTCCTTCAACTGCTTTTTTATCAATATGATTTTTAGAAAATTGATTTTGATTTACGACTTATATTTACCTTTCAAAACTTTCGTTTTATTTCAAGTGTGAGACACAAACATCGTTATTGATTTGTTTCACGACACATTTCAAGTTTTACCATGCAACGCATGCATGTGTGCAATACACAACGGGAAAGTACTGTAAGCACACAAGTCATTGAGATTCTCATATTATGAATACTATCTAACTCATATCTGGTACCGCTAACTCATTTCTGATCCCGATAACTCATATCATTTGAATTTTCGATTGACATACAACAATCAATAGTCAATGCTACAAATTACACTGTGGCCAAGTCTTTTATAATCATTTTGGAAAATTAAAAAGATACTTGACATACACCACAATTGCTTGTAGACTGTGCTTCAGTCAATCAGTTACACGATCGAACTCTTTTGATTGACAAAACACGCAGGAGAAAAATTCTGGCGTCAATACGGCACATCAGTCAACGAAACGGCGTACTCTGCCATTAGGAATTTTAAAATTGTGTCGAATTACATGGCCCTTTTTGCAAAAAGTGCTTGAATACAAGATAATAATATGCAACTTACCTCCTTGTAGACGTGAAAAGATCCCGCCAATGCATATTTAAGATAGATAAAAAAAAAAGGCAATGGTTGAATCACTCACTCACTCACTCACTCACCCACCCACCCACTCACTCACTCACTCACTCACTCACTCACGTTTTTTTTAATTTATTTGAATAAGGGTAATAACAAAATTACATAGACGTAATAATTGTAAATCCTAATGTTAAAATATTCTTAGTTCATAGCAACTTGCCAACAAAACAAGACAGATTGATCTATGATTTCCTGGAAACCAATTCTAACAATTATAGCTATTTCTTTACAGGATGTCAGTTATTGTAACAACATGATTGAGTCATTCTTCATCACATATCATGTCAAATGAAAGACGTCAGAAAATAAAATGGAGGATTAAGTCGTTCCGACTTATCTAGAAATACATGACGTCATAAGTTATCTGTATTTACAAAGTATGAATTTCTAAATGACAACATTCATGATATCAACAATACGAACACTTTCTATTTCATAATAAGCATAAGTGCACGGAATCAAATATACCGTAAGCAACATGATTGCCAAACCTGTCCCTCAATTGGTTAAGGTTTGGTTTATGGTGCTTAACGTCACTTTCAACAATATTTCAGCTATATCGTGGCGGTCAATTTTATTGATGGAGGAAACCGGAGTACCCGGAGAAAACCACCGACCAGTTGCAAGTCACTGATAAACTTTATCACATATTTTTTTATTGAGGAGGGATGATAGGCGCTGATTGCATCGGTATTTGTAAATCCAACTATCATACGTTCACGACCATGACGGCCCCTGTCCCTCAATTAGATGAACACAAGATGAAGAAAAGATGTTAGGACAGGGGAGCAACCTAAAAAAGCACAAATGTAACTAATTGGTAAAGGATCGTTTGTGCACTTTCTTAGAAGAAGATTTTTTTAACTTTCCTTTCCAATAGAGTAATACATTCAGCCCCTGTCCCTCAATTAATGGACACAAGATGAAGACAGATTTTCGGGCAGCGGAGAAAAAAAAAGACAAAACAGAAACAAATGTAACGATACAATTAATTGATAAAGGATCGTTTGTGCAGTTTCGAAGAAGAACATTTTTTTCTCTTTCCTTTCCTACAGCTATATATCTTTCGTATTCTGGGCTTTCGTAGAAGTTCGAAATTTAAAATTCAAAACTTATATATTTAGGATACTGAATTTCGAATCTCGAATGATCCATCTGAGCTTTCGTAATATATAGAGGAAAGGCAGTTTTCTAAGATTCTTGAACTGCAAAAGAAGCATAAATTGAGGAAATGACCCACGCAATAATCACTGATGTATTTTTTTTTCAATAGTAAGGTATTTTCTGAAAAGCCTGTTAAAACATATTTATCAACTGCAATACATTTCTTTTTACCTTGGAGTTCTCTTGGATGGAAGTGATAATTGACAAACCGGTCTATTTTTGTCTCATGTTAATATAATGTATATATTATAGAGAAAGTAAGATAAGAACATTTAGAATTTGAAAACTAATGAATTAGCAAACAAATAAATGTCCAAATAATATTGTTCTCTTTCATCTTTTATCGGACTTGTCTAGGAGTAACACGACGGGTGTCTTATAAGAAACAGGAAAAACTTATCATTGGCAAGAATATTTGTTAATCTTCCGTTTTTTGGTGAATCGGTTTTGAATTTATTTTAATTTGCTGTCTTGTGTATTTGTTTTGGTTGTCTTTCTGCACAAAATAGAAAAAATAATAATGCTACATTAATAGTGTAATAAATATTGATGTAATCCAGAAAAGAAACCAACAATTGAAACGTGGAGAAATGCTATGCACGTTATCAAATACAATGCATACCTCGGTATTGACAACAACAATTTTATGAATACCCGTGTCTGATATTTTATGATTATCAGCATACTGTTCAATTAAAGGGACACTACCCCTGATCGTCAAGTTATGATTAACAAATTTTGAAAAGAGTTGTATTCCTTATTCCATGTGGTCCAACAATGTTTTATGTAGAGAAATAGAGAGATGCTAGGGCTGTTGAACACTTCTGTTGCATTTCTCTTTACTCTAAGTCATTCATTTAATATTCAAATTTATATAATTGCTGCTTTAGTTTAAGAAGTTACTATAGCTTGTAATATTCAGTGTAATTTTAACCCTGTACATTTACTTTTGATGTCAGTAGAAAACAAGGTTAGGGTTATGGTGTCTTCAACAATATTTCAGTTATATCAAGGCGGTCAGTAGGAAGCAAATCAAGGTCGAACTCAGGTAAAGTATTTGATTGGTCGAAGTTTCTCATTACATTTAGCAAGCTGGAATTCTGAAGTTTATTTTTATAATTTTTCATCAAAATGGAGAAGATGCAAAAAGAAACATGTGATGCTGTATTAATTTTCCCGCCTATAAGACTTTCAGTCCTGTTGATATACTTCAGGAAAAAATCCCGAGGTTGTATAGAAAGTTCACAAATTTTTTAATTCTAAAAATAGCCACAGATTTGCATTCAAACTACACTTTTATTCTAAGAAATTAAAACACTTTTATTAATTTTTTTTATTGGAATGCAATATATATAATTTTCTAACATCTCAGTATTTTTTATAGCATTTTTATTACAACTTATCTTATTTTTTCTTTCTTTGCGGGGTAGAACTTGCCAGGTGACCAACTGAATGATGAAAGCTGATAACTGACCCGTGGAAAAAGGTCTGTTGCATTGTTGAGGTTCAGCAAAGGTAGGTGTTTTATACATCATTTTGTAGATAAATTATCGTAGTTTCAGATGATGTAGGCCATTCCTCCATGCTGGCGTCCGTCGAGTTGAAAAAACGCGAAAATCGCGATGACCTAGATTTTTTACAAATGAACGGTTACGTACCTTGTAGTATATATAGTATCTAGGTAAAAAAAAATTACCAGAAACAAGTGCCTGTGGCGGGGGCATACTTTTTTTCCTAGTTTGACGATGAGATATTTTTAAACCAGGAATTTTTTCAAATTTATTTAAAGTCTATATACGAATAATCTTTCACTCAGGCGATACAACATTATGTGATTAAGTTTGTCAATGGCTTGCGGCAAGTCGGTTGTTTTTCTCAGGTACTCCGGTTTCCTCCACCAATAAAACAGGTCTCCACGTTAAACACCATACACCTATAACCTTTCCTTGCGACGAAAATTTACCACTGAGACAGGTTGTGAAGACTGTCTATATTTATATATAATTGATATATAGGTTAATTGTTTTTTATTAATATTGTAGTAAAAAACCCTTATGTATAAAAAGGCTAATTGTGATGGATAACTGGAAATCAGTCTAAAATTAGAAAAATGGTATTTCCATTGAAGGCCGTTCTAAAAAAACAAAAATATCATTCAAAATTATAAATATCGACGAGATGCAACGGACTTTAATTTCGCGCAAAACAGTAAGTAGTATATGCTATGTTTAACATTATTTAATTTACTAAATTAAAAAATAATCTACGCCTTATTAAATCTCTCTCTCAAAAAAAAAAAAAAAATTATAGAAAAAAAGAAAAAAAAATGAAAAGAAAAAATCAAATAAAAAAAACCCAAAAAACCACCAACTTAAATAGATTAAAGGCATTCAGCATCTATTGATCTCATTTCTATATGAGTGAGTGAGTGATTGTTGTTTAGCGCCAATTCAACAATTTTTCAGATATATCATGGCGATAACAAGTTATTTTCAATGAGATGATGATGAGGTCCTCTTTGTGCTAGACCAACACGCTGAGTTGTATAGTGTTAGCTCACTGTAACAACAGTCCGCGGATAGACATGTTGCTTAGCGGAGAAGCAACAAATAAAGAACGACCTATTGTGTTAATTTTTAATTAGATATTTTGTAGTAAATAAAAAAAGATGAAAAGTAGAAAATACCAGACTGTCGGAAGAGTTACAAAATCTAATGGAAAAAATCGTAGAAATAGAAGCGAAATCGATACCCGTAACACGCATTTTTATGTTTTCTCACTTTCTTGGTTTGGGGCAGGCATTTCAACAAAAGTGGCGGGGATAAACTAGTTTTATGGGCCCATACTTCTTTTCTTAGTAAAATGATGCGGTCGTGACAGTGTATTCTATCACATATAACTGGGTGAGTAGCGTTGTAAAAAGACATGTAAGAAAAAATAATTACAAAATTTAATTTAGACAATATTTATTATAAAAAAAGTCACTAATAATGCATAATATACAATGATTATAGAATGCGGATTCGGAAATTGAAAGCGTATGTCAATCCTTCTCCAAAATTCCTGTGCCGCAATAAAAAAGCTTAAATTATTCACAAAGTAATGGAATGGTATACATGCTTTTTAACTTTTGATGTTGTTTTTAACTTTCTTTTTACAATTTGTGGAAGCACATGATTTCCATATTAAATGATGTTCGTGTCAGTTAACAGTAATACGACGACCGGGTGTCACCAGTAGAGCAGGAACTCCTAACCCTCTCGGAGCACCTGAGAGTACTCTCGTATTTTAGTAGGATTCATGTTGCTAAATTTTCAGTTTGTTTGTGTAATAATTTGTCTTTATGTTCTTTTCCTTTTGGTCTTTGCGTTGTCTGTTCTTTTGGTCTTTGTGTTGTTTGTTCTTCGATTTACGGCTTCTGATTACGCCTTTGATATCTTCAAATATTTCCCGCTAGCCGAACATCTTTTCATTAATATACTGTCAAAGACAAACAAGATATAATTCGATGAGAATGAATTATTGTTACATGATGTTGAATTTGACATAAAATATATTACATATGATATGATAACATCAACAAATTTAAATTCTGCTCTCATATAAAATGTGAAGAATAAATATATAAAGTTCGTATACTATGCTACTTCTAATTGTCCAACATAACTAGGTATTATTTTCTCGATTATTCTAAATGATGTATTACGGTTTGTTAATAAGGCTCGTTCCTGAAATTTCAAAATGAACTAACTCGAGTTGACAACAAAACCGCTATCCGCTATCGTGACGAAAAAGTTCTATTTCGTTGGATTTAAATTTTCGTGATGGTTTCAGTTAACAGCGAAATACACGAAAATTAATACCCCGCGAATAACAATACTATCACATTACCATATTTGGCAATTTTTCTAATGATGAAAATGTTGAAACATGGACAATATTATTCCACTTGTACAACTATAGGTAATTGTGAATAATATTTACCATAAATTTGACACATACTTGTGTTCTTTCTTTGATATTTAAAATGTATGTACCTTTGTACATGACATACATTAAATGTATCACATATGTATAGGTAGATATAAAGAAAAAAAATGCAATTATCTTAACCGCAAATTAACATGTATGGTTTAATATTTCTAAAATTTCAATACAGTAAGCCTACAAAGCAACTAATATATTAATATTAGGTTTAGGGTTATGATGTTTAACGTCACTTTCAACAATATTTCAGTTATATCGTGGCGGTCAGTTGTATTGGTGGAGGACACCGGAATACCCGGAAAAAACCACCGACCTGTCACAAGTCACTGACAAACTATATTACATAATGTTGCATCGAGTACACCTCGCCTGAGCGGGATTCGAACTCGTAACATTATTGGTGATAGGCACTGATTGCATAGATAGTTGTAAATCCAACTAACATATAAGATCACTACCACGAAGGCCCCTCTATTGATGTTAGGAATTGACCCACTCAAAAGACATTGTAAAGAAATGTTTTTTTTAATTATTATAGGTGACACATACAAATATGGATGAAACAAACAATTGTTGGAAGACTTGCATGAAGTTGTGTGTAGCATTCGTCATTATCACCATATTTATTGGAGGTTTATACATGCTAGGCAAATTTATGAACCACAACCACTGCTATCGTGATAAGCCAGAAATCCCAAATAATCACTCGTACAGTGATCGACCGACACTTACGTTCAGGCCATTTATAGAAAATAACCCGAAGATTCACTTAAAATGGAATACAACAAGTGTAAATGGATCATCATTTGTGTATTATAATCCTTCAACAAATTATTTCACTGTCACAGAAAGCAACATTTTAAACATTAGACTTACATTCCACATTAATACCAAAAATCTACAGAAAGAACAATTAAACGTAGCTTGCATTGTGTATAGCAATGAGAGGCAAAAATGCACATCTGCATCCTTTCGCATGGGACGACCGATAGGAACTCTTCACATTAAAGATAAAATATTTGCTTTACCAGGATTTAGTTTCCGAGTGGAGGTTTCAGATCCGTCAATCCTCAAGAAAAATAGACATGGAAACAGTTTGATTATTGGAATTTCATATAACAGTCGTTCTGAAATAGACTCCAATACAACAGTAATACGAAGAGAAATCACACCATGTCAAAATGATTAGACAGTAATACGAAGAGAAATCACACCATGTCAAAATGATTAGACAGTAAAACTTCCGTTATTATTACAGTCAAACCTGTATTAAGAGATCACCTTTGGGACAAAGAAAAAGTGGCCTTATAAGACAGGTGACCTTTTAAAAGAGGTTCAATTCATATGAAATGTTCTATGACAGGACAAGAAAAATGTGACCTTTTAATACAGGTGACTGCATGGGCAGGTTCGACTGTACTTTATAAAAATGTAGATAACTGTGGATATTATATATGCTTTCTACGATATCCAATGTACTGAACTGGTTCTATGCTTAATTCGCTGTCGAGTCATTGAAATTCATTGGTATCAATATTCGTGGGTTGACGGAAGTGGGATGTTCGGAGACTTTTTAAATCTCGTGGTTTTTTTTATATATCCAAGAAACCCAGGTACCAACATCCAGCGAATACTAGCATCTTTTAATTCATTAACTTGTGTGGTCACAAGTTTGCAACGGTCAATCTAAATAAGTATGAAGCCCCAAATAGTTAGATCAGCTTAACGCAATATGATTGGTGGATATATTTAAAACATCAACTAATTAATTATTAATTTGTGTCAAAGCAACAGTAATTTGTCAGTCAATGAATTTTTTAATTCCCCCAAGGCACAGCAAAAAAAAACCCCGATCTATTCCAGAGATTTACCTACCAAAGAACTTTCGGAAAATTAAAATGGGACACTTATAAACGGGCATGGAATACTTTCGAAACTTTTTGTAATGAAGTATTATCAGTAGTTATTCGACTCTCCTAGCACGAATTCCACTTATTTATCAGCACTAGCTTATGTTCACAAGTTGTTATCAATATCAGATCCAACACAGTTATTTTTAGTTCACAAATTAATCAATGGAACTTACAGACTTTCTCAATCATTTGACTCGCGTCTGTCAATAACAATTACTATCATCAATCGCATTCTGGTTTGTATTCCAAGTGTTATCTTAAATAAGTATGAACAATGCCTTTTCAGGGCATTATATTTATTCGCTTGTTCTGCTCTTGCTCGTATTGGTGAGCTTGTCGTCATAAGAGATGGTGATACATCCAAGGTAATTCAACTTGCTGATGTTTCTTTTTCATCAGAAAATAAGAAAATACACGAGGTAAATGTTTGTTTCAAACAATTTAAACATAACACAAAAGGAATACCTAAAACAATTACATTTTCTCATGGTGAAGCTTCAATATCGGCTGTAACAGTTTTGGTCAATTATTTGGGTATTAGACAATCATCTCAAGGTCCTTTGTTCCTTTTTCAAGATGGTCGTCCTATGTCAAGGTCATATTTCGACAAAAGTTTGCACAAATGTCTTGCTTTCTGTGGTCTGGATAGCTCAACATATAAAGGTCATAGCTTTAGAATTGGAGCTGCATCATTTGCAGCAGAAAAGAGCCTATCTGATGCTCAGGTAAGATTCATGGGAAGATGGAATTCCAATGCATTTCGTAAATACATAAGATCAAACTATACTTCATAAAACATGTTTTTCCGATAAAGGTTTACAGTTGGGTTACATGTTTATAACTAGTGCTGGTTGAGAAAATGCTTTACCCATGGTATGATGGTTACCTGCTTGGCCGGTAATCAATTTTATCATTGGTAAATTACAATTGTTTGTGTCCTGTCACCATGGTAGTGTGTCATTGCTCTGTTCTAATAGCAACTAATATAAATTGAATTTTTTTTTATTCACACAATTTATAGCTATATTTTTTATAGAATGGTGTTTTTCCTTACAACAAAATATGAACATACCTGCTTGGGCCGGTATGTATAACATATTGCAGTGTCTTTATGAATAAAATGTATTTTTGTTTTTGTTTTGCATACGAGTCAAATTAACAACATGTTTCTCTTATATTATATTGTTTTTGTCATGCTGCGATTCTCAATTACATGTATGTGAACATTAGAGTTGACAATAACAGGAATATAACATTACATGGTAGTATTGACAATTGGTATTGTTAAACTTATTCATAATACCTGCTTGGTATTTTGTGTGTTTTATATCAAGAAAGAACAACGTGCTTAATCTTGCACACATTTTGTTTTGTTATTATAGTGCACTTGCATAATTCAAGTCATGAATTGGACAATATATATATATAGATGTACATGTTTGTAATAATATTGATTACGCTAGTGTTGTTTGTAAACCAATTTTTATCATTCATATTATTTTTTTTTTTATTTTTATTAGGATCCCCCTTTTCCATCGTCAGTTCATCAGTAGGTTGTCTTTCTGGTTGCCTTGGCCTTTTTGGGAGTAGCTTAGATAAAGTTCTGTATGCCCTTCATCTAACCTTATGGGCCATGTGACCCCTCTTTAAGGCCAAAGATTGGTATTGTTAATTATGCTGTTTTTTGTATTGACAAAAAATGGACATGTATATGTTTTATAATTTTTTAAAACTTTTTTAGAATAAGTAAAAAATTTTGCAATTTATGTTGTTTGCTTTATTCTGGTTGGAAACAAAACAACATTTTATTACGAGGGCGTTCTTATTAAATCTGTTTTGTGTCATTAAAGTAATTGAAATAAATATTTGAATATATTATTACTCACACAATAGGAGTTTGATTCAATATATGTACTCAAATTGCTTTGATTCCGTCATCATATGTGAAGGGGGCTAAACGGAACAGTCGTTGTGTGGCGGATTCTAAGGTCGCCTAGGGTCATAAAAATTACCGTATTTGTCATATTAGAAAAGAAATAATTCATGGCAGCTTTTGTAGCTTCATCATCATCTCATTGAAAATTTACTTTTTCTCGCCATGATAGAGTTGGCCTTAAACAACAATCACTCACTCACTCTTTTGTAGCAATGTTTCATTATTCATTGGCCCTAATTGTCAGTTTCCAGGTGCACAAATGTAGCCCCTGTGATCTATGGTTTCCGAACACTTTCAAACAGAAGTTTATAATTGCTAGCAATGAGAAAAACAAAACTCTTTTAAAGAACCATGAGTACAAATGTATTGTATTTGGCTGGAAGCAGCAGATAATATAAACTGTAAATTTTGTACATAAAAAACGGCCAAAAGTCATTGGAGTTCAAATTTTCTCATATAAGAGATCGGCTTTACCAGGCATGCTATGATAGTTCTATAGCAGAAAACCTCGAGTTCATGCTTCCTATCAGCGTGTTTACTTACAATTTGATCGTCGCCGAACCCGAGGTTTTATTTATGATATCCAAAAACACGCAGCAAAATGTACACTATGAACTCTTTTGTACTAAGTACAATTAAAAATCACAGGAAAATATGAATAAAAACGTAGATATCAAATTTAGTGCGCACGACGCGTTTTTGGAATAATCTTCATCAGGTGACGCTCAAAGTTGAAAGGGTTGGAAAGCTAAATAATTTAATTTAATAATAATTACATTATCTATGGTATGTTTATGTGTAGTTAGGGACTATTCGCATGTAATAATTATTTGAGCATGTTTGCACATCAATAACCATGTTTAAATACTTCCAGGTTTTGTGAAAAATCGTCTTAAATTTTGCACAAGAAATTAATATTGTCGAACTTACTAAAGGAAAATGAGTGTTGTGTACAAAGTCTCACATTTCAGCAAAAAATGTAAATATTCGAAGAAAAACGATCAAATGTCCGTTTTTGTATGCAAAGCTAAAGCCTATGTGTGCATCTAGTTTATTTATAACGAGAGATTATAATACTTCCAAGAAATCGTTTAGACAGCATTTAAACATTTGGGACACTTGAAATATCTAAATATAAACGATTCTTTTCACTTGAAAGACCTTGAAATATCTAAATATAAACGATTCTTTTCACTTGAAAGACCTTGAAATATTTAAATATAAACGATTCTTTTCACTTGAAAGACCTTGAAAAATATAAATGAGAATCGAAAGGAATTTGACCGATAAAGTTGACCGATAAAAATCTATCGTTTTATTTTTGTTAATTGGTGTCTTATTTGGTTTTCTAAACATTAAAAGTGTAAAAATATGAAATGAAAACACCTTTGTAGATGGAAATGTATTATATAAGAGAATACGCTCCAACTTGTAGATCTACAGTTGGAGTACATTCTCCTTACATAACAGGTAAGTGATACCGTCATCTGTAGAATAAACACGTTGATATATATAGAGTACACTCATAGTTAAGGAATTTGGGAGAATCTCGTCCTACATTATAACTAGGATATCTCAAATACTTTGCCTATCGCTACGTAATTTGATGAGACTTTTTTGTATTGTATCAAAAATAAAGTTTAGCTACGTGTTTGCTTTAATACTGGTTTTTATACTTTAATTTTGTCAAAATAGTTTATAGTATGAAATATTTTGAACATTTGGATCCTACATCCATTCTTTATTAGTATTATTGACCAATTGGTTGGTTGGTTGGTTGGTTGGTTGGTTTATGGTGTTTAATGCCACTTTCAACAAAATTTCATTTATATCGTGGCGGTCAGTTTTATTGGTAGAGGAAACCGGAGAAGCGGACAAACTTTATCACATAATGCTGTATTAACTCTTTACCGTTCGTATGACCCATACTTTATCACATAATGCTGTATTAACTCTTTACCGTTCGTATGACCCATACTTTATCACATAATGCTGTATTAACTCTTTACCGTTCGTATGACCCATACTTTATCACATAATGCTGTATTAACTCTTTACTGTTCGTATGACCCATACTTTATCACATAATGCTGTATTAACTCTTTACCGTTCGTATGACCCATACTTTATCACATAATGCTGTATTAACTCTTTACCGTTCGTATGACCCATACTTTATCACATAATGCTGTATTAACTCTTTACCGTTCGTATGACCCATACTTTATCACATAATGCTGTATTAACTCTTTACCGTTCGTATGACCCATACTTTATCACATAATGCTGTATTAACTCTTTACCGTTCGTATGACCCATACTTTATCACATAATGCTGTATTAACTCTTTACCGTTCGTATGACCCATACTTTATCACATAATGCTGTATTAACTCTTTACCGTTCGTATGACCCATACTTTATCACATAATGCTGTATTAACTCTTTACCGTTCGTATGACCCATACTTTATCACATAATGCTGTATTAACTCTTTACCGTTCGTATGACCCATACTTTATCACATAATGCTGTATTAACTCTTTACCGTTCGTATGACCCATACTTTATCACATAATGCTGTATTAACTCTTTACCGTTTGTATGACCCATACTTTATCACATAATGCTGTATTAACTCTTTACCGTTCGTATGACCCATACTTTATCACATAATGCTGTATTAACTCTTTACCGTTCGCATGACCCATACTTTATCACATAATGCTGTATTAACTCTTTACCGTTTGTATGACCCATACTTTATCACATAATGCTGTATTAACTCTTTACCGTTTGTATGACCCATAATGTTCAAAATATTTCATACTATAAACATGAAATGAACAGGCAAAACAATACAAGAAGAACAAAATCTTGGAACACCGAGACTGTAATCAGGTGGTCTGGATACCTTCTTCTCTTGTGCTATTTGTGCCACCCACCTTGCATTGCCGGGACAACACGAATGTTTTATGCGTAGAAATGTCGTTTGTAATTTTTAGGGGCCCAATACCTCTTCAGTTATATCGAAAACTACGTGCTCCATACCGATTTTGAGTCAACATTTTGAATTTCGTATGTATGTTTTTCTGTATATTGAAATAGGGAAAACTAATTCCAGAAATAGAAAAACAAATAAATTGTCTTTAATTTGATGTATAATACATGACTCTTCAGTGAGTAAATTTTGTGTACAAGTCCGTTAAATCCACATTTTGCTCTGGAAAAAATACGGAAATTTTAGCCGTCATGCCTTCTAAATTACACCTCTTCCGTGCACAAAATGGAGTTGTCCACGGAAAACGCCCATGCAAATGGTAAGGCTTGTCACAGGAGTCGGAAGTTCTATCAATAATAAGGTATAGGGGCACCTCGAAGATCGCTGGGAAACTATAAAAAAAACACCAGGAGTGCAACGCATTTTGGGGGGGTTGGACTAAATCTATGCCTACAGGTAGATCAGCATGGAATAAAAGGTTGAATCCTACTCTTGGATGTTTAAACTAAATAAATATCATGTTTTCTTGTACTTACCTCACGGTTTTGTAGCAGTTTCGTACATTTTACCCTTCTACACCACCATCGCAAGATCCATTACCGGAAGTGCGGGAGTGCATTACTCCGACAGTCATAACTCCGACAGTTATTTCTCCGACACTCATAACTCCGACACTCATTAATACTCCGCTGGACCATGCATCCCGGACTGTATCATCATATCCTATCTTATCGCAACTCCAAACAACTATAGGATAATTGCACGGAGTGGATATTGAAAATATGATCACGAGTGCCGCAAAACGCATCAGATTAAACGAGTGTGCGGAACTTGCTACGCGCACGAGTTTAATCTGAATGCGTTTCGGCACGAGTGATCATATATTCAATATTCACGACGTGCAATTGATTATTATATTTATTTCATTGACGAAAATAAAAGATATAGTCGAAAATTTAGATGAACTACCCAACAGAATACTTCCAAACTTGGCACATTTGTTAATTTTATGTGCGTTTACAAGTGTCCTGTGCGGAGTCAATAAAGAAGTGAATGAAAATAACAACAACAAAAATCAAATCCAATCTTGGTCTTTTATATACAAACACGGGGAGCACAGACAACAATCTAAAGGGGGAAAAAATACAAAATTACGAGCCCAATGAGTTCGACCGAATGCGAGTGAAGCAATTTCTGTCTGAAACTGTTGCAATGCACCCGCATTATTGGTCGCGGGTAGTACGAGTCTCTTCAACAAACCCAATTTTGTACGCATCTGATGCAATGGTAGGTAGGTGTCGCTCAGCTATGAGACGACTTGATAACTTGAAAAGGTAGGCCATGTATTTTTGCTATCCTGAATTTTGAGGAAAATATGACGGGAATCGAAGAAACAAACTAATCAGAGAAAGCATTTTTATTAGATCTACATGAAATAATATTTTCTTTTGTAAAAAATATTTTGTTGGGCCGCGCTGAAAAACTTTAAAAACAATAGCGCTGCATACGAAAAAAAACTTCCGACTTTGGGATAAAAACCATGCTCCTTTCAAGTTAAATGGGCAGTCCCGTACTGTATTTGTATTGCTAAAAGCGCCAGAATTGCAAAGACTATATCGGTCACTGTCGAAGTATTAAGAGTCGGAGTAATGATTGTCGGAGTAATGACTGTCGGAGTATTGAGTGTCGGAGTAATGACGTTATCCCCATAATATTAGGAAAGTGATTATAGATACTGGGTTATTTTCATTCAACATGTTTGCCCATTTCTATTTAATGTGTCAAGGGTTATTATTCATCATGCATACATGTATAACCACTTTTCCCTGTGCAAAGGGAGAAATTTGTTTTTGTTCAACATGATATTCATATTTTATTTTATGTTCTTCTGTGCATGTACATATACCCTCAGCACCACCCTCCACTAAGAAAGGAAAAATGTACATGTAGGATCTCAACTATCCTTGCTGAGATGACAAACATTTTGAACATAGCACAAATGCTTTGCATATATCCATATGTCAGTGAGATATTTAGGATCCAGTGATTCTTAAACTTTTGTTTTTTTAATGTGGATTCAAAATGAGTTTTTATTTTTAAAACAATATACCACATTCATCACCATCTTGGTTTGTATAGGGTTGTAAGTTGTTGTGAAATATAAGTTTTATTTTTAATTCTGCACAAAATAAGAAGTGTTTCAAAGAAATGATCCTTGGAGAGTGCACTTTCTTGATACATGTATCTCGGCAGTGTATAATTTTGTTTTTCCATTTTTAAATTGAGCAATTCAAAGTTGTATTAATGTGATGGCAAAAAAAGAGACATTTTTCCCCACCCTGCATAAAATAGGTAAGAATGACTGGTAAGCTGTTCATTTCTCTCTGCTTGTAAGTCATGTGAAAAATTAACTTGATATCCTGAAGGTACCCTATAGTCCAAACGGAAAACGCAATATCCGCGATCCTTTCAAGGAAAATATCGACAGTTCGCGGACCGTCGCGATGATTCAACGCGGACCATGATCGTGGTCAAATTCTATCATTTTCATCACCATCGCGGATCCGTCGCGCACAAAGAGCAAATGTATTTTATAAACCTACGTGTACAAAGTATCTCGGTCGTATAAAGTTTGCCTTAAAAATAAATGCAAATGTGGTCATTTTTATTGCATGTGGGATCTGATAAGAAATTATGCTTATCTTTGAAGTGATAAGGTCGTAAAGAAATGTCATATCCTGTCATTAATTTCAAGTGCAGTGTTGTCTTATTTGATATTACACAAAGTATCTTAACGCTCGAGTAAGCACCACGTGGAGATTATCCTCGCCTGTCAATCAACACTAAACAGTAACACACACCTGTCTGAAATGTAGAAAAGCAATTTAATGACAAACAAACAAACAAACAAATACTTTATTATCCCCAGACACTATACAGTGTACAAGGGGTCAAAACATCAAACAAATACATAGTAGTTAGACATTTACAACATAAATACATATAAACTCAATACATTGAAATAGACAATTGCAATTAGAAATTTACAACAATATACAAATAGGGTAGCTTGACTCAAACAACGTCACGTGCAGTTCGTGGCAAGAATGTAAACATTTATACTACACGTGGCAGTATATACAATTATGTAATTTGTAGAGTGTTGTTAAGTTTTTATTTATTTGTGTGGGATTACATATTTTAAAGTATGCAGGGTAAGTACTATTTTTTTTTTTTAATTATTAGTTTAATTCCATGTTCTTGTGAGTAAAAAAAAATGAAAAAAAAAAAAAAAAAAAAAATGCCTAAACATATAAAATGTGCTAAAACATTGGAACCATTAATATAAAACTGAAAAGGATATTACCAATTACAAATATTTAATAATTTTTCTAATGAATCCACATATTTTACGATACAACGTTACATTACATAGTGATAGCATCCCTTTCAATTTATATAACGAAGGATTTCTTAAGTAATATTCCGGGATACATTTTGTTCGTAGTTCATTAATTTGTGGATATGAACAAATAAACAAATAATGAAATTCATTTCCAATTTCTAGGTTACATAAATGACATTTCCTGTTTTGTTTCAGAATATTTGCCCATCTACCAGTTTCGATAGGAAGTTTCAAATTCGAGCATCTCAGTTTACACATATATATTCTATCAGATGGGTGTAACCTAATAAGATAAGGTTCTAGCTTAAATTCGGTTTTGAAAATACCATAAAATTCACCTCGTGAAGAACTATTAATCTGTTGAAACCAATGCTGAATATACTGGTCTAACAACTTTTGTTTTAGAACAGACTTTAATACATTTCTATTCATATGTATCTGATCATTCCAAATGAAACTAAGTCCACACTCATCAAAGATTGATTTGACGTATGTAATCCATTTAAAATGTATGGGATTACTTTGATGAAGTTTGAACATAAGTCTATACATGATACTGGAAAGTTTATTATTATTACATACCATTTTATTCCAAAATGTAGCCATTCTCAACTTAATAATAATTTCAACAGGAAAACGACCACTTTCACCGTAGACCATGAAATTTGGTGTACTGCTTCTTAAGTTTAGAATTCTTTTACAATATTGCAAGTGCATTTTTTCTATGCCCTGTTTATTTTCAAATCCCCATACTTCACAAGAGTAAACTAAAATTGGAGTAATAAGTGAGTCAAATAGCTTTAATTGTAAGTCAATCGGGATGGCTAAGTTTCTTATTTTTCTGTATAAAGCATATAATGCTTTATTTGCCTGATCTAACAATTTCTTTCGAGCTGTACAAAAATTTCCATTATAATTAAATATAACCCCTAGGTATGAGTACGAATCTTGTAAATCTATAGCCTGACCATATATTTTAAAAACAACATTAGTTTTATATTTCTTTTTGCTAAACACTACAATTTTTGTCTTATTCGTATTTACAGTGAGTTTCCAAATGTTACAATACTCTTCAAAAGCTGATATTGCCTCTTGAAGGCTTTCTGCCGATTCAGATAAAATTACAGTGTCATCTGCATAAAGTATTATAAATATTTTTAAATAACATGCAATTGTGTCTTGACATTTTTTAGATATTTGTTCAAGATCACTGATATTATTTTCCAAGAAAAAGGTTTCCAAGTCGTTCAAAAACAATGAGAACAGAAAAGGAAACATATTTTCCCCTTGTTTCACCCCTACCTCACTATTAAAAAATACAGAACATTCTTCTCCTTTTCGTATACATGTTTTGATATTTTGATACATATTATATATAACTTTAAAAATTTTACCCTGTATATTTGATTTTTGTAGTTTTTGCCACAATCCTAATCGCCAAACTGTGTCGAATGCACTTTTGAAATCAACGAAAGAACAATACAGTTTTTTTCCAAAAGAAAAATACATCGCTATTAGAGAGTGTAAAACAAAAATATTGTCTACAGTTGAAAACCCACTTCTAAATCCAGCCTGTGCCCCCGAAATTAGCTCGACCTCATCTGCAAATTTATTTAATCTATTGTTTAGGACGGCAGTAAATGTTTTACTAAGACAAGAATTAAGTGTTATTCCTCTATAGGAAGCTGGGTCTAACTTGGAACCTTTATTTTTGTATATAGGGATCATAATACCTTCAGTCCAGCTCTCTGGTATAATACCTTTGTCTAAAATAACATTAAATAATAAAACATATATTGCCAACATATCATCTAGTGTATATTTAATGTATTCGTTGAGTATATTATCACTGCCAGCAGACTTACCATTCTTTAATTTTTGTACAACTGACTTTATTTCATCTGCTGTTATGGGAGAATTTAAAATGTCCTCAATCTCTGGAGAAAGATTATCAATATTAATATCTATATCAATATTGTTATTATCATTATCAATATTTGTATTTAGATTTTTAAAATAGTCATACAGTGTTTCTATGGATATATTAGATTGATCATCCTTTTTATTTTTTGCAAACCTGTTCAAAATTTTCCAAAAGTCTTTTCCGTTATATTTGGAGGTATTTCTCAGTTTATTTTCTAATTGTAATTGATAATCATTGTATGCCTTGTTTGTTGTCTGTTTATATTGTTTGCTGCAATCCAGTAACTGTTTTTTGTTTATCTCGTTTTTAAACCGATTGTAAAGTTTTCTTGCTTTGTGAAATTTTTTCCTAGATTCATAACATTTTTTGGTGTACCAGGGTTTCGAGTTCGGTTTTAGTTTTGATTTAAATGGTTTGTTTGTGAATGTTTGACTAGCGGTTTTACTGAAGACGTCATTAATTTTATTTGTAATATCATCAATCTCTTGTTGCGTACAGCGATCACGTGCTTGTATATTTTCCAAATCATTTATAATTGTGGTTAGCAGACCTTGACTGTTGTGAACTGTATTGACAAACTCATTTCTTTTGTTATCGAACCATTGTGTTTTTGTCGGGTGTTGTGACGTGTTACTGTTATTTATGTTTGGAGTAACAGACGATTGCAGAGTGATGTGTATTGGGTTATGTACATCTGACAGCAAAGGATCGAAATCTTGTATTTCGAATTCTTTCACTAAGGAAAACAATTTTGACGACATCAAAAAATAGTCTACGACACTTGTGTTTTTGCAAGTTCTTTTTCCGATTCCTTTATCCAGGCCTATGCGAGAATTTGCGATGTATATATTAAGTTTTTTACAAAAATTTAATAATTTAAACCCATAGTTATTTGGTTGACAGCTACACTGAGATACTCTAGATAATGGAACATCCTGATTTTCCAAATTTTCATAATCTAACATATATGACAAAACATCGTCATCACTATCTAAATTAAATAAATCTAATAACGTTTCATCAGGTATAATGAAATCATTTAGAGTACCGGTCTTTGCGTTAAAATCACCGACAATTGCAGAATGCATATTTGAATCTTTCGATAATGCAATTAACTCCTTTTCAATTTCATCAAATGATTCTGAATTAGAATATTTCGAACCTTCTGGAGGTACATAAACACAACCAAGGATAATATCATTTTGTAAGTCAAATGCTACATTGGATATTTTTACCCACTGTACAAATTGACTTTCACTCTGGATAAAGGAGAGACAATTTTCCAATTTGCTTTTATAAATTATTACTATACCACCTGATTTTTTACACATTTTTTTTCTATTTTTTGTAATATATGAGTATCCATTTGGGACATTTAATATATCCAGATTATCAAGTTTTGTTTCTACAAATATTATAATATCATGACTTACAATAATATCTGTAATTTCCTGAAATTTAAGCTTACTTTTTAAACCACATACATTTAAATAATATATTTTCAAAAAATGTTCATGCTTTCTATTTACAAAATTGTCAGAATTATTGTTTTCTGTAGTGTAACATTGTCCCCTTGTACACCTGTCCTATCCACGAGTAACCGGTGGCTGTACATTCATCGGAACGGCGGCTGGTGGCGGCGGCGGAGGAGGTGGTGGATGATTGAAAGATGAAACAAATGGCCTAGGATAAAACCGTCTTTTGTCAATGTAAAGTCTATCTTCTTTTAACACAGCCTCATGTCCTTTGCCACGCGCATCTTTCATTATAGGTACTAACTGTCTTCTTCTATCTATAATTTCTATTGGATATTGTTCATGCACTATGAACTGTTTATTGTTTTTCAATTTCGCAATGGCCTTACTTAATACTTTGTTCCTATCTTTCCTCCTCTCGAACTTAGCAACTATTCCTCTAGGACTTTTATCTTGTTTTGGCTTGAGCCTATGCACCACATGAAAGTTTATCTCATCCTCAATGCCTAATTCTGACTTGATGAAATCTTTGATTTTACCTTCTGTATCCTCAACTGGATTATAATCATCAGGAATACCTTTGAAGATGAGATTATCCCTCATTGATCTGGACTGTTGTTGGACAACTCTTTCCTTTAACTCACAGTTTTCCTCATAAAGTTTCATGTTTTGTCTATCTATGTCTTGCACTTTGTTATGCATGTCAGTTAAACCCTGGTTCATTGTACTAAAATTGATTGTGTGTCTTTTCAATTGTTCTCTTATATCTAATATTTCATTATCAATTGTCTGACAATGTGTTTCCATGTTTACAAGCCTAGATAATATGTCATCCAAAAGATCAAGTTTTTTAAGTCTATTTGTCACTTCACTCATGAATCGTTCAAGATCTGGGAATGCAGGCGAAGGAGGTGGCAGTGACATACTGGGCAACTGTTGAAGTGGACTATATATCATATGAGCAGGTGTGGTATGTGGCACTGGTGGTTGATATGGCGTGAAAGGATAACCAGGAGGTGCACCATAAAGTGTCTGATGAGCAGCGGAATATACATTACTGGTTGGTAGAGAGTGTTCTGATTGTGGTGTGGTACTGACAGGCTGTTGATTTTGTTTTTGTTTGGAGTCGGAACTAGAATTGTCAGCCATCTTGGAATATCTACCTGGCGAAGGTGTTCCAGTTTGTTTACGTTTACGTTTTGAGCTATTTTTTCTATTCTTTGCCATTCAATTCATGATTTAAAGTCATTAAAACATCTCACTATGTATGTATTATAAGTGGAATATACTTCTACCGAATTTTATGATAATTTTCATTACAAACTTTCATAATATATATGAGCCGATATTTCCTGACTTCTAACCCTGTCGCCATCTTTATTACCGATGACGAGCATACCTTTTAATGGGTTATAATCCACATGCAAATGTTTGTGAATGATTTGATTTTGAATGCATGTGTAAAAACGACAGAAATGTTTATCTGTGAAAAGATTTTAACAACTTCCGGTAAAAAAATTACTTCCAACCCATACACTAACTGTTACACACTTTTAAGTGCTGTATAAACATTTCTCTTTTAAATTATATCACCCTTCAATAGTATAAGTTAACTGTACATTTGTCCCGGGGTCGGGATTAATTTTGTGAGACAATTACGAGTGGTTTCAATCCGAGACTAGGGTAATGAAGTACAATCTGTCATTGGAATCAAAATAATGAGAAAAAACAAACTTTATTGTTCTTTTTTTTTTTAGTTGTGAAAAACAAAAATTGAAAATAAAATGGAGATTAAATATTTGTAAAACAATATATATTTATGGAAATTACTAATGTACGTGGTCGTAAAGTAGTTTCAGATGCTTTTTTAATTTA
This sequence comes from Bathymodiolus brooksi, assembly GCA_963680875.1. NCBI lineage: Eukaryota > Metazoa > Mollusca > Bivalvia > Mytilida > Modiolidae > Bathymodiolus > Bathymodiolus brooksi. The sequence continues at coordinate 49,812,090 of OY804581.1, forward strand.
TTTTCAAATTCGATAAAATAATACTGATCTATAATTATGAAATTCAAAAGCTGATTTTGTTCCATGATTCTATGTAAAAAAAAAATGAGAAAATTAACACGTTAATATCCACGTTCCACTTCCGATTACATAATTCTACGTCTTAATGTATTGAAGTTTTCTCAAAGTTTTGAAACCCAGTGAAACGTGTTATGTTGAAAATATAAAATCAACAAATTTTATTTTGGTACAAACACAAAATCCACGAATTTAGGAATCCACGAACTTGTAATTTTTAACAAAACAACGAAAATTGATACCAACGAAGAAAAGTACTTTCATAGCTGTACCCCTTTCATAGTATTATAAAAATACCCACGTTCATATTAAGAAAAGAAATATAATTTGTTTTTCATGAAAAAAAATGGCTTGGGAGGATAAAACATACAAAAGTTAGTTAAATGGTTGGTTCCTTCCTTAGAGAGTGTGGAGGAAAATAATCATCATGTACTGATTGTCATAAACAGACTTATGACAGATAACATTTATTATTACTCTCAGCTAACACATCTTACTATTTCTTTTTCAGATGCTGTGTGTACATTTATACTATTATACATGTGTAGTATACTCTCAAAGATTTAGAAATAAATCATGTACATTTATACTATTATATATTTCAAAGACACAAAGATTGCTGGGTTTTTTTTATGGCAATATTCTACCAAGGACGTAAATACTGTCATTGATTGATTCACAATCCTTCTCGGTTTGTTTTTAAATCAACCATCAGCCTCAGGTAACTGTGTATTTGACCTTTTAGTGGCCGTGTTCAGTTTGTGCACTATATAAAAATAGACACACCCGTACATGGATAAAAATACAGATGATTATCAACTCGTGAGAGAGAAAAATAACACCTAGATACAGATACAAATTTTATTTAAAGTCGGAGTATAAAAACATACAACATAAGCTCTGAAGAGCTTTTAAAACCGACATACATGTAAATAACAGAACAAGCATAAGGACAGACATGCATAAAAAGCAGAGCACATACATATTATAAAACATAAAAGCACAGTAGTTGAACTAAATTAAAAATAAGCAGTTGATGAACTAAACTAAAAATATCTAGTAAAACATAAAAGCACAGTAGTTGAACTAAATTAAAAATAAGCACAGTTGATGAACTAAACTAAAAATATCTAGCATACTAAGGGAAGGAAATCAAGCTGAAGCCTTGCATGCAAAGCAATGACATGAGCTGCCTGACCATGTATTAATCAAATTTTTAAACTGGTCTAGTGACATGTCTTTTCTAAAGTGGTCAGGCAGCTCATTCCAGAGTTTTGCACCTGCATAACGAAAAGATTGCAAACCAAAACTTGTAGTTCTTACCTGTGGTAAAGCTGCTTTATTTTGATATCTAAAAGAATACGAAGTATTTTTTATATCTATGAGGTCAAATAAATAAACAGGACAATCCTTATTAACAATTTTGAAAACTTCTAAAGCAAATGTTCTAAGTCTCCTTACTTTTAGGGATGGCAGTTTAGATTTGCATAATAGGTCTTCATAACTAGAGGTGTATTCATTGTATATAAATCTCAGAGCCCTTTCCTGTATTTTTTCTATTTTTTTGGTATTTGTTTCTCCACAAAAGTGCCAAACAAGTGGGCAATAGTTAAAGTTGGACATAATAAAGGAGTAGTAGATTGTAAGTTTTCCTAGTTTTGTTAAATGGGTACCAATTCTTTTTAATACATTTAATTGCCTGGAGGCTTTTATACAAATATTTGACACATGTTCATTGAAATTTAATTGAAAGTCTATTGTTACCCCTAAAAGTTTAACTTCAGATTCACATTCAATTTTATTTTCGTCAATAGTAAAGGTTAAGTTTTGTTGTTTGGTTTGTTTACCTATGGCAATTGCCTGGAACTTTTCTGGGTTAGCCTTCATTTTGTTAATGGAAAACCAATTAATTAAAGTCACACTGTCATCCTCCAAATTAGAGATTACTTTTTTTATATCATGATCAGAGTAGGAAAGCGTATTGTCATCCGCGTAGTTATAAAGATCACTATTTTTTATAAAATAGAAAATATCGTTTAAAAAGATATTAAAAAGGATAGGGCCAAGTATTGAACCCTGGGACACCCCTTTATAAATATCTTGCCAGTTACTAATATGTGGGCCCACTTTAACACACTGTTTACGATTTTTTAAGTAACTATCTATTAGATTTAAAGCAGAAGGAGATACACCATAGGTTTTTAATTTTAATATAAGCAGGTCATGGGGTAAACAGTCAAAAGCTTTTGATAGGTCCATGAGTATGGCCGCAACATATTTATTTTGATCTAAAGCCTTTTTCCAGTCTTCAATTACCTTTAATAAAGCAGTTTGGCATCCGTAGCCTTTCCGAAAAGCAGATAAAAAAGTATGAAAATGTGAGTCAAAGAATTCGACAATTTGACTGTTTACTGCTCTTTCAAAGATTTTAGATATCATGGGAAGGATACTGACTGGCCGGTAATTGCCTTTATCTAGAGTGTTATTCTTTTTATGTAAGGGAACCACTTGTGCTTCTTTAAGTTTATCAGGAAATGTTGATGTTTCAAAGGATTTATTTATAATTTTAGAAATGGGCTTTGCTATAACAGATTTAGATAATTTTAAGATTTTAGAAGATATTCCATCTTTTCCTGTAGCCTTTTTTATACCAATTTTATTAATTTCTTTATTAACAAATTCTTCATTAATGGGATTAAAAATAAATTGGTCAGATTCAGTTTTATTTTCTTTTATTGCTTTTATACTTGGATGGTTATCATCTGTTTTTATGTTTTGTGAACCGATGTCTTTAGCAACATTTATGAAGAAATTGTTAAATGTTTCAGCTACTTCTGTTTGGTTATTTATAATATTATTGTTTTCACACAGAATTATGTCTTTAGCAAAATGAGAGCCTTTATTCGTTAGAAAGGGTTTTATTGTAGGCCAGAAATGTTTACTTTTAGGACCACCTGCACATCTTTCAATAAAATAATTTCTGATGGATTGTTTTTTTATTTTGTTCACCAAATTTCTCTGTTTTCTGTATATTTCCCAATTTTGTTTATTTTTACATCTATTGTACTTATTATATGACATTCTTTTTTTGTAGATTGCTCTTTTGAGATTTTTATTCATGAATGAGACTGGTTTATCTACAGGTTTTTTCTTTTTCATTGGGGCATGTTTATTAATTACAGAAATAAATTCTGATTCAAAATTCTCATATGCTGAATTTACATTATCACACTTGTCAACAATTGAGTTTAAATTTTTTTGCTCTAAATCATTTAAAAAAAATTCTTGGTCAAAGTTTTTAAAGCTCCTATATTCTACAAACTTTTTATTTATTCTAGGAATTGTTCCTTTGATTTGAACCGATATAATGTTATGAACGTCGCTCAAGCCACAATTAAAGTTTTGTATATTTTGACAGAAAGTTGATCGATTTGTCAAAATAACATCATTAAGAGTTGCAGGGGCACCTTTAGTAAAACAAGTAGGACTTTTAACAAGGTTTACAAAATCAAAAATATCACATACATTTTTCAGTGGTGCTCCTTTATGTTCAGAGAGCATGTCATAGTTAATGTCTCCCAAAATCAAAACATTGTCATATAAGGTGGAAATTTTATCGAATGTATCAATAAAGTCTTTATTGAAATTATTATCATTAATTGACTGTGGTCTGTATAAGCCCGATATTAACCATTTTCTTTTGTTGATAAGAATTTCGATCATGATGGATTCAATAGTTTTACATTCAAGCTTGTTTTTCCTGTCGCAGGCTAAGTCGGATCGTACATAAACAATCAATCCGCCGCCATGTGCGTTTCGGTCGGCTCTACAAAAGTGATAGTTGTCAATTTTAAATTGTGCGTCTGGGAAGGAGTTATCAATTTTGGTTTCAGCAATGATGAGCATATCAACTGTGTTGGTTGTTAACAGTTGTTTGATGGAACAGAATTTATATCTTATGCTATTGATGTTTAAATACGCACAGGTAAATGTTTCTGGATGTTTCTTTCTCTGTTCAGTAAGTTCATTGAAAATGTCGTATGTTTCGTTGTTTTCATCGTGAGTACTAGATAATGAACTTCCGGTTAGGTTAAAAACATTATCATTCGATCTGAACGATGTTTCACCAAAGTAAGAGTCTGTAAATTTTGGCAATCGATCGGTGCATATTTTACAGAAGTATGTTTCGTTGGATTTTCCTAGTTTTGTATATTCAGAGACAGTTATTTTAGTGCATTTTAAGTGAGTCCAGTTGTCACAGAAATCACATTGGATGGCCTTCTGATTTGATCTCACTGACTTCTGACATAGAGTACAGGGGTATTTTATCGGCCCAGGGTTGATATGTATGTCGCCGCTAAGTAAAATACTCAATATAAGACAATACGTTGATGGGTTGGCGATTTTTCTATTTCCTGTTATGATTTTTTCAGGTCGGCCATTTTGGTTTGATGTATCGAGTAGACCCGAACAAAGTTTTTGGATGGTGTAGTCAAATTTGCTCTCCTTAATGTCCAGTTGACAAGCGTAAAAGCCAAGGTTTTCTGGCCTGACATCATACACTTCAATATTGTTGTTGAAATTTGGCTGAAAACGTATGATAAAGCCAATAAGTATGAGAGCTGTTTGTAGTCCGCCTACTCCTGCCGCCATTTTTTTTATATGAAATTGTATCATTGGTACCACGTGCTTTATATTTGAATGACCTATGTAAACCTGGGTGACATGGGTAATTATTGGGGTATAATTTAATGTTTTTATTGCTCTATCACAGTGTTTATCTATGACAAAGTGTCAGTGAACTACCTTGTGTTTGGTGGTGATCTGCCACATACTGTGAAGAGAAATTCTATACAAGATACAAGATTTTATTGATTCAAATTAAAGGGCCCACGAAGGGGCATATAAACATAATAAAACATAAGGTGACTGCATAAAATATCAAATAAATTGCAAGTACACGCAGCGACAAAAAAAAGGGGGATGCAAGTGCATAGAGCTAATTTTAATTAGATTGGTTTCTCATCGATCTAATTATATAAAAACTGTGTTAATAAATGCCCGATTTTTATTTCATTTTATTTTTAATGAGGCTAGATGCAGATGAGAAACTACAATATTTTCAACTACCTTACATTCCTTGTCGTATGGTATCAGGTAATGAAATAAAGTTATGTTTAAAATATTTTTGTTTACCAATTTATTTTGTACACCTTGAAATTTCATTAACCTTTATATCACCCAAGCCGAGCCCCAAGTCATCGGATGTTCAATTACTGTCAACTCGGCATGTGACTAAAGTTCACCTGTTATAAAAGTTTCAAGATCCCCAAAAGCAGCTTTGATCGATAATATATTACCAACAGGTGGAACCCTTTCTAGATTCTCATTCACGTGATAACTGTGTGTAGTACATACTGTCTACATAGGGAAATATGTATCCACTTTTGTTAAAGGTAAAACGACAAGTGGCTTGCAAGGTGATTAACGACATACAAATACGAAAACGAAAAAGCACGTTTAGATAAACATTTCCATCGATATTTTTTTTCTTTTCAATCCTTCTCGGTTTGTTTTTAAATCAATTCTTCAGCCTCAGGTAACTGTATATTTGACCTTTTAGTGACCGAGTTCAATGTGTGCACTACATAAAAATAGACACACCCGTACATAGATAAAAAAAAATACAGGTGATTATCAACTCGTGAGAGAAAAAATAACACCTATGTAAATCAATCGAAATGTTGGGTTTACATAATAGGCAAAACAAGATGCGTGCTCCTATATCCTATAAATAAAATGTATGCCATCTCTAAAAAAAGTGGTATCAAATGATCAACTGCACAAATAAATCTCAATGTGGATATTAAGATTACGAAGCATTGTGATGACAAAGAATAAACGATTGCAGGTACAATCACGTGTAGTATTCATTATGAACGAACATTTCAATAATTACAATCCGTGATGGACTCGTGAAGACATTGCGTTCTGTCCGTCATGTCCATGTTGTTTCGCAGACCGTCCACGTATACACACGGACCTCTCGTTAATTCCGCGTTGCGATAATCCTTGATAAGACATGGACTTTGCGTTTTCCGTTTGACCGATAAAAATCTATCGTTTTATTTTTGTTAATTGGTGTCTTATTTGGTTTTCTAAACATTAAAAGTGTAAAAATATGAAATGAAAACACCTTTGTAGATGGAAATGTATTATGTAAGAGAATACGCTCCAACTTGTAGATCTACAGTTGGAGTACATTCTCCTTACATAACAGGTAAGTGATACCGTCATCTGTAGAATAAACACGTTGATATATATAGAGTACACTCATAGTTAAGGAATTTGGGAGAATCTCGTCCTACATTATAACTAGGATATCTCAAATACTTTGCCTATCGCTACGTAATTTGATGAGACTTTTTTGTATTGTATCAAAAATAAAGTTTAGCTACGTGTTTGCTTTAATACTGGTTTTTATACTTTAATTTTGTCAAAATAGTTTATAGTATGAAATATTTTGAACATTTGGATCCTACATCCATTCTTTATTAGTATTATTGACCAATTGGTTGGTTGGTTTATGGTGTTTAACGCCACTTTCAACAAAATTTCATTTATATCGTGGCGGTCAGTTTTATTGGTAGAGGAAACCGGAGAAGCGGACAAACTTTATCACATAATGCTGTATTAACTCTTTACCGTTCGTATGACCCATACTTTATCACATAATGCTGTATTAACTCTTTACCGTTCGTATGACCCATACTTTATCACATAATGCTGTATTAACTCTTTACCGTTCGTATGACCCATACTTTATCACATAATGCTGTATTAACTCTTTACCGTTCGTATGACCCATACTTTATCACATAATGCTGTATTAACTCTTTACCGTTCGTATGACCCATACTTTATCACATAATGCTGTATTAACTCTTTACCGTTCGTATGACCCATACTTTATCACATAATGCTGTATTAACTCTTTACCGTTCGTATGACCCATACTTTATCACATAATGCTGTATTAACTCTTTACCGTTCGTATGACCCATACTTTATCACATAATGCTGTATTAACTCTTTACCGTTCGTATGACCCATACTTTATCACATAATGCTGTATTAACTCTTTACCGTTCGTATGACCCATACTTTATCACATAATGCTGTATTAACTCTTTACCGTTCGTATGACCCATACTTTATCACATAATGCTGTATTAACTCTTTACCGTTCGTATGACCCATACTTTATCACATAATGCTGTATTAACTCTTTACCGTTCGTATGACCCATACTTTATCACATAATGCTGTATTAACTCTTTACCGTTCGTATGACCCATACTTTATCACATAATGCTGTATTAACTCTTTACCGTTCGTATGACCCATACTTTATCACATAATGCTGTATTAACTCTTTACCGTTCGTATGACCCATACTTTATCACATAATGCTGTATTAACTCTTTACCGTTCGTATGACCCATAATGTTCAAAATATTTCATACTATAAACATGAAATGAACGGGCAAAACAATACAAGAAGACCAAAATCTTGGAACACCGAGACTGTAATCAGGTGGTCTGGATACCTTCTTCTCTTGTGCTATTTGTGCCACCCACCTTGCATTGCCGGGACAACACGAATGTTTTATGCGTAGAAATGTCGTTTGTAATTTTTAGGGGCCCAATACCTCTTCAGTTATATCGAAAACTACGTGCTCCATACCGATTTTGAGTCAACATTTTGAATTTCGTATGTATGTTTTTCTGTATATTGAAATAGGGAAAACTAATTCCAGAAATAGAAAAACAAATAAATTGTCTTTAATTTGATGTATAATACATGACTCTTCAGTGAGTAAATTTTGTGTACAAGTCCGTTAAATCCACATTTTGCTCTGGAAAAAATACGGAAATTTTAGCCGTCATGCCTTCTAAATTACACCTCTTCCGTGCACAAAATGGAGTTGTCCACGGAAAACGCCCATGCAAATGGTAAGGCTTGTCACAGGAGTCGGAAGTTCTATCAATAATAAGGTATAGGGGCACCTCGAAGATCGCTGGGAAACTATAAAAAAAACACCAGGAGTGCAACGCATTTTGGGGGGGTTGGCCTAAATCTATACCTACAGGTAGATCAGCATGGAATAAAAGGTTGAATCCTACTCTTGGATGTTTAAACTAAATAAATATCATGTTTTCTTGTACTTACCTCACGGTTTTGTAGCAGTTTCGTACATTTTACCCTTCTACACCACCATCGCAAGATCCATTACCGGAAGTGCGGGAGTGCATTACTCCGACAGTCATAACTCCGACAGTTATTTCTCCGACACTCATTAATACTCCGCTGGACCATGCATCCCGGACTGTATCATCATATCCTATCTTATCGCAACTCCAAACAACTATAGGATAATTGCACAGAGTGGATATTGAAAATATGATCACGAGTGCCGCAAAACGCATCAGATTAAACGAGTGTGCGGAACTTGCTACGCGCACGAGTTTAATCTGAATGCGTTTCGGCACGAGTGATCATATATTCAATATTCACGACGTGCAATTGATTATTATATTTATTTCATTGACGAAAATAAAAGATATAGTCGAAAATTTAGATGAACTACCCAACAGAATACTTCCAAACTTGGCACATTTGTTAATTTTATGTGCGTTTACAAGTGTCCTGTGCGGAGTCAATAAAGAAGTGAATGAAAATAACAACAACAAAAATCAAATCCAATCTTGGTCTTTTATATACAAACACGGGGAGCACAGACAACAATCTAAAGGGGAAAAAAATACAAAATTACGAGCCCAATGAGTTCGACCGAATGCGAGTGAAGCAATTTCTGTCTGAAACTGTTGCAATGCACCCGCAGTATTGGTCGCGGGTAGTACGAGTCTCTTCAACAAACCCAATTGTGTACGCATCTGATGCAATGGTAGGTAGGTGTCGCTCAACTATCAGACGACTTGATAACTTGAAAAGGTAGGCCATGTATTTTTGCTATCCTGAATTTTGAGGAAAATATGATGGGAATCGAAGAAACAAACTAATCAGAGAAAGCATTTTTATTAGATCTACATGAAATAATATTTTCTTTTGTAAAAAATATTTTGTTGGGCCGCGCTGAAAAGCTTTTAAAACAATAGCGCTGCATACGAAAAAAAACTTCCGACTTTGGGATAAAAACCATGCTCCTTTCAAGTTAAATGGGCAGTCCCGTACTGTATTTGTATTGCTAAAAGTGCCAGAATTGCAAAGACTATATCGGTCACTGTCGAAGTATTAAGAGTCGGAGTAATAAGTGTCGGAGTAATGACTGTCGGAGTATTGAGTGTCGGAGTAATGACGTTATCCCCATAATATTAGGAAAGTGATTATAGATACTGGGTTATTTTCATTCAACATGTTTGCCCATTTCTATTTAATGTGTCAAGGGTTATTATTCATCATGCATACATGTATAACCACTTTTCCCTGTGCAAAGGGAGAAATTTGTTTTTGTTCAACATGATATTCATATTTTATTTTATGTTCTTCTGTGCATGTACATATACCCTCAGCACCACCCTCCACTAAGAAAAGAAAAATGTACATGTAGGATCTCAACTATCCTTGCTGAGATGACAAACATTTTGAACATAGCACAAATGCTTTGCATATATCCATATGTCAGTGAGATATTTAGGATCCAGTGATTCTTAAACTTTTGTTTTTTTAATGTGGATTCAAAATGAGTTTTTATTTTTAAAACAATATACCACATTCATCACCATCTTGGTTTGTATAGGGTTGTAAGTTGTTGTGAAATATAAGTTTTATTTTTAATTCTGCACAAAATAAGAAGTGTTTCAAAGAAATGATCCTTGAGAGTGCACTTTCTTGATACATGTATCTCGGCAGTGTATAATTTTGTTTTTCCATTTTTAAATTGAGCAATTCAAAGTTGTATTAATGTGATGGCAAAAAAAGAGACATTTTTCCCCACCCTGCATAAAATAGGTAAGAATGACTGGTAAGCTGTTCATTTCTCTCTGCTTGTAAGTCATGTGAAAAATTAACTTGATATCCTGAAGGTACCGGTATATGTTTCATATTAAAGTTTGTATTATCTCATCTACAGGTCATCACAGTCTTCATTGGAAAGTATGTCGAGTATGGGTGAACCTACACCTACCAGTGTCTACTGGAAGGATGACAATGTTAAGGATGAGGGTGCACCAGATCCAAGGACAGCACAGTTCAGACCAGGAAGAAAGCCTGGAATACATCTTGGAAGACTATCACGGTATTATTTATTTTGAATTGTTGTAAATAATTTTGCTCATTAAATTTTTCTCTATGACACTCATATGCAAAATACAATTGTTACAAACAGCTTGGAGAAACCTTAAATGTAAGGAAATACATGTACAGTGTTCCTATTGTTACAGACTTATTTGCAAGCTTAATTCCATAATATGAATGATTTTTACATCAATAAAAGTAAACAACACTAGGAGTAAATAATAATTATATTATTTACTTTACTTGCAGTTGATAAAAAAAAATTAAAAAAGTTATTAGCTGACAGTAAATGTTTGTATGTGTCCTTTGACTGTAATGAACCTTCCAAGAAGATTATTCACTTATTGTTGATGTTCTGATAAAAACCTAACATCAGGATGACATTCATAGACTGTTGTTTTTTTAAGTGTGAGTTTGTCTCACTGTTGAAGGCTTCAAAATAAATGTAGAAAGAAAAACAAGGTTCAAAGCTCTGTTCAAATATATTTGTGAAATATGAATTGTGTTATGATTTTACATGTATATCTTGATCTCCTTCTTTTCACTTGTCAGTTTTATTGATATTAATGTTTTTATTTTTTAGACAAACACTGAAGTCTTTGAATACTCCCATCAACTTTTTTAGACTTTTTCTGACCAACATGCTAGTACCATCACTATGTATTGCAACAAATCAGCATGCATAATTTCCTATAAGAAATGGCAACTTCAAGTCATATGCAAGATCTGATGGTACATGGGAAAGAGTAGCTGAAGCTGAGATGGAGAGGTAAATGAGATACATGTCTACTGCTTTTATAAGAAAAAATACCATTTATTTAATTATTTTTAAATCATGTCATCAGCTATTCATAGAGACAGTTCTTATCCCAATTCAGTATGTAGAATAATATGAAATGAAAAGCAATAATGATTTGAAACAAATACCATACATGGTTTTGATATTCACACACAAGAAGGTAACATGTGTCTATTGTTACAAATCAAGACTTTGTCCAAATTTTCTTCTTTCCAAAATTAGAAAGAATGTGGGCAAGATGTATGTTTGTCTCAAATACAACCATTAATTATATACATATATAGGACTTAGTTTCATTTTTTATTTGCAGATTTATTGGTATATTGATTTATATGGCTTTCATGAAGCTAAGTTCTCTAGATCACTATTGGAGTACAGATCACCTGTATAGATTCAACCCTATTTCATCATGTATGACATCACTGAGATTCAAGGCCATCTTGGCATTTTTGCAGATCACACCATTACCTGATGTTGATAAAGGTAAAATATCTTGATTCTGGTGTAAAACATTCTGATTTTAAATCTACTTGCATTCCATCTTTTAATGAAAACTCCAAGAGACTAAGATGTACTTTTTGTTATGCTCATGCCAAGTTAAATGAACTCCCAGAAACACATTGTAAAACATTGTTCCATTGTGGAAATTGTAATGTGAATCTTTGTTTTTCACCTGACAGAGATTGCTTTACTAAATGGCACAGTACAGAAGGTGCTAGAGTGAGGGCTTGGGTAAAAGAAAATGGAAGGAATAAAGATCATTAAGTTATGTTAAATTTTAGTAAGTCTGTATGTCATGTTTGTTTTAGCTGAAACAATTTTTTTTCAGTGTAACTTATAACAAAATCAAAGAAAAAGCAAAAAAAAATGAAAAAAAGATGTAAAGAAACATGCTGATATCAAGTCAGCAGTTATGAATATAAAAAAAAGAGAAAAAAATAAATCGGTTAGTTATAAAGGATTAGTCAAAAAGAAATAATAGAAAAAATGAGTATATGAAGAAAAAAAAATCTGATCACAAAATTGTAAAAAAAAAAACAAAAAAAACACTAGATCACAAAATTATGAAAAAGCAGAAAAAAATATAAGCTTTGGTAGTTTAAAGACAAACACTGAACTTCCAGTTCAGAGATGGTGGTTCAAATCTACCCCAAAGCCAAGAACAGTTATTTTTTTTAATGTTAGTAGTCTTTTTATCACTAGTATAGGAGCACAGGTATAACCTATTTTTGAAGGTAAGAAGTGGCAGTTTCAGATGTCACAAAACCTCAATCATTAATGTAAATTACTAGTACCAGTTAATTAGTGATTTTAAAGACCTCAATTATATCATTAAATGAAAACTAAACAAAAAGGTCAATTTATCTTATTTATATGTCACTAGATCAATTTTATGTCTGAATATATGTTGAAATTCAGACATAGTTCTATGGTTGTTATGCAGTAGAAATGGTTGCTATGCAGAAGAAATGGTTGATATGGATCAAGACAGGTAGTATATAATTCCTATTTTTTTTTATTATAAAAATATATTAAGAGACTGACACATTTACAGCAAAATTCGAATTTTTCATTAGCAATGATTTGTAGAAAGTTTTGTTGTAGATGCAGCAAAACTGCAAGCATTCTTTTATTTTTTGGACATGAACATTAACTTGTTACCAATATTCTAGTAAGTAATATTAACAATCACAATCTACCTTTAAATAAAAACTCATCATATCTCTTCAAGGTATTTTTGTGTAAAAAATTGATTTCATGTTTGAAAATATGATGAAATACTGAAAATCACATCTCGTCCTCACGGTTGCCATGCAGTAAGAATGGTTGCTAAGAATAAATTACAGGTTATAAATACATTTTTTTGCTCTTGAAAGTACAAAAATATAAAAAGATAGACAGCTTTACTTTATAATTCTATTTCTTAATAGAATAATAATTATTCCATTATTATTAGAAACACTGGTGAAAAAATGACCATAAATTGCTGTTGTAGAGTTTACTTAGCAACCAAAAAAAAATTACTTCTGATGAAAATCCAAAATACAAATGAGTATGGAATAAAAATTAAATATCATAGAAGATATTTAATGTTAATATTACACACTATTTCACAATGTATAGTGTGTTTATAGTGGAACTTTTTTGTGTTTGATGAAAAAATATAGGTATTTTTTGCTACTTAGTAAATGCGAATGTGGTTACCATAGCAACAGCTCTTGATTTTTCTGCAATATAGCATTTTATTTTCAAAAACAACTTTAATGCCTTCACTTTGGTACCTAACATTAGGATGAATCACCATTGATATCACCATACTAGTGTCTACAACTCAAACTTAGATTTTGTCATGATTTTGCACCAAAAAGTCATAAATGGTAAAGAGTTAAGTACACCTCGCCAGGAACGTTGACCAAATTGGTATATAATGGTTAATTTGTATATGTCCAATTAGTGGTGTATTACATTTACCATTCATTTTCTGGAAGTCTGAAACTACGCAGACTCCTCACATAATAGTTGCAATAGTTATTAGAAGTATTTTACATTCTGTCAGATATTTTCTAGCTATTGCCGAGAAATAAATCAAATATTGAAATTATACAAATTTTCAAATTTCTAGAAGATTCCAAGCTAAAATTGCATAAGTACGGCTGGTAATCGGCACAAGCAGAACAGTTGGTTCTGCAAAGAAATTCGTGAGGATAACTTCCGGTTTTGGTGGAGGAGAGTTCACGAAGACGCTTCGCAAGGTATGTACATGTCAAAAATTGAAATGTTCTTTTTTACTGCTCGAATATTGCAAAATCAGAGAATGCTATGCTGTGGCGAATGCTTTCACGATTAGAAACATGTATAGTTTATTCTTGTATATGAAGTGTAACTCTCGCAAAATCAATCGTCCCACGAAAAACAAGACAAAAATTGTGACACTCTTACATTTATAAGTTGTTCTTGACAAAGATGCAAGTTAAATTTTCAATATTTTTTCATCATGGGAGTCTAAATGTAATCGGGAATAAATCCCGATTCGTCAGAAGTAAATTGAAGTCAAGATAGATCTACAAACTGTCGTATTCCTGCTTGAGGAGATCGGTCCTGATAGAGCACATTGCGAATGCATGAGGAGATTTGCTAGTTTGCTAATTGTGTTCTGCAAAATTGATAAATTGACACTTTTAAACACAAAACTGATAAATACTCGAATCAAAATAAACTATTCTCTGTCCACTTTCAGGAGATGCCAGGATTCAAGGGAAAGAGGAAAAGGGGACTGACATTGACTTGTTACAAAAAACAATTTCGATATAGATTGCCTGTATCACCGCCAAGGAAGTGAACAAAAACAAGTAGCAGTACACCAAATTTAAAATCCCCATCAATCAAGACACCAAGTTTATTAAAAAAATCTGTTTCAATTTAAAATATTTATATCCTTTCAAACGTGGTTTCCACATCTATTCGGCGCAACCTTTTTACTAAAGATGACGGAAACTTCACCGCAGATCTACACAAGTTATAATATTACATGATTTCAGCACATACATAGGTCTAATGTAAATAAACATTCACTTAGTGCTAGCACAGGGGCTTGTTACGATTCCCCCCCCCCCCCCCCCCAGTACTCTAACATCCGTTTCAGTGACTGAAAAATAGAAAATGCGACTTTCGCTGAATATTGTTGTCCAATTCGTCTGAGGGGGGCCCGGTATTTATATTTAAATGTGGCAGTCGAAAAGAGAAATATCTCGGGAGCGTAACGATATAATTGGGTCAGCGAAAGGATCACAAATAAGCGAAAAATATTGAGGCGAAGTGGGGAAAGGGTAAAGGGCAGATGTTTACCTTGAAGAAAGGAAGAGGAGGGGGCATATATTTTTTGAATGAAACAAGTGCCTGTGCACCATGCCCAGAAGCTGAACGCCTTGTTGCCACTGCGAATGTCACTCCAAAAACAACCAATTCAAATTCTTTATTACCTAACACAGCTTCAAATGACATGGAAATAGTGCAAATATTGGTGATGTTGATAGTCGCAATCTGACTGTCACTCTGATTTGGACAGTTGTGCTCCAGAGGTCATGGTACCAGATGCCAGGGTGTTCAGTTCAATGCAAAATGAACAAAAATACCCATGGCTATATGACAGTGTGGTACACCAAGGGTATTTATGTAAGTTTTGTGAACTGTTTTGTGGTCATTCTTCCTCATCACAAGAATTTGTTACTGTTGGCATTAACCTTGGTACAGTATGATTGCTATTCTATTACTGGACCTCCAAACTAATAAATGTATTGCTCTTCCCATCTTTTCCCAATTCACATCATTTACGCGCTAATTTTCCCAAATATAAGGGACCCGGACCCAAATACAAATGAGTAGGAAAATCATTGATTTGTAATAAGCATGTCGGATTTAAAGCACTTTGTAATAAGCAAGTCGGATTTAAGGCACTTGTAATAAGCAAGTCATTTAGTAGTTTTCTGATTGGTTGCGTCCGTCGTCCTACGCCCCGTACAGACAAAGGGAGTTCGAGTATAACTGATAATATGATTACTTTTAATGGTATATCTGTATTAAACTTTAAATTCAAGAGATATTCTCTTTAACCAAAGTATTATATGTAGTAAAGTTTTATTTTAATGTATTATGTAATATTCAGGTGAGCGACTGGGGGTATTAAATTCTGAGAAAGTGCCATTTCATCTATTACATATTAAGAAGTTATTGTTGAAGCCATGAATTTTCTGAGATTTTACCATGGATAGGAAATAATATGCACCCCCCCTTTTTTTTTTTTAGCTCACCTGACCCAAAGGATCATGTGAGCCTTTGTCATCACTTTGCGTCGGTCGTCCGTCCGTACACAATTACTAAAAATATTCTCCTCTGAAACCACTTGGCCACTTAAGACCAAACTTTGGTGGAATGGTTCATTGGTGATCCCCTTCCAAAATTGTGTCCGGCAGTCTCTACCTCCAACCAACATGGTCGCTGTTACTAAAAATAAAAAAGGGGGATGAAATTTAAAAAATCGTCATCTCTGAAACTACTGGGCCAATTGGAACTAAACTATGCTTAGTCCTTTGATGACCCCCTTTCAAAATTGCGTGCGGCAATCAAGACATCCAACCAACATGGCCACTATTGCTAAAAACAGAAAAGGTGGATGAAATTTTATTTTTTTTCCTCTTAAAACTACTGGGCCAATTGGATTCAAGCTTTGCTAAAATAATCCTTTGGTGATCCCCTTTCAAAATTTTGTCTGGCAGTCCCGTCCTCGGGCCAAGATGGGCGCTGTTACTATTTATTAACGATTCCTTGCACATTAAGTAGGATGCAAGGTTTTACATGTCTTATCAAATCTTATACAACCAATATGTTTAGCTTATTTCAGTGAAATACTGTTCGTAGAAGAATATAATATTTGTGCTTCGTCGTACATCTTTTTTTTTAAAGATAGTTCTTGTTTCCAATGTAAGTGAAGTTAATATTGTGTATCCAATACACAATGGAAGTTGTCACAAACAACAAATGATCAATAATGACAAGTTAAATCATGGGAAACCGCAGTTACAATTATGAATTGATTCCTTAAATGAAATGTTTATTCACTAGGTGGACAGCCCATGAACTATGAAATATTACTTTTATACTTTTAAAAACCCGACGGGAAGAAGGGCATCAGTTCGTGAATTTACTACCAGACAGACATGCACAATTTGTGATTATACAGTGGATTACATGTGTCGTACCAAAATTAGGAAATCTCCTCATGCATTCGTAATGTGCTCTATCAGAACCGATCTCCTCAAGAAGGAAAACGAGAAAATTGACAGTTTGTAGATTTATCTAGACTTAAATTTACTTCTGACGAATCGGAATTTATCCCCGATTACATTTAGACTCCCATGATGAAAACATATTGAAAATTTAACTTGCATCTTTGTCAAGAACAACTTATAAATGTAAGAGTGTCACAATTTTCGTCATGTTTTTCGTGGGACGATTGATTTTGCGAGAGTTACACTTCATATACAAGAATAAACTATACATGTTTCTAATCGTGAAAGCATTCGCCACAGCATAGCATTCTCTGGTTTTGCAATATTCGAGCAGTAAGAAAGAAAATTTCACTTTTTGACATGTACATACTTTGCGAAGCGTCTTCGTGAACTCTCCTCCACCAAAACCGGAAGTTATCCTCACGAATTTCTTTGCAGAACCAACTGTTCTGCTTGTGCCGATTACCAGCCGTGATAAGGTGACACAGACATGATTCTATGGACGGGTGATTTTTTTTTTTGTGTCCAGATATTATTTACAAGGAATACATTAAAAACATATATTAACACTAATTATCGAGTTTTAAAGTAAAAAGTCCATCCATTCTCTTTTATTTTAATAAAAACCACTTCGACAAAAATGTCTGCCATGGAAAACTTGTACGCGATCGTACGGAAAAGAAACAGGAAAGAAGTTTTGGCGAAGTATAATAAAACAAGAATTAACAGGCCATCACATCAACAAGACCGTTCAATTTTGAAGTATAAATATTAGTGCCATTCCGTAGTAGTTTGGAAATTGGGACATTGATAAGTAATGATGCTGGGAGACAAGCTGCATACAAAAAGCAACGAAAATACACGACGGTTTGGATTACGAAATAAAATCTCGCAATAACTGTTGTCCGTTTCGTTCATAGGTCAGAAGTTATGTTATGATTCTGAAATAACGCAACACAATCTCAATAAATTTAAGCTTAAAATGTTTGGTAGAAGTAGTAATACTATTTCTATTATTTCAGGTTGAAGAACTTTCCATTTTTTTTCTCTTTGCTTGAAACAAACTTTAATAATTTATTTTTTTGTTTATTTACCATATCATTGATAATGTTAATATCGACTCAACCCCACTGGAAAACCAGCGATCCATATTGTATTTACATTGACCGTCGCAAACTTGTGACCCGACAATGAATTACTAGATAATTGTATTCGATGGATGTCAGTATTCGTGGGTTTCTTGGATACATAAAAAAATTCATGACATTCAGAAAGTCTTCGAAGTCTCATTTCCGTCATCTCACGAGCACCTGAGTCCACCCCAGGTTTTTAGTGGGGTTCGTGTTACTCGATCTTTAGTTTTATTAGTAATGCTTTGTAGATCGTTGTTTGTCCTTTCTTTTTTCTTGTGGCCATTGTATTTTCCGTCCTCCGATTTACGTATTCTAATTACCCCTTTGATATCTCCAAACTCTTCTTAATATAAAAGAATTTCAATGACTCGGCAGTAAATTAAACACAGAACCAGTTCATTAAACTTTATATCTACAAAACATTAACATATTTACAGTTATCTACATTTGTATTAAGTAATAAAAGACGTTTTACTGTCTAATGATTTTGACATGGTGTGATTTCTCTTCGTTTTACTGTCTAATCATGATGACATGGTGTGATTTCTCTTCGTTGTACTGTCTAATCATGATGACATGGTGTGATATCTCTTCGTTGTACTGTCTAATCATGATGACATGGTGTGATTTCTCTTCGTTTTACTGTCTAAACATTTTGACATGGTGTGATTTCTCTTCGTTGTACTGTCTAATCATTTTGACATGGTGTGATTTCTCTTCGTTTTACTGTCTAATCATGATGACATGGTGTGATTTCTCTTCGCTTTACTGTTGTATTGGAGTCTAATTCAGAACGACTGTTATATGATTTTCCAATAATCAAACTGTTTCCATGTCTATTTTTCTTGATCATGGACGGATCTAAAACCTCCACTCGGAAACTAAATCCTGGGAGAGCAAATATTTTATCTTTGATGTGAAGAGTTCCTACTGGTCGTCCCATGCGAAAGGATGCAGATGTGCATTTTTGTTTCTCATTGCTATACACAATGCAAGCTACGTTTAATTGTTCTTCATATAGATTTTTGGTATTAATGTGGAATGTAAGTCTAATGTTTAAAATGTTGCTTTCTGTGACAGTGAAATAATTTGTTGAAGGATTATAATATACAAATGATGATCCATTTACACTTGTTGTATTCCATTTTAAGTGAATCTTCGGGTTATTTTCTATAAATGGCCTGAACGTAAGTGTCGGTCGATCACTGTACGAGTGTTTATTTGGGATTTCTGGCTTATCACGATGACAGTGGTTGTGGGTCATAAATTTGGCTAGCATGTATAAACCTCCAATTAGTACACCGATGATGACGAAGACTCCACAACATTTCATACAAGGCTTCGTTTCAACCATATTTTCATATGCCACCTATAATAATTAAAAAAAAACATTTCTTTACAATATCTTTTGAATGGATCAATTCCTAACATTAATAAAGAGGGGCCGTTGTGGTCGAGATCATATGGCAGTTGGATTTACAACTCGCTATGCAATCAGTGCCTATCACCACTAACGTTGTGAGTTCTAATCCCGCTCAGGCGAGGTGTACTTGATGCAACATTATGTGATAAAGTTTGTCAGTGACTTGTGGCAGGTCGGTGGTTTTCTCCGGGTACTCCGGTTTCCTACACCAATAAAACTGACCGCCACGATATAACTGAAATATTGTTGAAAGTGGCGTTAAACATCATAACCCTAATCCTAACATTAATAAATTAGTTCCTTTGTAGGTTTACTCTAATGAAATGTTGGAACAAAATAAATATTTAAGCATGTATGTTAATTTACGGTATAGACAACTATATTGTTTTGTCTATATATCCACCTAAAACTTCAATATATACGATACATTCAATGTACATATATTTTGAATATAAAAAAATGACACAAGTATGTTTCAAATCTATGGTAAATATCATTCACAAATCCCTATAGATATACAACAAATGGAATAATATATCCCATATATCTCAAAATTAACATCATTTTACAAAATGTAAAAACTGGTAAGTGTGAAAGTATCGTTATTCGCGGGGTACTAATTTTCGAGGTTTCCGTTGTTAACTGAAGCCACGAAAATTTAAATCCAACAAAATAGAACTTGTGCATTCATTGCTAGTTTCAGTGTTTAAACCCCACGAATTTAAGAATCCATAGAACAATGCATTTTGCAGAAACCACGATAATTGGTGCCAACGAATTAAAATATTTTCACAGTATATATTTTGTCCACCACTATAAATAGCGGATTACGGTTTTTCGTCCAAATCGAATTAGTTAATTTTGAAATTTTAGGAACGAGCCTTGATCACAAACCGTAACTTATAATTTAGGATAATAATGGAGAAAATGATATCGTGTATTTGTATCATTGTTATTTTAGACAATGCAGTGTAAGATGATCTACAAATAGTGTGACTTTTATTCTTTACATTTATCTGTGAGAGCTGAATTGAAATGTATTGATGTTATCATATGCAAGAAGAGTTTGAAGATAATAAAGGGGTAATCATAATCCGTTAATCGAAGAAGAACAGACAACACAATGGCCAAAAGTAAAAGTACAAAACATTAACCAAACAACTAAAGATTGAGCAACACGAATACCACTAAAAACCGGGGGTGAAATCATGTGCTCCGAGAGTTTAGCAGTTCCTGTTCTACTAGTGACACCCGGTCGTCGTGTTACTGTTAACTGACACGAATATCATCTGATATGGAAATCATGTGCCTCCACAAATTGTGCCTCCACATAAAGTAAGTTAAAAACAACATCAAACGTTGAACAGGATATGTCCCAGGACTTTGTCAATCATTCACATTTTTTTATTGCAGCACTGTAATTTTGGAGACGGGTTAACAAGAGCTTTCAGCTTCCGAATACATATTCTCTAATCATTGTATATTATGCCTAATTTTTTAGAATAAATATTGTTTCAATTAAATACTGTAATTAGTTTTTTCTTACATGTTTTCTTCCGACGCACCTCAACCAGTTATATATGATGGTTTACAAAATATCTAATTAAAAAGTAACAATAAGTGTGTTTTTTTATATATAGAAATTAGATCAATAGATGTTGAATATCTTTTATCTATTTCAAATTTGTTGTCAGATACCTCTAAGTTGGTCATTCCTACCAATGGTATTTTCTACAGGCAGGATATAGAGACAGGTTCAATAAGGTGTACTTTATTATTTTTATTTAATAACTTAAATAATGTTAAACATAACAGTGAATGATATATAATACTTACTGCTTAGCACGAAATTAAAGTCCGTTGTTTCTCGTCGATATTTATCAATTTTTAATATTTGTTTGTTGTTGTTTGCTCATATATAACCTGGAGTCGATTGACCTTAGATGGAAATACCTTTTTTTCTAATTTTAGACTAATTTCCAGGTATGCATTATAGTTAACTTATTTTTATACATATGGAAAAAAAATTATTAGATGTTCATACAAACGATTAACCTATATATAAATGATATGTAAATATATACCGGTGTTACATACTCATTTTTCACCCCGGAAAAATGAGTATATACTGAGATTTCCCCCCCGGAAAAATGAGTATATACTGAATTTTCCCCCCGGAAATCCAAGTATGTGTTAACACATACTCATTTTTCCCCTCATACTAGTTTTTCCCCTCTCCTATTTTAATAGGGTTTTTCTTGTGTACACTTATATTCATGTATATGGTGGAAGACATAATAGTTAAATGTGGACGAAAGAGGGTATCAACAATGATAATAGTAATAACTAAGGCAAGCATGAACATGGAGTGAGAACGGATAGGGAGGTAGGAGGAAAGGATGAGAAAAACACTTGAGTGATAAAGCGATCTTCCTTAGTGCAAGTGAGAAAAACTCAAGTTTGCTAAGTGCTGGAAGGCACAGCTGACAGGTATGAGGAAGAGGGCAGGAAGGAAGGAATATAAAGAGAAGGATAGAGAGGACGGAGGGAGAATGGCAAAAAGACGATGGAGAGGAAGGAGAGATACTAGAGGTATAAATAAGGAGGATGACGGGGAGGAATTAGGGAGGGAGTCAATATGGAAAAGGATGGAGATAGTGAGGAGGATAATGATGAGGAAGTAGTGAAACAGGTATTGAAGAGGAGATTTGAAGGAAGAGGATAGAAAGGACGAAGTAAACGAGGAGGAGAGAAATAGTGAAGAGGAGGTAATAAGGAGGATGATGATGACGACGGAGGAGAAAAGAATACGGAGAAGGTAATTAGGAAGAGTTAAATAAGGAGGATGGAGACGAAAGAAAGACAGAGGTAATGAGGTGGATGATAATATTACAGGAAAGAGAAGAGAGGTAATGAGGTGACGGATTGAAAGGAATGAAGGATGGAGAGGTGGTGAGGATGACTGAGAGGAAGGAGGGAGGTAGTGAGGATGACTGAGAGGAAGGAGGGAGAGAGGTAGTGAGGAGGGTGGATAGGAATGAGGGAGATAAGTAGTGAGGAGGATTGAGAGGAAGGAAGGAGAGCGGTAGGGAGGAGGATGCCAGAGGAAGGAGGGAGAGAGGTAGTGAGAAGGATGGAGAAGAAGGAGAGAGAGGTAGTGAGGAGGAGGATTGAGAGGAAGGAGGGGGAGAGGATGATTCAGAGGAAGGAGGGAGAGAGATAGTGATGAAGTGAATGGAGAGGAATGAGGGAGGAGAAGTAGTGAGGAGGAGGATTGAGAGAAAGGAGGGAGAGAGGCAGTGAGCAGGAATGAGAGGAAGAAGGGAGAGAGGTAGTAAGAAGAGGAGAGCAAGGAGGGAAATAAGTAGAGAAGAGGAAGGAGGGAGAGAGGTAGTGAGGATGACTGAGAAGAAGGAGGGAGATAGGTAGTGAGGAAGTGGATGGAGAGGAATGAGGGAGGAGAAGTAGTGAGGAGGAGGATTGAGAGAAAGGAGGGAGAGAGGCAGTGAGCAGGAATGAGAGGAAGAAGGGAGAGAGGTAGTAAGAAGAGGAGAGCAAGGAGGGAAATAAGTAGAGAAGAGGAAGGAGGGAGAGAGGTAGTGAGGATGACTGAGAAGAAGGAGGGAGATAGGTAGTGAGGAAGTGGATGGAGAGGAATGAGGGAGGAGAAGTAGTGAGGAGGAGGATTGAGAGGAAGGAGGGAGAGAGGCAGTGAGTAGGAGGAAGAGGAAGAAGGGAGAGAGGTAGTAAGAAGAGGAGAGCAAGGAGGGAGATAAGTAGAGAAGTGGAAGGAGGGAGAGAGGTAGTGAGGATGACTGAGAGGAAGGAGGGAAATAGGTAATGAGGAAGTGGATGGAGAGGAATGAGGGAGGAGAAGTAGTGAGGAGGGGGATTGAGAGGAAGGAGGGAGAGAGGCAGTGAGTAGGAGGGAGAGGAAGAAGGGAGAGAGGTAGTAAGAAGAGGAGAGGAAGGAGGGAAATAAGTAGAGAAGAGGAAGAAGGAGGGAGAGAGGTAGTGAGGATGACTGAGAGGAAGGAGGGAGAGAGGTAGTGAGGATGACTGAGAGGAAGGAGGGAGAGAGGTAGTGAGAAGAGGAGAGCAAGGAGGGAGATAAGTAGAGAAGAGGAAGGAGGGAGGGAGGTAGTGAGGAGGAGGATGGAGAAGGAGAGAGAGAGGCAGTGAGGAAGAGGATGGAGAGGAAGGGTGGGAAAGGTAGTGAGGAGGACGACTACTTTAATAAATTTCCCCCGACAATGCCTTCAGTGGTTCTTGAAAATCGATTAATCAGAATGTTCAAAGTCTCCTATCGATCTGCACCAAAGAAACAACACTTGTGTAGTACCTCATAGTGAACACCCTCAAAGTTAAATTGGTTAAATTATGTTCAGTGGTTCTCAATGAGATTACGAAAATGTAATTCATAGGTTTTCAAAGCAATTTTGACCTTCGCTGTCGACCATTTTGAATTTCCGATCGGCATAAAAACCATTATCACCTGTAAAGGACTCTGAAATTTCAAGACAATGTTTACAACCATAATATGCAGGTCAGGTTCAATTGCAGCCAGATCCCATATACGGCCTGGAAGTTAGGCCCACTTAGCTGAAAGCGGAGAACTCCGTGTCCTCAGACACATTCTTCTTTTATTCATTTTTTAGCGAATCGGCATGAAAAGTAACAACACTTGCGTAGGACATAATAGTGAACACCTCTGCCAAGTGTGGTTAAATTCTGTTCAGTGTTTTCCAAGTAGACCATGAAAATGTTGCTTTACATATGGTTTCAAAGCAAACTTTGACCTCCGCTGGCAACGATTTTGAATTTCCGATGGGCTCAAAAAGTAACAAGACCTGTCAAGGACCTTAAAATGAACATACAAATCACGTTTCCATACCATCGCTTCAGTGTTTCTTGAAAAAAGATTATTGAAAAACTAACAATGTTTCCAATGTCTCCTGATGACCATTTGTTGACGAATCGGAAAAAATCCCTCGTCCGATCTAAACAAACACCAGATCCCTCAGTACAATTTCTAGTCAATATGCAAACCACAGATAAATTCAATGCAGACGAACAATTACGCATTGGTTGACCATATGCGAACGCTAACTGATTTCAAATCCGATACGACAATTATAACGGATTTAAATTCGATTTAATGATTCAGTTTCAATCCGGAATACGTGTGAATATGGTATTATAGTGCTACCACTTTCGGTAGATCAATCAAAAAAGATGGAGACAAGCGCATTTATCAAGATGGCTCAATTTTATAATAATTTGATCATGAAACGAAGCAAAAAATAGTTGTGCTGATATAGTAGAGAGGGTTAGGAGGGGGTCTGGTCTGACCCCGAAACCCCGAACTAAAAAATTTGAAATCCCCTTAGTCCCGAACTAAAAAACTTGAAATCCAGAAGTCCCAAATATAATAAAATTTCAATCCCGAATCCCGAAATGGTCAATCCCGAATTCTCGAGCTTAAAAAAACACCATCCCGGAGTCCTGAAAAGGATCCTTCCCCCCTCATAGTAATAGTTTAATTTAGAGAATACTGTTACCGTTTAGTTCATTATTTGAAATGAACATAATATGATAAATTGGTATAATTATGTTCGGTAAAACAAATCCACACTCTTGACAGTAGAACTAATAATTGTATCGTTCATAGTTATGCGTCATTGATGGACACTGCCATTCTATAGTTACTGATCTTTATTTAAAATGATCGATTACAAACAAACAAGCTACCACAAAATAGTTTGTTTAGTTTAAAGCTAATTATGTTGTGTCTCGGTGTACTGTAAACAGTTGAAATTCTTAAGAATAAATTAACAGATAACCATTGGCGAATCCAGGGTTGTTCCGGTGGTCGGAACCCCCCCCCCCCCGTCCTTCACATTACGTTCGTCGTCCTTCCGTCCGTCCGTCGTCCGTCCGTTAACTTTTTACATTTTGATATTCTTCTTGAGAACCACTGAACATAATTTAACCAAACTTGGTATGAATGATCCTTAGGGTGTGTAGACTATAGTTTGTGAATTATATATCCGTCGATGAAAAAACATGGCCGCCATGGCTAAAAATAGAACATAGGGGTCAAACTGCAGTTATTGGCTAATATTTCAAAAAGTATTACATATAGAGAAAAATAGAGGTGATCTTCCTTCTTCAGCATCAAAAGCTCTACAAAAGTCTCCATAGGGTCGACCCCTTATAGGAGTTATTGCCCTTGTATAGTCTATCAGTGCAAAGGGGGAGAATTGAGTATGAGGGGGAAACTTCAGTATATACTCAGATTTCCCCCCTAAAAATCAGGGGGAAAGATGAGTATAAACTGATCTTTCCGGGGGGAAAAATGAGTATATACTGATCTTTCCGGGGGAAAAACTAGTATATACTCATTTTTCCGGGGGGAAGAATGAGTAGGGGGAAAAATGAGTATGTAAGACCGGCACTTCCCATTTTTTTCTCAGCGGAAAATGTTCGTTGCAATGAAAGTTTTTACTTATATATATATATATATATATATATATATATATTTATAATATTCATATATAGACTTAAAACATATTTGAAAAAAGTCAAGAATGTACATGTATTTCATATTATTACAATATACGAGGCAAACAATTATGTTGCATAAAATTGGAATGATATATTTTTATAATGATATTTTACAGCTGCTCCTTTTTAGCCGACAACTTCCTGGTTTAAAAATATTCCTTTCATTCTTTCTTAACATATGAGTAGTTTTCTTTTTTACGATGTACATATAAACAATACATATAAATTACATACACTTCCTATTTTTGTCTCAGCGGAAAATTTTCGTTGCAATGGAAGTTTTTACATATATATATATATATTTATTTATATTATTCATATATAGACTTAAAACATATTTGAAAAAAAGTCAAGAATGTACATGTATTTCATATTATTACAATATACGAGGCAAACAATTATATTGCATAAAATTGGAATGATATATTTTTAGAAAAATTTCCGTCAACTTCGAGGTTTAAAAATATCACATGTGTCAAAAAATATTCCATTCATTCTTTCTTCAAGTTTCGGCGTAAACAAGTCGTGTAGTCTTGGTTTAATGCCCATGTAAACTGTTTCTCATTATAACACAAAGGGGATGTTCCTGGTAAAATCTCTTCGTGGAAAAGGTCTGCTATTTTGTCTTGTTTATAATTTGATGTGAACATTTAGACAACAATTAAAGTATATGAATTGCATCTTTATTGCTTTTCCCCATTTCAGTCACAGTATAGCATACATGTAGCTCATAACTTAATAAATACGTAAATATCAAATGTAGTGCACACGACGCTTTTCGATAATAATAATCATCAAGTACGCTTAAGGTTGAGACTGACACTAGTCACATGACTTTTAAGAATATTTAATAAAATGTGGTAATAATTATTAATTATGTTTGCAGTATTTCTTACGAGGTATTTTGCTTTTTGAATTTTCTACATATGATTTGTGCAAGTTCTCAAATTAAACTGAAATACAAATTTAATACAGTAATTTCTTGGCAATAATACATTATATGTGTAAAATGCTGTATGAAGCATTTCGTCAAGGGAGGTAATCATGTCTCAAATGATATTAGAATATGATGAGTTTTGCATGTTTTTGTTAAATATTGAAGTTTTTAATATAATGACACCAGACTTTCCTTACACTTCTGAAAATGAAACAAAATGCACCATATTATATTTTTGCATGTTTTATTTTCATTTATTCAATGTCTTATTAAAAAAAGTGAAAAATGAAATTGACCAAAAAGGGTATATGTCAGGGTGTCTTTCTAAACCCCTAACTTTTTTTTTGCCTGGAAACATATCTTTATGTTTTATTGATATGTAGCATGGATATAAGTAATGTGATATATTTTTTTAAAAAAAACTTCATTGACCCAATTTTTTTCTATTCCACTTTAAAATCAAATTGTTTTGGATTTCACCAAAGCCAGTTACAGGCTATATTGCCAAAAAAGGGTAGCCATTTTGAAAAAAAAAATGAAAAAATTATAAAAATTTGTCTTAGATATTCCAAAATATTCATTTATCATATTATACTCAGATAATTAAAAATAAATTATATGCTATTTTTTTTTGGGTACCTTAATGACACAGAGAAGTGAAAAAAATGACATTTTTTTGGACTTCAGAGGGGGATAACTCTTTCGGGGTATATTTTTAAAATAAACCTGGAAACCTATTCTCAAATTTGATATTATGTTAGGTACATCCCATAGAACAATATATGAAATTCAAAAAAAATCATTGACTAGTTTTTTTTTGGCCCATAGTGTCCTTCTCTACCTTAATATCGAAATATTGGAAAACCAAACAATTTAAAAGTGTTTCGGAGCAATAAAACCAAAGGGCCTAAACAGGATAGACATAATCGGCTAAGTTCACGATAAAACCAAAGGGCGTAAACAGGATAGACATAATCGGCTAAGTTCACGATAAAACCAAAGGGCCTAAACAGGATAGACATAATCGGCTAAGTTCACAATAAAACCAAAGGGCCTTAAAAGGATAGACATAATCAGTTAAGTTCACGATAAAACCAAAGGGCTTAAAAAGGATAGACATAATCGGCTAAGTTCACGATAAAACCAAAGGGCCTAAACAGAATAGACATAATCGGCTAAGTTCACAATAAAACCAAAGAGCCTAAACAGGATAGACATAATCGGCTAAGTTCACAATAAAACCAAAGGACCTAAACAGGATAGACATAAACGGTTAAGTTCACGATAAAACCATAGGGCCTAAACAGGATAGACATAATCGGCTAAGTTCACAATAAAACCATAGGGCCTAAACAGGATAGACATAATCGGCTAAGTTCACGATAAAACCAAAGGGCGTAAACAGGATAGACATAATCGGATAAGTTCACGATAAAACCAAAGGGCCTAAACAGGATAGACATAATCGGCTAAGTTCACAATAAAACCATAGGGCCTAAACAGGATAGACATAATCGGCTAAGTTCACAATAAAACCATAGGGCCTAAACAGGATAGACATAATCGGCTAAGTTCACGATAAAACCAAAGGGCGTAAACAGGATAGACATAATCGGATAAGTTCACGATAAAACCAAAGGGCCTAAACAGGATAGACATAATCGGCTAAGTTCACAATAAAACCATAGGGCCTAAACAGGATAGACATAATCGGTTAAGTTCACGATAAAACCAAAGGGCATAAATAGGATAGACATAATCGGCTAAGTTCACGATAAAATCAAAGGGCCTAAACAGGATAGACATAATCAGTTAAGTTCACGATAAAACCAAAGGGCGTAAACAGGATAGACATACTCGGCTCAGTTCAAAATAAAACCAAAGGGCCTAAACAGGATAGACATAATCGGCTAGGTTCACGATAAAACCAAAGGGCCTAAACAGGATAGACATAATCGGCTAAGTTCACGATAAAACCAAAGGGCCTAAACAGGATAGACATAATCAGTTAAGTTCACGATAAAACCAAAGGGCGCAAACAGGATAGACATACTCGGCTCAGTTCAAAATAAAACCAAAGGGCCTAAACAGAATAGACATAATCGGTTAAGTTCATGATAAAACCAAAGGGCGTAAACAGGATAGACATAATCAGTTAAGTTCACGATAAAACCAAAGGGCGTAAACAGGATAGACATAATCGGCTAAGTTCAAAATAAAACCAAAGGGCCTAAACAGGATAGACATAATCGGCTAAGTTCACAATAAAACCAAAGGGCCTAAACAGGATAGACATAATTGGCTAAGTTCACAATAAAACCAAAGGACCTAAACAGGATAGACATAATTGGCTAAGTTCACGATAAAACCAAAGGGCCTAAACAGGATAGAAATAATCGGTTAAGTTCACGATAAAACCAAAGGGCCTAAACAAAATAGACATAATCGGTTAAGTTCACGATAAAACCAAAGGGCCTAAACAGGATAGACATAATCGGCTAAGTTCACAATAAAACCAATGAGCCTCAACATGATAAACATAATCGGCTAAGTTCACAATAAAACCAAAGGGCCTAAACTAGATAGACATAATCGGCTAAGTTCATAATAAAACTAAAGGGCCTAAACAGGATAGACATAATCGGCTAAGTTCACGATAAAACCAAAGGGCCTAAACAGGATAGACATAATCGGCTAAGTTCACAATAAATCCAAAGGGCCTAAACAGGATAGACATAATCGGCTAAGTTCACAATAAAACCAAAGGGCCTAAACAAGAAAGACATAATTGGCTAAGTTCACAATAAAACTAAAGGGCCTAAACAGGATAGACATAATTGGCTAAGTTCACGATAAAACCAAAGGACCTAAACAGGATAGACATAATCGGCTAAGTTCACAATAAAACCAAAGGGTCTAAACAGGATAGGCATAATCGGCTAAGTTCACAATAAAACCAAAGGGCCTAAACAGGATAAACATAATCGGCTAAGTTCACAATAAAACCAAAGGGCCTAAACAGGGTAGACATAATCGGCTAAGTTCACAATAAAACCAAAGGGCCTAAACAGGATATACATAATCGGTTAAGTTTACGATAAAACCAAAGGGCCTAAACAGGATAGACATAATCGGCTAAGTTCAAAATAAAACCAAAGGGCCTAAGCAGGATAGACATAATCGGCTAAGTTTACAATAAAACCAAATGACCTAAACAGGATAGACATAATCGGCTAACTTCACAATAAAACCAAAGGGCCTAAACAGGATAGACATAATCGGCTAAGTTCACAATAAAACCAATGGACCTAAACAGGATAGACATAATCGGCTAAGTTCACAATAAAACCAAAGGGCCTACATAGGATAGACATAATCGGCTAAGTTCACAATAAAACCAAAGGGCCTAAACAGAATAGACATAATCGGTTAAGTTCACGATAAAACCAAAGGGCCTAAACAGGATAGACATAATCGGCTAAGTTCACAATAAAACCAAAGGGCGTAAACAGGATAGACATATTCGGCTAAGTTCACAATAAAACCAAAGGGCCTAAACAGGATAGACATAATCGGTTAAGTTCACGATCAAACCAAAGGGCCTAAACAGGATAGACATAATCGGCTAAGTTCACAATAAAACCAAAGGGCCTAAACAGGATAGACATAATCGGCTAAGTTCACAATAAAATCAAAGGCCCTAAACAGGATAGACATAATCGGCTAAGTTCACAATAAAACCAGAGGGCATAAACAGGATAGACATAATCGGCTAAGTTCACAATAAAACCAAAGGGTCTAAACAGGATAGACATAATCGGCTAAGTTCACAATAAAACCAAAGGGTCTAAACAGAATAGACATAATTGACTAAGTTCACGATAAAATCAAAGGGCCTAAACAGGATAGACATAATCGGCTAAGTTCACGATAAAACCAAAAGGCCTAAACAGGATAGACATAATCGGTTAAGTTCAGAATAAAACCAATGGGCCTAAACAGGATAGACATAATCGGCTAAGTTCACAATAAAACTGAAGGACCTAAGCAAAATAGTCATAATCGGCTAAGTTCACGATAAAACCAAAGGGCCTAAACAGGATAGACATAATCGGTTAAGTTCACGATAAAACCAAAGGGCCTAAACAGGATAGACATAATCGGCTAAGTTCACAATAAAACCAAATGACCGAAACAGGATAGACATAATCGGCTAAGTTCACAATAAAACCAAAGGGCCTAAACAGGATAGACATAATCGGCTAAGTTCACAATAAAACCAAAGGGCCTGAACAGGATAGACATAATCGGCTAAGTTCACAATAAAACCAAAGGACCTAAACAGGATAGACATAATCGGCTAATTTCACAATAAAACCAAAGGGCCTACATAGGATAGACATAATCGGCTAAGTTCACAATAAAACCAAAGGGCCTAAACAGGATAGACATAATCGGTTAAGTTCACGATAAAACCAAAGGGCCTAAGCAGGATAGACATAATCGGCTAAGTTCACAATAAAACCAAAGGGCCTAAACAGGATAGACATATTCGGCTAAGTTCACAATAAAACCAAAGGGCCTAAACAGGATAGACATAATCGGCTAAGTTCACAATAAAACCAAAGGGTTTAAACAGGATAGGCATAATAGGCTAAGTTCACAATAAAACCAAAGGGTCTAAACAGAATAGACATAATTGGCTAAGTTCACGATAAAACCAAAGGGTCTAAACAGAATAGACATAATTGGCTAAGTTCACGATAAAACCAAAGGGCCTAAACAGGATAGACATAATCGGCTAAGTTCACGATAAAACCAAAGGGCCTAAACAGGATAGACATAATCGGTTAAGTTCAGAATAAAACCAATGGGCCTAAACAGGATAGACATAATCGGCTAAGTTCACTATAAAACCAAAGGGCCTAAGCAAAATAGACATAATCGGCTAAGTTCACGATAAAACCAAAGGGCCTAAACAGGATAGACATAATCGGTTAAGTTCACGATAAAACCAAAGGGCCTAAACAGGATAGACATAATCGGCTAAGTTCACAATAAAACCAAATGACCTACATAGGATAGACATAATCGGCTAAGTTCACAATAAAACCAAAGGGCCTAAACAGGATAGACATAATCGGTTAAGTTCACGATAAAACCAAAGGGCCTAAACAGGATAGACATAATCGGCTAAGTTCACAATAAAACCAAAGGGCCTAAACAGGATAGACATATTCGGCTAAGTTCACAATAAAACCAAAGGGCCTAAACAGGATAGACATAATCGGCTAAGTTCACAATAAAACCAAAGGGTTTAAACAGGATAGACATAATAGGCTAAGTTCACAATAAAACCAAAGGGCCTAAACAGGATATACATAATCGGTTAAGTTCACGATCAAACCAAAGGGCCTAAACAGGATAGACATAATCGGCTAAGTTCACAATAAAACCAAAGGGCCTAAGCAGGATAAACATAATCGGCTAAGTTCACAATAAAACCAAAGGGCCTAAACAGGATAGACATAATCGGCTAAGTTCACAATAAAATCAAAGGCCCTAAACAGGATAGACATAATCGGCTAAGTTCACAATAAAACCAAAGGGCATAAACAGGATAGACATAATCGGCTAAGTTCACAATAAAACCAAAGGGTCTAAACAGGATAGACATAATCGGCTAAGTTCACAATAAAACCAAAGGGTCTAAACAGAATAGACATAATTGGCTAAGTTCACAATAAAACCAAAGGGCCTAAACAGGATAGACATAATCGGCTAAGTTGACGATAAAACCAAAGGGCCTAAACAGGATAGACATAATCGGTTAAATTCAGAATAAAACCAATGGGCCTAAACAGGATAGACATAATCGGCTAAGTTCACAATAAAACCAAAGGGCCTAAGCAAAATAGACATAATCGGCTAAGTTCACGATAAAACCAAAGGGCCTAAACAGGATAGACATAATCGGCTAAGTTCACAATAAAACTAAAGGGCCTAAACAGGATAGACATAATCGGCTAAGTTCACGATAAAACCAAAGGGCCTAAACAGGATAGACATACTCGGCTAAGTTCACAATAAATCCAAAGGGCCTAAACAGGATAGACATAATCGGCTAAGTTCACAGTAAAACCAAAGGGCCTAAACAGGATAGACATAATTGGCTAAGTTCACGATCAAACCAAAGGACCTAAACAGGATAGACATAATCGGCTATGTTCACAATAAAACCAAAGGGTCTAAACAGGATAGGCATAATCGGCTAAGTTCACAATAAAACTAAAGGGCCTAAACAGGGTAGACATAATCGGCTAAGTTCACAATATAACCAAAGGGCCTAAACAGGACATACATAATCGGTTAAGTTTACGATAAAACCAAAGAGCCTAAACAGGATAGAAATAATCGGCTAAGTTCACAATAAAACCAAAGGGCCTAAACAGGATAGACATAATCAGCTAAGTTCACAATAAAATCAAAGGCCCTAAACAGGATAGACATAATCGGCTAAGTTCACAATAAAACCAAAGGGCATAAACAGGATAGACATAATCGGCTAAGTTCACAATAAAACCAAAGGGTCTAAACAGGATAGACATAATCGGCTAAGTTCACAATAAAACCAAAGGGTCTAAACAGAATAGACATAATTGGCTAAGTTCACAATAAAACCAAAGGGCCTAAACAGGATAGACATAATCGGCTAAGTTGACGATAAAACCAAAGGGCCTAAACAGGATAGACATAATCGGTTAAATTCAGAATAAAACCAATGGGCCTAAACAGGATAGACATAATCGGCTAAGTTCACAATAAAACCAAAGGGCCTAAGCAAAATAGACATAATCGGCTAAGTTCACGATAAAACCAAAGGGCCTAAACAGGATAGACATAATCGGCTAAGTTCACAATAAAACTAAAGGGCCTAAACAGGATAGACATAATCGGCTAAGTTCACGATAAAACCAAAGGGCCTAAACAGGATAGACATACTCGGCTAAGTTCACAATAAATCCAAAGGGCCTAAACAGGATAGACATAATCGGCTAAGTTCACAGTAAAACCAAAGGGCCTAAGTAGGATAGACATAATTGGCTAAGTTCACGATCAAACCAAAGGACCTAAACAGGATAGACATAATCGGCTATGTTCACAATAAAACCAAAGGGTCTAAACAGGATAGGCATAATCGGCTAAGTTCACAATAAAACTAAAGGGCCTAAACAGGGTAGACATAATCGGCTAAGTTCACAATATAACCAAAGGGCCTAAACAGGACATACATAATCGGTTAAGTTTACGATAAAACCAAAGAGCCTAAACAGGATAGAAATAATCGGCTAAGTTCACAATAAAACCAAAGGGCCTAAGCAGATTAGACATAATCGGCTAAGTTCACAATAAAACCAAAGGATCTAAACAGGATAGACATAATCGGCTAAGTTCACAATAAAACTAAAGGGCCTAAACAGGATAGACATAATCGGCTAAGTTCACGATAAAACCAAAGGGCCTAAACAGGATAGACATACTCGGCTAAGTTCACAATAAATCCAAAGGGCCTAAACAGGATAGACATAATCGGCTAAGTTCACAATAAAACCAAAGGGCCTAAACAGGATAGACATAATCGGCTAAGTTCACAATAAAACCAAAGGGTTTAAACAGGATAGACATAATCGGCTAAGTTCACAATAAAACCAAAGGGCCTAAACAGGATATACATAATCGGTTAAGTTCACGATCAAACCAAAGGGCCTAAACAGGATAGACATAATCGGCTAAGTTCACAATAAAACCAAAGGGCCTAAACAGGATAGACATAATCGGCTAAGTTCACAATAAAATCAAAGGCCCTAAACAGGATAGACATAATCGGCTAAGTTCACAATAAAACCAAAGGGCATAAACAGGATAGACATAATCGGCTAAGTTCAAAATAAAACCAAAGGGTCTAAACAGGATAGACATAATCGGCTAAGTTCACAATAAAACCAAAGGGTCTAAACAGAATAGACATAATTGGCTAAGTTCACAATAAAACCAAAGGGCCTAAACAGGATAGACATAATCGGCTAAGTTCACAATAAAACCAAAGGGCCTAAACAGGATAGATATAATCGGTTAAATTCAGAATAAAACCAATGGGCCTAAACAGGATAGACATAATCGGCTAAGTTCACAATAAAACCAAAGGGCCTAAGCAAAATAGACATAATCGGCTAAGTTCACGATAAAACCAAAGGGCCTAAACAGGATAGACATAATCGGTTAAGTTCACGATAAAACCAAAGGGCCTAAACAGGATAGACATAATCGGTTAAGTTCACAATAAAACCAATGGGCCTCAACATGATAAACATAATCGGTTAAGTTCACAATAAAACCAAAGGGCCTAAACAGGATAGACATAATCGGCTAAGTTCACAATAAAACTAAAGGGCCTAAACAGGATAGACATAATCGGCTAAGTTCACGATAAAACCAAAGGGCCTAAACAGGATAGACATACTCGGCTAAGTTCACAATAAATCCAAAGGGCCTAAACAGGATAGACATAATCGGCTAAGTTCACAATAAAACCAAAGGGCCTAAATAGGATAGACATAATTGGCTAAGTTCACGATCAAACCAAAGGACCTAAACAGGATAGACATAATCGGCTATGTTCACAATAAAACCAAAGGGCCTAAACAGGGTAGACATAATCGGCTAAGTTCACAATAAAACCAAAGGACCTAAACAGGATAGACATAATCGGCTAAGTTCACAATATAACCAAAGGGCCTAAACAGGACATACATAATCGGTTAAGTTTACGATAAAACCAAAGGGCCTAAACAGGATAGACATAATCGGCTAAGTTCACAATAAAACCAAAGGGCCTAAGCAGATTAGACATAATCGCTAAGTTCACAATAAAACCAAAGGATCTAAACAGGATAGACATAATCGGCTAAGTTCACAATAAAACCAAAGGGCCTAAACAGGATAGACATAATCGGCTAAGTTCACAATAAAACCAAAGGGCCTAAACAGGATAGACATAATCGGCTAAGTTCACAATAAAACCAATGGACATAAACAAGATAGACATAATCGGCTAAGTTCACAATAAAACCAAAGGGCCTAAGCAAAATAGACATAATCGGTTAAGTTCACAATAAAACCAAAGGGCCTAAACAGGATAGACATAATCGGTTATGTTCACGATAAAACCAAAGGGCCTAAACAGGATAGACATAATCGGCTACGTTCACAATAAAACCAAAGGTCCTGAACAGGATAGACATAATCGGCTAAGTTCACTATAAAACCAAAGGGACTAAACAGGATAGACATAATCGGCTAAGTTCACAATAAAACCAAAGGGTCTAAACAGAATAGACATAATTGGCTAAGTTCACGATAAAACCAAAGGGCCTAAACAGGATAGACATAATCGGCTAAGTTCACGATAAAACCAAAGGGCGTAAACAGGATAGACATAATCGGTTAAGTTCAGAATAAAACCAATGGGCCTAAACAGGATAGACATAATCGGCTAAGTTCACAATAAAACCAATGGGCCTCAACATGATAAACATAATCGGCTAAGTTCACAATAAAACCAAAGGGCCTAAACAAGATAGACATAATCGGCTAAGTTCATAATAAAACTAAACGGCCTAAACAGGATAGACATAATCGGCTAAGTTCACGATAAAACCAAAGGGCCTAAGCAGGATAGACATAATCGGCTAAGTTCACAATAAATCCAAAGGGCCTAAACAGGATAGACATAATCGGCTAAGTTCACAATAAAACCAAAGGGCCTAAACAAGAAAGACATAATTGGCTAAGTTCACAATAAAACTAAAGGGCCTAAACAGGATAGACATAATTGGCTAAGTTCACGATAAAACCAAAGGACCTAAACAGGATAGACATAATCGGCTAAGTTCACAATAAAACCAAAGGGTCTAAACAGGATAGGCATAATCGGCTAAGTTCACAATAAAACCAAAGGGCCTAAACAGGATAAACATAATCGGCTAAGTTCACAATAAAACCAAAGGGCCTAAACAGGGTAGACATAATCGGCTAAGTTCACAATAAAACCAAAGGGTCTAAACAGGATAGGCATAATCGGCTAAGTTCACAATAAAACCAAAGGGCCTAAACAGGATAAACATAATCGGCTAAGTTCACAATAAAACCAAAGGGCCTAAACAGGATATACATAATCGGCTAAGTTCACGATAAAACCAAAGGGCCTAAACAGGATAGACATAATCGGTTAAATTCAGAATAAAACCAATGGGCCTAAACAGGATAGACATAATCGGCTAAGTTCACAATAAAACCAAAGGGCCTAAGCAAAATAGACATAATCGGCTAAGTTCACGATAAAACCAAAGGGCCTAAACAGGATAGACATAATCGGTTAAGTTCACGATAAAACCAAAGGGCCTAAACAGGATAGACATAATCGGTTAAGTTCACAATAAAACCAATGGGCCTCAACATGATAAACATAATCGGTTAAGTTCACAATAAAACCAAAGGGCCTAAACAGGATAGACATAATCGGCTAAGTTCACAATAAAACTAAAGGGCCTAAACAGGATAGACATAATCGGCTAAGTTCACGATAAAACCAAAGGGCCTAAACAGGATAGACATACTCGGCTAAGTTCACAATAAATCCAAAGGGCCTAAACAGGATAGACATAATCGGCTAAGTTCACAATAAAACCAAAGGGCCTAAATAGGATAGACATAATTGGCTAAGTTCACGATCAAACCAAAGGACCTAAACAGGATAGACATAATCGGCTATGTTCACAATAAAACCAAAGGGTCTAAACAGGATAGGCATAATCGGCTAAGTTCACAATAAAACCAAAGGGCCTAAACAGGGTAGACATAATCGGCTAAGTTCACAATAAAATCAAAGGACCTAAACAGGATAGACATAATCGGCTAAGTTCACAATATAACCAAAGGGCCTAAACAGGACATACATAATCGGTTAAGTTTACGATAAAACCAAAGGGCCTAAACAGGATAGACATAATCGGCTAAGTTCACAATAAAACCAAAGGGCCTAAGCAGATTAGACATAATCGCTAAGTTCACAATAAAACCAAAGGATCTAAACAGGATAGACATAATCGGCTAAGTTCACAATAAAACCAAAGGGCCTAAACAGGATAGACATAATCGGCTAAGTTCACAATAAAACCAAAGGGCCTAAACAGGATAGACATAATCGGCTAAGTTCACAATAAAACCAATGGACATAAACAGGATAGACATAATCGGCTAAGTTCACAATAAAACCAAAGGGCCTAAGCAAAATAGACATAATCGGTTAAGTTCACGATAAAACCAAAGGGCCTAAACAGGATAGACATAATCGGTTATGTTCACGATAAAACCAAAGGGCCTAAACAGGATAGACATAATCGGCTACGTTCACAATAAAACCAAAGGTCCTGAACAGGATAGACATAATCGGCTAAGTTCACTATAAAACCAAAGGGACTAAACAGGATAGACATAATCGGCTAAGTTCACAATAAAACCAAAGGGTCTAAACAGAATAGACATAATTGGCTAAGTTCACGATAAAACCAAAGGGCCTAAACAGGATAGACATAATCGGCTAAGTTCACGATAAAACCAAAGGGCGTAAACAGGATAGACATAATCGGTTAAGTTCAGAATAAAACCAATGGGCCTAAACAGGATAGACATAATCGGTTAAGTTCACAATAAAACCAATGGGCCTCAACATGATAAACATAATCGGCTAAGTTCACAATAAAACCAAAGGGCCTAAACAAGATAGACATAATCGGCTAAGTTCATAATAAAACTAAAGGGCCTAAACAGGATAGACATAATCGGCTAAGTTCACGATAAAACCAAAGGGCCTAAACAGGATAGACATAATCGGCTAAGTTCACAATAAATCCAAAGGGCCTAAACAGGATAGACATAATCGGCTAAGTTCACAATAAAACCAAAGGGCCTAAACAAGAAAGACATAATTGGCTAAGTTCACAATAAAACTAAAGGGCCTAAACAGGATAGACATAATTGGCTAAGTTCACGATAAAACCAAAGGACCTAAACAGGATAGACATAATCGGCTAAGTTCACAATAAAACCAAAGGGTCTAAACAGGATAGGCATAATCGGCTAAGTTCACAATAAAACCAAAGGGCCTAAACAGGATAAACATAATCGGCTAAGTTCACAATAAAACCAAAGGGCCTAAACAGGGTAGACATAATCGGCTAAGTTCACAATAAAACCAAAGGGCCTAAACAGGATATACATAATCGGTTAAGTTTACGATAAAACCAAAGGGCCTAAACAGGATAGACATAATCGGCTAAGTTCACAATAAAACCAAAGGGCCTAAGCAGGATAGACATAATCGGCTAAGTTTACAATAAAACCAAATGACCTAAACAGGATAGACATAATCGGCTAAGTTCACAATAAAGCCAAAGGGCCTAAACAGGATATACATAATCGGCTAAGTTCACAATAAAACCAATGGACCTAAACAGGATAGACATAATCGGCTAAGTTCACAATAAAACCAAAGGGCCTACATAGGATAGACATAATCGGCTAAGTTCACAATAAAACCAAAGGGCCTAAACAGGATAGACATAATCGGCTAAGTTCACAATAAAACCAATGGACCTAAACAGGATAGACATAATCGGCTAAGTTCACAATAAAACCAAAGGGCCTACATAGGATAGACATAATCGGCTAAGTTCACAATAAAACCAAAGGGCCTAAACAGAATAGACATAATCGGTTAAGTTCACGATAAAACCAAAGGGCCTAAACAGGATAGACATAATCGGTTATGTTCACGATAAAACCAAAGGGCCTAAACAGGATAAACATAATCGGCTAAGTTCACAATAAAACCAAAGGGCCTAAACAGGATATACATAATCGGCTAAGTTCACGATAAAACCAAAGGGCCTAAACAGGATAGACATAATCGGTTAAATTCAGAATAAAACCAATGGGCCTAAACAGGATAGACATAATCGGCTAAGTTCACAATAAAACCAAAGGGCCTAAGCAAAATAGACATAATCGGCTAAGTTCACGATAAAACCAAAGGGCCTAAACAGGATAGACATAATCGGTTAAGTTCACGATAAAACCAAAGGGCCTAAACAGGATAGACATAATCGGTTAAGTTCACAATAAAACCAATGGGCCTCAACATGATAAACATAATCGGTTAAGTTCACAATAAAACCAAAGGGCTTAAACAGGATAGACATAATCGGCTAAGTTCACGATAAAACCAAAGGGCCTAAACAGGATAGACATACTCGGCTAAGTTCACAATAAATCCAAAGGGCCTAAACAGGATAGACATAATCGGCTAAGTTCACAATAAAACCAAAGGGCCTAAATAGGATAGACATAATTGGCTAAGTTCACGATCAAACCAAAGGACCTAAACAGGATAGACATAATCGGCTATGTTCACAATAAAACCAAAGGGTCTAAACAGGATAGGCATAATCGGCTAAGTTCACAATAAAACCAAAGGGCCTAAACAGGGTAGACATAATCGGCTAAGTTCACAATAAAACCAAAGGACCTAAACAGGATAGACATAATCGGCTAAGTTCACAATATAACCAAAGGGCCTAAACAGGACATACATAATCGGTTAAGTTTACGATAAAACCAAAGGGCCTAAACAGGATAGACATAATCGGCTAAGTTCACAATAAAACCAAAGGGCCTAAGCAGATTAGACATAATCGCTAAGTTCACAATAAAACCAAAGGATCTAAACAGGATAGACATAATCGGCTAAGTTCACAATAAAACCAAAGGGCCTAAACAGGATAGACATAATCGGCTAAGTTCACAATAAAA
Source organism: Bathymodiolus brooksi (assembly GCA_963680875.1). Classification (NCBI taxonomy): domain Eukaryota; kingdom Metazoa; phylum Mollusca; class Bivalvia; order Mytilida; family Modiolidae; genus Bathymodiolus; species Bathymodiolus brooksi. Next base: position 49,853,039 of record OY804581.1, read on the forward strand.
CCAAAGGGCCTAAACAGGATAGACATAATCGGCTAAGTTCACAATAAAACCAATGGACATAAACAGGATAGACATAATCGGCTAAGTTCACAATAAAACCAAAGGGCCTAAGCAAAATAGACATAATCGGTTAAGTTCACGATAAAACCAAAGGGCCTAAACAGGATAGACATAATCGGTTATGTTCACGATAAAACCAAAGGGCCTAAACAGGATAGACATAATCGGCTACGTTCACAATAAAACCAAAGGTCCTGAACAGGATAGACATAATCGGCTAAGTTCACTATAAAACCAAAGGGACTAAACAGGATAGACATAATCGGCTAAGTTCACAATAAAACCAAAGGGTCTAAACAGAATAGACATAATTGGCTAAGTTCACGATAAAACCAAAGGGCCTAAACAGGATAGACATAATCGGCTAAGTTTACGATAAAACCAAAGGGCGTAAACAGGATAGACATAATCGGTTAAGTTCAGAATAAAACCAATGGGATTAAACAGGATAGACATAATCGGTTAAGTTCACAATAAAACCAAAGTGCCTAAACAAGATAGACATAATCGGCTAAGTTCATAATAAAACTAAAGGGCCTAAACAGGATAGACATAATCGGCTAAGTTCACGATAAAACCAAAGGGCCTAAACAGGATAGACATAATCGGCTAAGTTCACAATAAATCCAAAGGGCCTAAACAGGATAGACATAATCGGCTAAGTTCACAATAAAACCAAAGGGCCTAAACAAGAAAGACATAATTGGCTAAGTTCACAATAAAACTAAAGGGCCTAAACAGGATAGACATAATTGGCTAAGTTCACGATAAAACCAGAGGACCTAAACAGGATAGACATATTCGGCTAAGTTCACAATAAAACCAAAGGGTCTAAACAGGATAGGCATAATCGGCTAAGTTCACAATAAAACCAAAGGGCCTAAACAGGATAAACATAATCGGCTAAGTTCACAATAAAACCAAAGGGCCTAAACAGGGTAGACATAATCGGCTAAGTTCACAATAAAACCAAAGGGCCTAAACAGGATATACATAATCGGTTAAGTTTACGATAAAACCAAAGTGCCTAAACAGGATAGACATAATCGGCTAAGTTCACAATAAAACCAAAGGGCCTAAGCAGGATAGACATAATCGGCTAAGTTTACAATAAAACCAAATGACCTAAACAGGATAGTCATAATCGGCTAAGTTCACAATAAAACCAAAGGGCCTAAACAGGATAGACATAATCGGCTAAGTTCACAATAAAACCAATGGACCTAAACAGGATAGACATAATCGGCTAAGTTCACAATAAAACCAAAGGGCCTACATAGGATAGACATAATCGGCTAAGTTCACAATAAAACCAAAGGGCCTAAACAGAATAGACATAATCGGTTAAGTTCACGATAAAACCAAAGGGCCTAAACAGGATAGACATAATCGGTTATGTTCACGATAAAACCAAAGGGCCTAAACAGGATAGACATAATCGGCTACGTTCACAATAAAACCAAAGGTCCTGAACAGGATAGACATAATCGGCTAAGTTCACTATAAAACCAAAGGGACTAAACAGGATAGACATAATTGGTTAAGTTCACAATAAAACCAAAGGGTCTAAACAGAATAGACATAATTGGCTAAGTTCACGATAAAACCAAAGGGCCTAAACAGGATAGACATAATCGGCTAAGTTCACGATAAAACCAAAGGGCGTAAACAGGATAGACATAATCGGTTAAGTTCAGAATAAAACCAATGGGCCTAAACAGGATAGACATAATCCGCTAAGTTCACAATAAAACCAAAGGGCCTAAGCAAAATAGACATAATCGTCTAAGTTCACAATAAAACCAATGGGCCTCAACATGATAAACATAATTGGTTAAGTTCACAATAAAACCAAAGGGCCTAAACAGGATAGACATAATCGGCTAAGTTCACAATAAAACCAAAGGGTCTAAACAGAATAGACATAATTGGCTAAGTTCACGATAAAACCAAAGGGCCTAAACAGGATAGACATAATCGGCTAAGTTCACGATAAAACCAAAGGGCGTAAACAGGATAGACATAATCGGTTAAGTTCAGAATAAAACCAATGGGCCTAAACAGGATAGACATAATCGGCTAAGTTCACAATAAAACCAAAGGGCCTAAGCAAAATAGACATAATCGGCTAAGTTCACGATAAAACCAAAGGGCCTAAACAGGATAGACATAATCGGTTAAGTTCACGATAAAACCAAAGGGCCTAAACAGGATAGACATAATCGGCTAAGTTCACAATAAAACCAAAGGGCCTGAACAGGATAGACATAATCGGCAAAGTTCACAATAAAACCAAAGGGCCTAAACAAGATAGACATAATCGGCTAAGTTCATAATAAAACTAAAGGGCCTAAACAGGATAGACATAATCGGCTAAGTTCACGATAAAACCAAAGGGCCTAAACAGGATAGACATAATCGGCTAAGTTCACAATAAATCCAAAGGGCCTAAACAGGATAGACATAATCGGCTAAGTTCACAATAAAACCAAAGGGCCTAAACAAGAAAGACATAATTGGCTAAGTTCACAATAAAACTAAAGGGCCTAAACAGGATAGACATAATTGGCTAAGTTCACGATAAAACCAAAGGACCTAAACAGGATAGACATAATCGGCTAAGTTCACAATAAAACCAAAGGGTCTAAACAGGATAGGCATAATCGGCTAAGTTCACAATAAAACCAAAGGGCCTAAACAGGATAAACATAATCGGCTAAGTTCACAATAAAACCAAAGGGCCTAAACAGGGTAGACATAATCGGCTAAGTTCACAATAAAACCAAAGGGCCTAAACAGGATATACATAATCGGTTAAGTTTACGATAAAACCAAAGGGCCTAAACAGGATAGACATAATCGGCTAAGTTCACAATAAAACCAAAGGGCCTAAGCAGGATAGACATAATCGGCTAAGTTTACAATAAAACCAAATGACCTAAACAGGATAGACATAATCGGCTAACTTCACAATAAAACCAAAGGGCCTAAACAGGATAGACATAATCGGCTAAGTTCACAATAAAACCAATGGACCTAAACAGGATAGACATAATCGGCTAAGTTCACAATAAAACCAAAGGGCCTACATAGGATAGACATAATCGGCTAAGTTCACAATAAAACCAAAGGGCCTAAACAGAATAGACATAATCGGTTAAGTTCACGATAAAACCAAAGGGCCTAAACAGGATAGACATAATCGGCTAAGTTCACAATAAAACCAAAGGGCGTAAACAGGATAGACATATTCGGCTAAGTTCACAATAAAACCAAAGGGCCTAAACAGGATAGACATAATCGGTTAAGTTCACGATCAAACCAAAGGGCCTAAACAGGATAGACATAATCGGCTAAGTTCACAATAAAACCAAAGGGCCTAAACAGGATAGACATAATCGGCTAAGTTCACAATAAAATCAAAGGCCCTAAACAGGATAGACATAATCGGCTAAGTTCACAATAAAACCAAAGGGCATAAACAGGATAGACATAATCGGCTAAGTTCACAATAAAACCAAAGGGTCTAAACAGGATAGACATAATCGGCTAAGTTCACAATAAAACCAAAGGGTCTAAACAGAATAGACATAATTGACTAAGTTCACGATAAAATCAAAGGGCCTAAACAGGATAGACATAATCGGCTAAGTTCACGATAAAACCAAAAGGCCTAAACAGGATAGACATAATCGGTTAAGTTCAGAATAAAACCAATGGGCCTAAACAGGATAGACATAATCGGCTAAGTTCACAATAAAACTGAAGGACCTAAGCAAAATAGACATAATCGGCTAAGTTCACGATAAAACCAAAGGGCCTAAACAGGATAGACATAATCGGTTAAGTTCACGATAAAACCAAAGGGCCTAAACAGGATAGACATAATCGGCTAAGTTCACAATAAAACCAAATGACCGAAACAGGATAGACATAATCGGCTAAGTTCACAATAAAACCAATGGGCCTAAACAGGATAGACATAATCGGCTAAGTTCACAATAAAACCAAAGGGCCTGAACAGGATATTCATAATCGGCTAAGTTCACAATAAAACCAAAGGACCTAAACAGGATAGACATAATCGGCTAATTTCACAATAAAACCAAAGGGCCTACATAGGATAGACATAATCGGCTAAGTTCACAATAAAACCAAAGGGCCTAAACAGGATAGACATAATCGGTTAAGTTCACGATAAAACCAAAGGGCCTAAGCAGGATAGACATAATCGGCTAAGTTCACAATAAAACCAAAGGGCCTAAACAGGATAGACATATTCGGCTAAGTTCACAATAAAACCAAAGGGCCTAAACAGGATAGACATAATCGGCTAAGTTCACAATAAAACCAAAGGGTTTAAACAGGATAGGCATAATAGGCTAAGTTCACAATAAAACCAAAGGGTCTAAACAGAATAGACATAATTGGCTAAGTTCACGATAAAACCAAAGGGTCTAAACAGAATAGACATAATTGGCTAAGTTCATGATAAAACCAAAGGGCCTAAACAGGATAGACATAATCGGCTAAGTTCACGATAAAACCAAAGGGCCTAAACAGGATAGACATAATCGGTTAAGTTCAGAATAAAACCAATGGGCCTAAACAGGATAGACATAATCGGCTAAGTTCACGATAAAACCAAAGGGCCTAAACAGGATAGACATAATCGGTTAAGTTCACGATAAAACCAAAGGGCCTAAACAGGATAGACATAATCGGCTAAGTACACAATAAAACCAAATGACCTACATAGGATAGACATAATCGGCTAAGTTCACAATAAAACCAAAGGGCCTAAACAGGATAGACATAATCGGTTAAGTTCACGATAAAACCAAAGGGCCTAAACAGGATAGACATAATCGGCTAAGTTCACAATAAAACCAAAGGGCCTAAACAGGATAGACATATTCGGCTAAGTTCACAATAAAACCAAAGGGCCTAAACAGGATAGACATAATCGGCTAAGTTCACAATAAAACCAAAGGGTTTAAACAGGATAGACATAATAGGCTAAGTTCACAATAAAACCAAAGGGCCTAAACAGGATATACATAATCGGTTAAGTTCACGATCAAACCAAAGGGCCTAAACAGGATAGACATAATCGGCTAAGTTCACAATAAAACCAAAGGGCCTAAGCAGGATAGACATAATCGGCTAAGTTCACGATCAAACCAAAGGGCCTAAACAGGATAGACATAATTGGCTAAGTTCACGATAAAACCAAAGGGTCTAAACAGAATAGACATAATTGGCTAAGTTCATGATAAAACCAAAGGGCCTAAACAGGATAGACATAATCGGCTAAGTTCACGATAAAACCAAAGGGCCTAAACAGGATAGACATAATCGGTTAAGTTCAGAATAAAACCAATGGGCCTAAACAGGATAGACATAATCGGCTAAGTTCACGATAAAACCAAAGGGCCTAAACAGGATAGACATAATCGGTTAAGTTCACGATAAAACCAATGGGCCTAAACAGGATAGACATAATCGGCTAAGTACACAATAAAACCAAATGACCTACATAGGATAGACATAATCGGCTAAGTTCACAATAAAACCAAAGGGCCTAAACAGGATAGACATAATCGGTTAAGTTCACGATAAAACCAAAGGGCCTAAACAGGATAGACATAATCGGCTAAGTTCACAATAAAACCAAAGGGCCTAAACAGGATAGACATATTCGGCTAAGTTCACAATAAAACCAAAGGGCCTAAACAGGATAGACATAATCGGCTAAGTTCACAATAAAACCAAAGGGTTTAAACAGGATAGACATAATAGGCTAAGTTCACAATAAAACCAAAGGGCCTAAACAGGATATACATAATCGGTTAAGTTCACGATCAAACCAAAGGGCCTAAACAGGATAGACATAATCGGCTAAGTTCACAATAAAACCAAAGGGCCTAAGCAGGATAGACATAATCGGCTAAGTTCACAATAAAACCAAAGGGCCTAAACAGGATAGACATAATCGGCTAAGTTCACAATAAAATCAAAGGCCCTAAACAGGATAGACATAATCGGCTAAGTTCACAATAAAACCAAAGGGCATAAACAGGATAGACATAATCGGCTAAGTTCACAATAAAACCAAAGGGTCTAAACAGGATAGACATAATCGGCTAAGTTCACAATAAAACCAAAGGGTCTAAACAGAATAGACATAATCGGCTAAGTTCACAATAAAACCAAAGGGCCTAAACAGGATAGACATAATCGGCTAAGTTGACGATAAAACCAAAGGGCCTAAACAGGATAGACATAATCGGTTAAATTCAGAATAAAACCAATGGGCCTAAACAGGATAGACATAATCGGCTAAGTTCACAATAAAACCAAAGGGCCTAAGCAAAATAGACATAATCGGCTAAGTTCACGATAAAACCAAAGGGCCTAAACAGGATAGACATAATCGGCTAAGTTCACAATAAAACTAAAGGGCCTAAACAGGATAGACATAATCGGCTAAGTTCACGATAAAACCAAAGGGCCTAAACAGGATAGACATACTCGGCTAAGTTCACAATAAATCCAAAGGGCCTAAACAGGATAGACATAATCGGCTAAGTTCACAGTAAAACCAAAGGGCCTAAGTAGGATAGACATAATTGGCTAAGTTCACGATCAAACCAAAGGACCTAAACAGGATAGACATAATCGGCTATGTTCACAATAAAACCAAAGGGTCTAAACAGGATAGGCATAATCGGCTAAGTTCACAATAAAACTAAAGGGCGCAAACAGGGTAGACATAATCGGCTAAGTTCACAATAAAACCAAAGGACCTAAACAGGATAGACATAATCGGCTAAGTTCACAATATAACCAAAGGGCCTAAACAGGACATACATAATCGGTTAAGTTTACGATAAAACCAAAGAGCCTAAACAGGATAGAAATAATCGGCTAAGTTCACAATAAAACCAAAGGGCCTAAGCAGATTAGACATAATCGGCTAAGTTCACAATAAAACCAAAGGATCTAAACAGGATAGACATAATCGGCTAAGTTCACAATAAAACTAAAGGGCCTAAACAGGATAGACATAATCGGCTAAGTTCACGATAAAACCAAAGGGCCTAAACAGGATAGACATAATCGGCTAAGTTCACAATAAAACCAAAGGGCCTAAACAGGATAGACATAATCGGCTAAGTTCACAATAAAACCAAAGGGTTTAAACAGGATAGACATAATCGGCTAAGTTCACAATAAAACCAAAGGGCCTAAACAGGATATACATAATCGGTTAAGTTCACGATCAAACCAAAGGGCCTAAACAGGATAGACATAATCGGCTAAGTTCACAATAAAACCAAAGGGCCTAAACAGGATAGACATAATCGGCTAAGTTCACAATAAAATCAAAGGCCCTAAACAGGATAGACATAATCGGCTAAGTTCACAATAAAACCAAAGGGCATAAACAGGATAGACATAATCGGCTAAGTTCACAATAAAACCAAAGGGTCTAAACAGGATAGACATAATCGGCTAAGTTCACAATAAAACCAAAGGGTCTAAACAGAATAGACATAATTGGCTAAGTTCACAATAAAACCAAAGGGCCTAAACAGGATAGACATAATCGGCTAAGTTCACGATAAAACCAAAGGGCCTAAACAGGATAGACATAATCGGTTAAATTCAGAATAAAACCAATGGGCCTAAACAGGATAGACATAATCGGCTAAGTTCACAATAAAACCAAAGGGCCTAAGCAAAATAGACATAATCGGCTAAGTTCACGATAAAACCAAAGGGCCTAAACAGGATAGACATAATCGGTTAAGTTCACGATAAAACCAAAGGGCCTAAACAGGATAGACATAATCGGTTAAGTTCACAATAAAACCAATGGGCCTCAACATGATAAACATAATCGGTTAAGTTCACAATAAAACCAAAGGGCCTAAACAGGATAGACATAATCGGCTAAGTTCACAATAAAACTAAAGGGCCTAAACAGGATAGACATAATCGGCTAAGTTCACGATAAAACCAAAGGGCCTAAACAGGATAGACATACTCGGCTAATTTCACAATAAATCCAAAGGGCCTAAACAGGATAGACATAATCGGCTAAGTTCACAATAAAACCAAAGGGCCTAAATAGGATAGACATAATTGGCTAAGTTCACGATCAAACCAAAGGACCTAAACAGGATAGACATAATCGGCTATGTTCACAATAAATCCAAAGGGTCTAAACAGGATAGGCATAATCGGCTAAGTTCACAATAAAACCAAAGGGCCTAAACAGGGTAGACATAATCGGCTAAGTTCACAATAAAACCAAAGGACCTAAACAGGATAGACATAATCGGCTAAGTTCACAATATAACCAAAGGGCCTAAACAGGACATACATAATCGGTTAAGTTTACGATAAAACCAAAGGGCCTAAACAGGATAGACATAATCGGCTAAGTTCACAATAAAACCAAAGGGCCTAAGCAGATTAGACATAATCGCTAAGTTCACAATAAAACCAAAGGATCTAAACAGGATAGACATAATCGGCTAAGTTCACAATAAAACCAAAGGGCCTAAACAGGATAGACATAATCGGCTAAGTTCACAATAAAACCAAAGGGCCTAAACAGGATAGACATAATCGGCTAAGTTCACAATAAAACCAATGGACATAAACAGGATAGACATAATCGGCTAAGTTCACAATAAAACCAAAGGGCCTAAGCAAAATAGACATAATCGGTTAAGTTCACGATAAAACCAAAGGGCCTAAACAGGATAGACATAATCGGTTATGTTCACGATAAAACCAAAGGGCCTAAACAGGATAGACATAATCGGCTACGTTCACAATAAAACCAAAGGTCCTGAACAGGATAGACATAATCGGCTAAGTTCACTATAAAACCAAAGGGACTAAACAGGATAGACATAATCGGCTAAGTTCACAATAAAACCAAAGGGTCTAAACAGAATAGACATAATTGGCTAAGTTCACGATAAAACCAAAGGGCCTAAACAGGATAGACATAATCGGCTAAGTTCACGATAAAACCAAAGGGCGTAAACAGGATAGACATAATCGGTTAAGTTCAGAATAAAACCAATGGGCCTAAACAGGATAGACATAATCGGCTAAGTTCACAATAAAACCAATGGGCCTCAACATGATAAACATAATCGGCTAAGTTCACAATAAAACCAAAGGGCCTAAACAAGATAGACATAATCGGCTAAGTTCATAATAAAACTAAAGGGCCTAAACAGGATAGACATAATCGGCTAAGTTCACGATAAAACCAAAGGGCCTAAACAGGATAGACATAATCGGCTAAGTTCACAATAAATCCAAAGGGCCTAAACAGGATAGACATAATCGGCTAAGTTCACAATAAAACCAAAGGGCCTAAACAAGAAAGACATAATTGGCTAAGTTCACAATAAAACTAAAGGGCCTAAACAGGATAGACATAATTGGCTAAGTTCACGATAAAACCAAAGGACCTAAACAGGATAGACATAATCGGCTAAGTTCACAATAAAACCAAAGGGTCTAAACAGGATAGGCATAATCGGCTAAGTTCACAATAAAACCAAAGCGCCTAAACAGGATAAACATAATCGGCTAAGTTCACAATAAAACCAAAGGGCCTAAACAGGGTAGACATAATCGGCTAAGTTCACAATAAAACCAAAGGGCCTAAACAGGATATACATAATCGGTTAAGTTTACGATAAAACCAAAGGGCCTAAATAGGATAGACATAATCGGCTAAGTTCACAATAAAACCAAAGGGCCTAAGCAGGATAGACATAATCGGCTAAGTTTACAATAAAACCAAATGACCTAAACAGGATAGACATAATCGGCTAAGTTCACAATAAAACCAAAGGGCCTAAACAGGATAGACATAATCGGCTAAGTTCACAATAAAACCAATGGACCTAAACAGGATAGACATAATCGGCTAAGTTCACAATAAAACCAAAGGGCCTACATAGGATAGACATAATCGGCTAAGTTCACAATAAAACCAAAGGGCCTAAACAGAATAGACATAATCGGTTAAGTTCACGATAAAACCAAAGGGCCTAAACAGGATAGACATAATCGGTTATGTTCACGATAAAACCAAAGGGCCTAAACAGGATAGACATAATCGGCTACGTTCACAATAAAACCAAAGGTCCTGAACAGGATAGACATAATCGGCTAAGTTCACTATAAAACCAAAGGGACTAAACAGGATAGACATAATCGGCTAAGTTCACAATAAAACCAAAGGGTCTAAACAGAATAGACATAATTGGCTAAGTTCACGATAAAACCAAAGGGCCTAAACAGGATAAACATAATCGGCTAAGTTCACGATAAAACCAAAGGGCGTAAACAGGATAGACATAATCGGTTAAGTTCAGAATAAAACCAATGGGCCTAAACAGAATAGACATAATCCGCTAAGTTCACAATAAAACCAAAGGGCCTAAGCAAAATAGACATAATCGTCTAAGTTCACAATAAAACCAATGGGCCTCAACATGATAAACATAATCGGTTAAGTTCACAATAAAACCAAAGGGCCTAAACAGGATAGACATAATCGGCTAAGTTCACAATAAAACCAAAGGGTCTAAACAGAATAGACATAATTGGCTAAGTTCACGATAAAACCAAAGGGCCTAAACAGGATAGACATAATCGGCTAAGTTCACGATAAAACCAAAGGGCGTAAACAGGATAGACATAATCGGTTAAGTTCACAATATAACCAAAGGGCCTAAACAGGACATACATAATCGGTTAAGTTTACGATAAAACCAAAGGGCCTAAACAGGATAGACATAATCGGCTAAGTTCACAATAAAACCAAAGGGCCTAAGCAGATTAGACATAATCGCTAAGTTCACAATAAAACCAAAGGATCTAAACAGGATAGACATAATCGGCTAATTTCACAATAAAACCAAAGGGCCTAAACAGGATAGACATAATCGGCTAAGTTCACAATAAAACCAAAGGGCCTAAACAGGATAGACATAATCGGCTAAGTTCACAATAAAACCAATGGACATAAACAGGATAGACATAATCGGCTAAGTTCACAATAAAACCAAAGGGCCTAAGCAAAATAGACATAATCGGTTAAGTTCACGATAAAACCAAAGGGCCTAAACAGGATAGACATAATCGGTTATGTTCACGATAAAACCAAAGGGCCTAAACAGGATAGACATAATCGGCTACGTTCACAATAAAACCAAAGGTCCTGAACAGGATAGACATAATCGGCTAAGTTCACTATAAAACCAAAGGGACTAAACAGGATAGACATAATCGGCTAAGTTCACAATAAAACCAAAGGGTCTAAACAGAATAGACATAATTGGCTAAGTTCACGATAAAACCAAAGGGCCTAAACAGGATAGACATAATCGGCTAAGTTCACGATAAAACCAAAGGGCGTAAACAGGATAGACATAATCGGTTAAGTTCAGAATAAAACCAATGGGCCTAAACAGGATAGACATAATCGGCTAAGTTCACAGTAAAACCAATGGGCCTCAACATGATAAACATAATCGGCTAAGTTCACAATAAAACCAAAGGGCCTAAACAAGATAGACATAATCGGCTAAGTTCATAATAAAACTAAAGGGCCTAAACAGGATAGACATAATCGGCTAAGTTCACGATAAAACCAAAGGGCCTAAACAGGATAGACATAATCGGCTAAGTTCACAATAAATCCAAAGGGCCTAAACAGGATAGACATAATCGGCTAAGTTCACAATAAAACCAAAGGGCCTAAACAAGAAAGACATAATTGGCTAAGTTCACAATAAAACTAAAGGGCCTAAACAGGATAGACATAATTGGCTAAGTTCACGATAAAACCAAAGGACCTAAACAGGATAGACATAATCGGCTAAGTTCACAATAAAACCAAAGGGTCTAAACAGGATAGGCATAATCGGCTAAGTTCACAATAAAACCAAAGGGCCTAAACAGGATAAACAAAATCGGCTAAGTTCACAATAAAACCAAAGGGCCTAAACAGGGTAGACATAATCGGCTAAGTTCACAATAAAACCAAAGGGCCTAAACAGGATATACATAATCGGTTAAGTTTACGATAAAACCAAAGGGCCTAAACAGGATAGACATAATCGGCTAAGTTCACAATAAAACCAAAGGGCCTAAGCAGGATAGACATAATCGGCTAAGTTTACAATAAAACCAAATGACCTAAACAGGATAGACATAATCGGCTAAGTTCACAATAAAACCAAAGGGCCTAAACAGGATAGACATAATCGGCTAAGTTCACAATAAAACCAATGGACCTAAACAGGATAGACATAATCGGCTAAGTTCACAATAAAACCAAAGGGCCTACATAGGATAGACATAATCGGCTAAGTTCACAATAAAACCAAAGGGCCTAAACAGAATAGACATAATCGGTTAAGTTCACGATAAAACCAAAGGGCCTAAACAGGATAGACATAATCGGTTATGTTCACGATAAAACCAAAGGGCCTAAACAGGATAGACATAATCGGCTACGTTCACAATAAAACCAAAGGTCCTGAACAGGATAGACATAATCGGCTAAGTTCACTATAAAACCAAAGGGACTAAACAGGATAGACATAATCGGCTAAGTTCACAATAAATCCAAAGGGCCTAAACAGGATAGACATAATCGGCTAAGTTCACAATAAAACCAAAGGGCCTAAACAAGAAAGACATAATTGGCTAAGTTCACAATAAAACTAAAGGGCCTAAACAGGATAGACATAATTGGCTAAGTTCACGATAAAACCAAAGGACCTAAACAGGATAGACATAATCGGCTAAGTTCACAATAAAACCAAAGGGTCTAAACAGGATAGGCATAATCGGCTAAGTTCACAATAAAACCAAAGGGCCTAAACAGGATAAACATAATCGGCTAAGTTCACAATAAAACCAAAGGGCCTAAACAGGGTAGACATAATCGGCTAAGTTCACAATAAAACCAAAGGGCCTAAACAGGATATACATAATCGGTTAAGTTTACGATAAAACCAAAGGGCCTAAATAGGATAGACATAATCGCCTAAGTTCACAATAAAACCAAAGGGCCTAAGCAGGATAGACATAATCGGCTAAGTTTACAATAAAACCAAATGACCTAAACAGGATAGACATAATCGGCTAAGTTCACAATAAAACCAAAGGGCCTAAACAGGATAGACATAATCGGCTAAGTTCACAATAAAACCAATGGACCTAAACAGGATAGACATAATCGGCTAAGTTCACAATAAAACCAAAGGGCCTACATAGGATAGACATAATCGGCTAAGTTCACAATAAAACCAAAGGGCCTAAACAGAATAGACATAATCGGTTAAGTTCACGATAAAACCAAAGGGCCTAAACAGGATAAACATAATCGGTTATGTTCACGATAAAACCAAAGGGCCTAAACAGGATAGACATAATCGGCTACGTTCACAATAAAACCAAAGGTCCTGAACAGGATAGACATAATCGGCTAAGTTCACTATACAACCAAAGGGACTAAACAGGATAGACATAATCGGCTAAGTTCACAATAAAACCAAAGGGTCTAAACAGAATAGACATAATTGGCTAAGTTCACGATAAAACCAAAGGGCCTAAACAGGATAGACATAATCGGCTAAGTTCACGATAAAACCAAAGGGCGTAAACAGGATAGACATAATCGGTTAAGTTCAGAATAAAACCAATGGGCCTAAACAGAATAGACATAATCCGCTAAGTTCACAATAAAACCAAAGGGCCTAAGCAAAATAGACATAATCGTCTAAGTTCACAATAAAACCAATGGGCCTCAACATGATAAACATAATCGGTTAAGTTCACAATAAAACCAAAGGGCCTAAACAGGATAGACATAATCGGCTAAGTTCACAATAAAACCAAAGGGTCTAAACAGAATAGACATAATTGGCTAAGTTCACGATAAAACCAAAGGGCCTAAACAGGATAGACATAATCGGCTAAGTTCACGATAAAACCAAAGGGCGTAAACAGGATAGACATAATCGGTTATGTTCACAATATAACCAAAGGGCCTAAACAGGACATACATAATCGGTTAAGTTTACGATAAAACCAAAGGGCCTAAACAGGATAGACATAATCGGCTAAGTTCACAATAAAACCAAAGGGCCTAAGCAGATTAGACATAATCGCTAAGTTCACAATAAAACCAAAGGATCTAAACAGGATAGACATAATCGGCTAATTTCACAATAAAACCAAAGGGCCTAAACAGGATAGACATAATCGGCTAAGTTCACAATAAAACCAAAGGGCCTAAACAGGATAGACATAATCGGCTAAGTTCACAATAAAACCAATGGACATAAACAGGATAGACATAATCGGCTAAGTTCACAATAAAACCAAAGGGCCTAAGCAAAATAGACATAATCGGTTAAGTTCACGATAAAACCAAAGGGCCTAAACAGGATAGACATAATCGGTTATGTTCACGATAAAACCAAAGGGCCTAAACAGGATAGACATAATCGGCTACGTTCACAATAAAACCAAAGATCCTGAACAGGATAGACATAATCGGCTAAGTTCACTATAAAACCAAAGGGACTAAACAGGATAGACATAATCGGCTAAGTTCACAATAAAACCAAAGGGTCTAAACAGAATAGACATAATTGGCTAAGTTCACGATAAAACCAATGGGCCTAAACAGGATAGACATAATCGGCTAAGTTCACGATAAAACCAAAGGGCGTAAACAGGATAGACATAATCGGTTAAGTTCAGAATAAAACCAATGGGCCTAAACAGGATAGACATAATCGGCTAAGTTCACAATAAAACCAATGGGCCTCAACATGATAAACATAATCGGCTAAGTTCACAATAAAACCAAAGGGCCTAAACAAGATAGACATAATCGGCTAAGTTCATAATAAAACTAAAGGGCCTAAACAGGATAGACATAATCGGCTAAGTTCACGATAAAACCAAAGGGCCTAAACAGGATAGACATAATCGGCTAAGTTCACAATAAATCCAAAGGGCCTAAACAGGATAGACATAATCGGCTAAGTTCACAATAAAACCAAAGGGCCTAAACAAGAAAGACATAATTGGCTAAGTTCACAATAAAACTAAAGGGCCTAAACAGGATAGACATAATTGGCTAAGTTCACGATAAAACCAAAGGACCTAAACAGGATAGACATAATCGGCTAAGTTCACAATAAAACCAAAGGGTCTAAACAGGATAGGCATAATCGGCTAAGTTCACAATAAAACCAAAGGGCCTAAACAGGATAAACATAATCGGCTAAGTTCACAATAAAACCAAAGGGCCTAAACAGGGTAGACATAATCGGCTAAGTTCACAATAAAACCAAAGGGCCTAAACAGGATATACATAATCGGTTAAGTTTACGATAAAACCAAAGGGCCTAAACAGGATAGACATAATCGGCTAAGTTCACAATAAAACCAAAGGGCCTAAGCAGGATAGACATAATCGGCTAAGTTTACAATAAAACCAAATGACCTAAACAGGATAGACATAATCGGCTAAGTTCACAATAAAACCAAAGGGCCTAAACAGGATAGACATAATCGGCTAAGTTCACAATAAAACCAAAGGGCCTAAACAGGATAGACATAATCGGCTAAGTTCACAATAAAACCAATGGACCTAAACAGGATAGACATAATCGGCTAAGTTCACAATAAAACCAAAGGGCCTACATAGGATAGACATAATCGGCTAAGTTCACAATAAAACCAAAGGGCCTAAACAGAATAGACATAATCGGTTAAGTTCACGATAAAACCAAAGGGCCTAAACAGGATAGACATAATCGGTTATGTTCACGATAAAACCAAAGGGCCTAAACAGGATAGACATAATCGGCTACGTTCACAATAAAACCAAAGGTCCTGAACAGGATAGACATAATCGGCTAAGTTCACTATAAAACCAAAGGGACTAAACAGGATAGACATAATCGGCTAAGTTCACAATAAATCCAAAGGGCCTAAACAGGATAGACATAATCGGCTAAGTTCACAATAAAACCAAAGGGCCTAAACAAGAAAGACATAATTGGCTAAGTTCACAATAAAACTAAAGGGCCTAAACAGGATAGACATAATTGGCTAAGTTCACGATAAAACCAAAGGACCTAAACAGGATAGACATAATCGGCTAAGTTCACAATAAAACCAAAGGGTCTAAACAGGATAGGCATAATCGGCTAAGTTCACAATAAAACCAAAGGGCCTAAACAGGGTAGACATAATCGGCTAAGTTCACAATAAAACCAAAGGGCCTAAACAGGATATACATAATCGGTTAAGTTTACGATAAAACCAAAGGGCCTAAATAGGATAGACATAATCGGCTAAGTTCACAATAAAACCAAAGGGCCTAAGCAGGATAGACATAATCGGCTAAGTTTACAATAAAACCAAATGACCTAAACAGGATAGACATAATCGGCTAAGTTCACAATAAAACCAAAGGGCCTAAACAGGATAGACATAATCGGCTAAGTTCACAATAAAACCAATGGACCTAAACAGGATAGACATAATCGGCTAAGTTCACAATAAAACCAAAGGGCCTACATAGGATAGACATAATCGGCTAAGTTCACAATAAAACCAAAGGGCCTAAACAGAATAGACATAATCGGTTAAGTTCACGATAAAACCAAAGGGCCTAAACAGGATAGACATAATCGGTTATGTTCACGATAAAACCAAAGGGCCTAAACAGGATAGACATAATCGGCTACGTTCACAATAAAACCAAAGGTCCTGAACAGGATAGACATAATCGGATAAGTTCACTATAAAACCAAAGGGACTAAACAGGATAGACATAATCGGCTAAGTTCACAATAAAACCAAAGGGTCTAAACAGAATAGACATAATTGGCTAAGTTCACGATAAAACCAAAGGGCCTAAACAGGATAGACATAATCGGCTAAGTTCACGATAAAACCAAAGGGCGTAAACAGGATAGACATAATCGGTTAAGTTCAGAATAAAACCAATGGGCCTAAACAGGATAGACATAATCCGCTAAGTTCACAATAAAACCAAAGGGCCTAAGCAAAATAGACATAATCGTCTAAGTTCACAATAAAACCAATGGGCCTCAACATGATAAACATAATCGGTTAAGTTCACAATAAAACCAAAGGGCCTAAACAGGATAGACATAATCGGCTAAGTTCACAATAAAACCAAAGGGTCTAAACAGAATAGACATAATTGGCTAAGTTCACGATAAAACCAAAGGGCCTAAACAGGATAGACATAATCGGCTAAGTTCACGATAAAACCAAAGGGCGTAAACAGGATAGACATAATCGGTTAAGTTCAGAATAAAACCAATGGGCCTAAACAGGATAGACATAATCGGCTAAGTTCACAATAAAACCAAAGGGCCTAAGCAAAATAGACATAATCGGCTAAGTTCACGATAAAACCAAAGGGCCTAAACAGGATAGACATAATCGGCTAAGTTCACAATAAAACCAAAGGGCCTGAACAGGATAGACATAATCGGCAAAGTTCACAATAAAACCAAAGGACCTAAACAGGATAGACATAATCGGCTAAGTTCACAATATAACCAAAGGGCCTAAACAGGATATACATAATCGGTTAAGTTTACGATAAAACCAAAGGGCCTAAACAGGATAGACATAATCGGCTAAGTTCACAATAAAACCAAAGGGTCTAAACAGAATAGACATAATTGGCTAAGTTCACGATAAAACCAAAGGGCCTAAACAGGATAGACATAATCGGCTAAGTTCACGATAAAACCAAAGGGCGTAAACAGGATAGACATAATCGGTTAAGTTCAGAATAAAACCAATGGGCCTAAACAGGATAGACATAATCCGCTAAGTTCACAATAAAACCAAAGGGCCTAAGCAAAATAGACATAATCGTCTAAGTTCACAATAAAACCAATGGGCCTCAACATGATAAACATAATCGGTTAAGTTCACAATAAAACCAAAGGGCCTAAACAGGATAGACATAATCGGCTAAGTTCACAATAAAACCAAAGGGTCTAAACAGAATAGACATAATTGGCTAAGTTCACGATAAAACCAAAGGGCCTAAACAGGATAGACATAATCGGCTAAGTTCACGATAAAACCAAAGGGCGTAAACAGGATAGACATAATCGGTTAAGTTCAGAATAAAACCAATGGGCCTAAACAGGATAGACATAATCGGCTAAGTTCACAATAAAACCAAAGGGCCTAAGCAAAATAGACATAATCGGCTAAGTTCACGATAAAACCAAAGGGCCTAAACAGGATAGACATAATCGGTTAAGTTCACGATAAAACCAAAGGGCCTAAACAGGATAGACATAATCGGCTAAGTTCACAATAAAACCAAAGGGCCTGAACAGGATAGACATAATCGGCAAAGTTCACAATAAAACCAAAGGACCTAAACAGGATAGACATAATCGGCTAAGTTCACAATATAACCAAAGGGCCTAAACAGGATATACATAATCGGTTAAGTTTACGATAAAACCAAAGGGCCTAAACAGTATAGACATAATCGGCTAAGTTCACAATAAAACCAAAGGGCCTAAGCAGAATAGACATAATCAGCTAAGTTCACAATAAAACCAAAGGATCTAAACAGGATAGACATAATCGGCTAAGTTCACAATAAAACCAAAGGGCCTAAGCAGGATAGACATAATCGGCTAAGTTCACAATAAAACCAAAGGGCCTAAACAGGATAGACATAATCGGCTAAGTTCACAATAAAACCAATGGACATAAACAGGATAGACATAATCGGCTAAGTTCACAATAAAACCAAAGGGCCTGCATAGGATAGACATAATCGGCTAAGTTCACAATAAACCCAAAGGGCCTAAACAGGATAGACATAATCGGTAAAGTTCACGATAAAACCAAAGGGCCTAAACAGGATAGACATAATCGGCTAAGTTCACTATAAAACCAAAGGGTCTAAACAGGATAGACATAATCGGCTAAGTTCACGATAAAACCAAAGGGCCTAAACAGGATAGGCATAATCGGTTAAGTTCAGAATAAAACCAATGGGCCTAAACAGGATGGACATAATCGGCTAGGTTCACAATAAAACCAAAGGGCCTAAGCAAAATAGACATAATCGGCTAAGTTCACGATAAAACCAAAGGGCCTAAACAGGATAGACATAATCGGTTAAGTTCACGATAAAACCAAAGGGCCTAAACAGGATAGACATAATCGGCTAAGTTCACAATAAAACCAATGGGCCTCAACATGATAAACATAATCGGTTAAGTTCACAATAAAACCAAAGGGCCTAAACAGGATAGACATAATCGGCTAAGTTCACAATAAATCTAAAGGGCCTAAACAGGATAGACATAATCGACTAAGTTCACGATAAAACCAAAGGGCCTAAACAGGATAGACATACTCGGCTAAGTTCACAATAAATCCAAAGGGCCTAAACAGGATAGACATAATCGGCTAAGTTCACAATAAAACCAAAGGGCCTAAATAGGATAGACATAATTGGCTAAGTTCACGATAAAACCAAAGGACCTAAACAGGATAGACATAATCGGCTAAGTTCACAATAAAACCAAAGGGTCTAAACAGGATAGGCATAATCGGCTAAGTTCACAATAAAACCAAAGGGGCTAAACAGGATAGACATAATCGGCTAAGTTCACAATAAAACCAAAGGGCCTAAGCAGGGTAGACATAATCGGCTAAGTTCACAATAAAACCAAAGGACCTAAACAGGATAGACATAATCGGCTAAGTTCACAATAAAACCAAAGGGCCTAAACAGGATAGACATAATCGGCTAAGTTCACAATAAAACCAATGGACATAAACAGGATAGATATAATCGGCTAAGTTCACAATAAAACCAAAGGGCCTACATAGGATAGACATAATCGGCTAAGTTCACAATAAACCCAAAGGGCATAAACAGGATAGACATAATCGGTTAAGTTCACGATAAAACCAAAGGGCCTAAACAGGATAGACATAATCGGCTAAGTTCACAATAAAACCAAAGGGCCTAAACAGGATAGACATATTCGGCTAAGTTCACAATAAAACCAAAGGGCCTAAGCAGGATAGACATAATCGGCTAAGTTCACAATAAAACCAAAGGGTTTAAACAGGATAGGCATAATCGGCTAAGTTCACGATAAAACCAAAGGGCCTGAACAGGATATACATAATCGGTTAAGTTCACGATCAAACCAAAGGACCTAAACAGGATAGACATAATCGGCTATGTTCACAATAAAACCAAAGGGTCTAAACAGGATAGGCATAATCGGCTAAGTTCACAATAAAACCAAAGGGGCTAAACAGGATAGACATAATCGGCTAATTTCACAATAAAACCAAAGGGCCTAAACAGGGTAGACATAATCGGCTAAGTTCACAATAAAACCAAAGGACCTAAACAGGATAGACATAATCGGCTAAGTTCACAATATAACCAAAGGGCCTAAACAGGATATACATAATCGGTTAAGTTTACGATAAAACCAAAGGGCCTAAACAGGATAGACATAATCGGCTAAGTTCACAATAAAACCAAAGGGCCTACATAGGATAGACATAATCGGCTAAGTTCACAATAAACCCAAAGGGCCTAAACAGGATAGACATAATCGGTTAAGTTCACGATAAAACCAAAGGGCCTAAACAGGATAGACATAATCGGCTAAGTTCACAATAAAACCAAAGGGTCTAAACAGGATAGACATAATCGGCTAAGTTCACAATAAAACCAAAGGGCCTGAACAGGATAGACATAATCGGCTAAGTTCACTATAAAACCAAAGGGACTAAACAGGATAGACATAATCGGCTAAGTTCACAATAAAACCAAAGGGCCTAAACAAAATAGACATAATTGGCTAAGTTCACGATAAAACCAAAGGGCCTAAGCAAAATAGACATAATCGGCTAAGTTCACGATAAAACCAAAGGGCCTAAACAGGATAGACATAATCGGCTAAGTTCACAATAAAACCAATGGGCCTCAACATGATAAACATAATCGGTTAAGTTCACAATAAAACCAAAGGGCCTAAACAGGATAGACATAATCGGCTAAGTTCACAATAAATCTAAAGGGCCTAAACAGGATAGATATAATCGACTAAGTTAACGATAAAACCAAAGGGCCTAAACAGGATAGATATACTCGGCTAAGTTCACAATAAATCCAAAGGGCCTAAACAGGATAGACATAATCGGCTAAGTTCACAATAAAACCAAAGGGCCTAAATAGGATAGACATAATTGGCTAAGTTCACGATAAAACCAAAGGACCTAAACAGGATAGACATAATCGGCTAAGTTCACAATAAAACCAAAGGGTCTAAACAGGATAGGCATAATCGGCTAAGTTCACAATAAAACCAAAGGGGCTAAACAGGATAGACATAATCGGCTAAGTTCACAATAAAACCAAAGGGCCTAAGCAGGGTAGACATAATCGGCTAAGTTCACAATAAAACCAAAGGACCTAAACAGGATAGACATAATCGGCTAAGTTCACAATAAAACCAAAGGGCCTAAACAGGATAGACATAATCGGCTAAGTTCACAATAAAACCAATGGACATAAACAGGATAGATATAATCGGCTAAGTTCACAATAAAACCAAAGGGCCTACATAGGATAGACATAATCGGCTAAGTTCACAATAAACCCAAAGGGCCTAAACAGGATAGACATAATCGGTTAAGTTCACGATAAAACCAAAGGGCCTAAACAGGATAGACATAATCGGCTAAGTTCACAATAAAACCAAAGGGCCTAAACAGGATAGACATATTCGGCTAAGTTCACAATAAAACCAAAGGGCCTAAGCAGGATAGACATAATCGGCTAAGTTCACAATAAAACCAAAGGGTTTAAACAGGATAGGCATAATCGGCTACGTTCACGATAAAACCAAAGGGCCTGAACAGGATATACATAATCGGTTAAGTTCACGATCAAACCAAAGGACCTAAACAGGATAGACATAATCGGCTATGTTCACAATAAAACCAAAGGGTCTAAACAGGATAGGCATAATCGGCTAAGTTCACAATAAAACCAAAGGGGCTAAACAGGATAGACATAATCGGCTAATTTCACAATAAAACCAAAGGGCCTAAACAGGGTAGACATAATCGGCTAAGTTCACAATAAAACCAAAGGACCTAAACAGGATAGACATAATCGGCTAAGTTCACAATATAACCAAAGGGCCTAAACAGGATATACATAATCGGTTAAGTTTACGATAAAACCAAAGGGCCTAAACAGGATAGACATAATCGGCTAAGTTCACAATAAAACCAAAGGGCCTACATAGGATAGACATAATCGGCTAAGTTCACAATAAACCCAAAGGGCCTAAACAGGATAGACATAATCGGTTAAGTTCACGATAAAACCAAAGGGCCTAAACAGGATAGACATAATCGGCTAAGTTCACAATAAAACCAAAGGGTCTAAACAGGATAGACATAATCGGCTAAGTTCACAATAAAACCAAAGGGCCTGAACAGGATAGACATAATCGGCTAAGTTCACTATAAAACCAAAGGGACTAAACAGGATAGACATAATCGGCTAAGTTCACAATAAAACCAAAGGGCCTAAACAAAATAGACATAATTGGCTAAGTTCACGATAAAACCAAAGGGCCTAAGCAAAATAGACATAATCGGCTAAGTTCACGATAAAACCAAAGGGCCTAAACAGGATAGACATAATCGGCTAAGTTCACAATAAAACCAATGGGCCTCAACATGATAAACATAATCGGTTAAGTTCACAATAAAACCAAAGGGCCTAAACAGGATAGACATAATCGGCTAAGTTCACAATAAATCTAAAGGGCCTAAACAGGATAGATATAATCGACTAAGTTAACGATAAAACCAAAGGGCCTAAACAGGATAGATATACTCGGCTAAGTTCACAATAAATCCAAAGGGCCTAAACAGGATAGACATAATCGGCTAAGTTCACAATAAAACCAAAGGGACTAAATAGGATAGACATAATTGGCTAAGTTCACGATAAAACCAAAGGACCTAAACAGGATAGACATAATCGGCTAAGTTCACAATAAAACCAAAGGGTCTAAACAGGATAGGCATAATCGGCTAAGTTCACAATAAAACCAAAGGGCTAAACAGGATAGACATAATCGACTAAGTTCACAATAAAACCAAAGGGCCTAAACAGGGTAGACATAATCGGCTAAGTTCACAATAAAACCAAAGGACCTAAACAGGATAGACATAATCGGCTAAGTTCACAATAAAACCAAAGGGCCTAAACAGGATATACATAATCGGTTAAGTTTACGATAATACCAAAGGGCCTAAACAGGATAGACATAATCGGCTAAGTTCACAATAAAACCAAAGGGCCTAAACAGAATAGACATAATCGGCTAAGTTCACAATAAAACCAAAGGATCTAAACAGGATAGACATAATCGGCTAAGTTCACAATAAAACCAAAGGGCCTAAACAGGATAGACATAATCGGCTAAGTTCACAATAAAACCAAAGGTCCTAAACAGGATAGACATAATCGGCTAAGTTCACAATAAAACCAATGGACATAAACAGGATAGATATAATCGGCTAAGTTCACAATAAAACCAAAGGGCCTACATAGGATAGACATAATCGGCTAAGTTCACAATAAACCCAAAGGGCCTAAACAGGATAGACATAATCGGTTAAGTTCACGATAAAACCAAAGGGCCTAAACAGGATAGACATAATCGGCTAAGTTCACAATAAAACCAAAGGGCCTAAACAGGATAGACATATTCGGCTAAGTTCACAATAAAACCAAAGGGCCTAAGCAGGATAGACATAATCGGCTAAGTTCACAATAAAACCAAAGGGTTTAAACAGGATAGGCATAATCGGCTAAGTTCACGATAAAACCAAAGGGCCTGAACAGGATATACATAATCGGTTAAGTTCACGATCAAACCAAAGGGCCTAATCAGGATAGACATAATCGGCTAAGTTCACAATAAAACCAAAGGGCCTAAACAGGATAGACATAATCGGCTAAGTTCACAATAAAATCAAAGGCCCTAAACAGGATAGACATAATCGGCTAAGTTCACGATAAAACCAAAGGGCCTAAGCAAAATAGACATAATCGGCTAAGTTCACGATAAAACCAAAGGGCCTAAACAGGATAGACATAATCGGCTAAGTTCACAATAAAACCAATGGGCCTCAACATGATAAACATAATCGGTTAAGTTCACAATAAAACCAAAGGGCCTAAACAGGATAGACATAATCGGCTAAGTTCACAATAAATCTAAAGGGCCTAAACAGGATAGATATAATCGACTAAGTTCACGATAAAACCAAAGGGCCTAAACAGGATAGATATACTCGGCTAAGTTCACAATAAATCCAAAGGGCCTAAACAGGATAGACATAATCGGCTAAGTTCACAATAAAACCAAAGGGACTAAATAGGATAGACATAATTGGCTAAGTTCACGATAAAACCAAAGGACCTAAACAGGATAGACATAATCGGCTAAGTTCACAATAAAACCAAAGGGTCTAAACAGGATAGGCATAATCGGCTAAGTTCACAATAAAACCAAAGGGCTAAACAGGATAGACATAATCGGCTAAGTTCACAATAAAACCAAAGGGCCTAAACAGGGTAGACATAATCGGCTAAGTTCACAATAAAACCAAAGGACCTAAACAGGATAGACATAATCGGCTAAGTTCACAATAAAACCAAAGGGCCTAAACAGGATATACATAATCGGTTAAGTTTACGATAATACCAAAGGGCCTAAACAGGATAGACATAATCGGCTAAGTTCACAATAAAACCAAAGGGCCTAAGCAGAATAGACATAATCGGCTAAGTTCACAATAAAACCAAAGGATCTAAACAGGATAGACATAATCGGCTAAGTTCACAATAAAACCAAAGGGCCTAAACAGGATAGACATAAACGGCTAAGTTCACAATAAAACCAAAGGTCCTAAACAGGATAGACATAATCGGCTAAGTTCACAATAAAACCAATGGACATAAACAGGATAGATATAATCGGCTAAGTTCACAATAAAACCAAAGGGCCTACATAGGATAGACATAATCGGCTAAGTTCACAATAAACCCAAAGGGCCTAAACAGGATAGACATAATCGGTTAAGTTCACGATAAAACCAAAGGGCCTAAACAGGATAGACATAATCGGCTAAGTTCACAATAAAACCAAAGGGCCTAAACAGGATAGACATATTCGGCTAAGTTCACAATAAAACCAAAGGGCCTAAGCAGGATAGACATAATCGGCTAAGTTCACAATAAAACCAAAGGGTTTAAACAGGATAGGCATAATCGGCTAAGTTCACGATAAAACCAAAGGGCCTGAACAGGATATACATAATCGGTTAAGTTCACGATCAAACCAAAGGGCCTAATCAGGATAGACATAATCGGCTAAGTTCACAATAAAACCAATGGGCCTAAACAGGATAGACATAATCGGCTAAGTTCACAATAAAATCAAAGGGTTGAAACAGGATAGGCATAATAGGCTAAGTTCACAATATAACCAAAGGGCCTAAACAGGATATACATAATCGGTTAAGTTTACGATAAAACCAAAGGGCCTAAACAGTATAGACATAATCGGCTAAGTTCACAATAAAACCAAAGGGCCTAAGCAGAATAGACATAATCAGCTAAGTTCACAATAAAACCAAAGGATCTAAACAGGATAGACATAATCGGCTAAGTTCACAATAAAACCAAAGGGCCTAAGCAGGATAGACATAATCGGCTAAGTTCACAATAAAACCAAAGGGCCTAAACAGGATAGACATAATCGGCTAAGTTCACAATAAAACCAATGGACATAAACAGGATAGACATAATCGGCTAAGTTCACAATAAAACCAAAGGGCCTGCATAGGATAGACATAATCGGCTAAGTTCACAATAAACCCAAAGGGCCTAAACAGGATAGACATAATCGGTAAAGTTCACGATAAAACCAAAGGGCCTAAACAGGATAGACATAATCGGCTAAGTTCACTATAAAACCAAAGGGTCTAAACAGGATAGACATAATCGGCTAAGTTCACGATAAAACCAAAGGGCCTAAACAGGATAGGCATAATCGGTTAAGTTCAGAATAAAACCAATGGGCCTAAACAGGATAGACATAATCGGCTAGGTTCACAATAAAACCAAAGGGCCTAAGCAAAATAGACATAATCGGCTAAGTTCACGATAAAACCAAAGGGCCTAAACAGGATAGACATAATCGGTTAAGTTCACGATAAAACCAAAGGGCCTAAACAGGATAGACATAATCGGCTAAGTTCACAATAAAACCAATGGGCCTCAACATGATAAACATAATCGGTTAAGTTCACAATAAAACCAAAGGGCCTAAACAGGATAGACATAATCGGCTAAGTTCACAATAAATCTAAAGGGCCTAAACAGGATAGACATAATCGACTAAGTTCACGATAAAACCAAAGGGCCTAAACAGGATAGACATACTCGGCTAAGTTCACGATAAAACCAAAGGACCTAAACAGGATAGACATAATCGGCTAAGTTCACAATAAAACCAAAGGGTCTAAACAGGATAGGCATAATCGGCTAAGTTCACAATAAAACCAAAGGGGCTAAACAGGATAGACATAATCGGCTAAGTTCACAATAAAACCAAAGGGCCTAAGCAGGGTAGACATAATCGGCTAAGTTCACAATAAAACCAAAGGACCTAAACAGGATAGACATAATCGGCTAAGTTCACAATAAAACCAAAGGGCCTAAACAGGATAGACATAATCGGCTAAGTTCACAATAAAACCAATGGACATAAACAGGATAGATATAATCGGCTAAGTTCACAATAAAACCAAAGGGCCTACATAGGATAGACATAATCGGCTAAGTTCACAATAAACCCAAAGGGCCTAAACAGGATAGACATAATCGGTTAAGTTCACGATAAAACCAAAGGGCCTAAACAGGATAGACATAATCGGCTAAGTTCACAATAAAACCAAAGGGCCTAAACAGGATAGACATATTCGGCTAAGTTCACAATAAAACCAAAGGGCCTAAGCAGGATAGACATAATCGGCTAAGTTCACAATAAAACCAAAGGGTTTAAACAGGATAGGCATAATCGGCTAAGTTCACGATAAAACCAAAGGGCCTGAACAGGATATACATAATCGGTTAAGTTCACGATCAAACCAAAGGACCTAAACAGGATAGACATAATCGGCTATGTTCACAATAAAACCAAAGGGTCTAAACAGGATAGGCATAATCGGCTAAGTTCACAATAAAACCAAAGGGGCTAAACAGGATAGACATAATCGGCTAATTTCACAATAAAACCAAAGGGCCTAAACAGGGTAGACATAATCGGCTAAGTTCACAATAAAACCAAAGGACCTAAACAGGATAGACATAATCGGCTAAGTTCACAATATAACCAAAGGGCCTAAACAGGATATACATAATCGGTTAAGTTTACGATAAAACCAAAGGGCCTAAACAGGATAGACATAATCGGCTAAGTTCACAATAAAACCAAAGGGCCTACATAGGATAGACATAATCGGCTAAGTTCACAATAAACCCAAAGGGCCTAAACAGGATAGACATAATCGGTTAAGTTCACGATAAAACCAAAGGGCCTAAACAGGATAGACATAATCGGCTAAGTTCACAATAAAACCAAAGGGTCTAAACAGGATAGACATAATCGGCTAAGTTCACAATAAAACCAAAGGGCCTGAACAGGATAGACATAATCGGCTAAGTTCACTATAAAACCAAAGGGACTAAACAGGATAGACATAATCGGCTAAGTTCACAATAAAACCAAAGGGCCTAAACAAAATAGACATAATTGGCTAAGTTCACGATAAAACCAAAGGGCCTAAGCAAAATAGACATAATCGGCTAAGTTCACGATAAAACCAAAGGGCCTAAACAGGATAGACATAATTGGCTAAGTTCACAATAAAACCAATGGGCCTCAACATGATAAACATAATCGGTTAAGTTCACAATAAAACCAAAGGGCCTAAACAGGATAGACATAATCGGCTAAGTTCACAATAAATCTAAAGGGCCTAAACAGGATAGATATAATCGACTAAGTTAACGATAAAACCAAAGGGCCTAAACAGGATAGATATACTCGGCTAAGTTCACAATAAATCCAAAGGGCCTAAACAGGATAGACATAATCGGCTAAGTTCACAATAAAACCAAAGGGCCTAAATAGGATAGACATAATTGGCTAAGTTCACGATAAAACCAAAGGACCTAAACAGGATAGACATAATCGGCTAAGTTCACAATAAAACCAAAGGGTCTAAACAGGATAGGCATAATCGGCTAAGTTCACAATAAAACCAAAGGGGCTAAACAGGATAGACATAATCGGCTAAGTTCACAATAAAACCAAAGGGCCTAAGCAGGGTAGACATAATCGGCTAAGTTCACAATAAAACCAAAGGACCTAAACAGGATAGACATAATCGGCTAAGTTCACAATAAAACCAAAGGGCCTAAACAGGATAGACATAATCGGCTAAGTTCACAATAAAACCAATGGACATAAACAGGATAGATATAATCGGCTAAGTTCACAATAAAACCAAAGGGCCTACATAGGATAGACATAATCGGCTAAGTTCACAATAAACCCAAAGGGCCTAAACAGGATAGACATAATCGGTTAAGTTCACGATAAAACCAAAGGGCCTAAACAGGATAGACATAATCGGCTAAGTTCACAATAAAACCAAAGGGCCTAAACAGGATAGACATATTCGGCTAAGTTCACAATAAAACCAAAGGGCCTAAGCAGGATAGACATAATCGGCTAAGTTCACAATAAAACCAAAGGGTTTAAACAGGATAGGCATAATCGGCTACGTTCACGATAAAACCAAAGGGCCTGAACAGGATATACATAATCGGTTAAGTTCACGATCAAACCAAAGGACCTAAACAGGATAGACATAATCGGCTATGTTCACAATAAAACCAAAGGGTCTAAACAGGATAGGCATAATCGGCTAAGTTCACAATAAAACCAAAGGGGCTAAACAGGATAGACATAATCGGCTAATTTCACAATAAAACCAAAGGGCCTAAACAGGGTAGACATAATCGGCTAAGTTCACAATAAAACCAAAGGACCTAAACAGGATAGACATAATCGGCTAAGTTCACAATATAACCAAAGGGCCTAAACAGGATATACATAATCGGTTAAGTTTACGATAAAACCAAAGGGCCTAAACAGGATAGACATAATCGGCTAAGTTCACAATAAAACCAAAGGGCCTACATAGGATAGACATAATCGGCTAAGTTCACAATAAACCCAAAGGGCCTAAACAGGATAGACATAATCGGTTAAGTTCACGATAAAACCAAAGGGCCTAAACAGGATAGACATAATCGGCTAAGTTCACAATAAAACCAAAGGGTCTAAACAGGATAGACATAATCGGCTAAGTTCACAATAAAACCAAAGGGCCTGAACAGGATAGACATAATCGGCTAAGTTCACTATAAAACCAAAGGGACTAAACAGGATAGACATAATCGGCTAAGTTCACAATAAAACCAAAGGGCCTAAACAAAATAGACATAATTGGCTAAGTTCACGATAAAACCAAAGGGCCTAAGCAAAATAGACATAATCGGCTAAGTTCACGATAAAACCAAAGGGCCTAAACAGGATAGACATAATCGGCTAAGTTCACAATAAAACCAATGGGCCTCAACATGATAAACATAATCGGTTAAGTTCACAATAAAACCAAAGGGCCTAAACAGGATAGACATAATCGGCTAAGTTCACAATAAATCTAAAGGGCCTAAACAGGATAGATATAATCGACTAAGTTAACGATAAAACCAAAGGGCCTAAACAGGATAGATATACTCGGCTAAGTTCACAATAAATCCAAAGGGCCTAAACAGGATAGACATAATCGGCTAAGTTCACAATAAAACCAAAGGGACTAAATAGGATAGACATAATTGGCTAAGTTCACGATAAAACCAAAGGACCTAAACAGGATAGACATAATCGGCTAAGTTCACAATAAAACCAAAGGGTCTAAACAGGATAGGCATAATCGGCTAAGTTCACAATAAAACCAAAGGGCTAAACAGGATAGACATAATCGACTAAGTTCACAATAAAACCAAAGGGCCTAAACAGGGTAGACATAATCGGCTAAGTTCACAATAAAACCAAAGGACCTAAACAGGATAGACATAATCGGCTAAGTTCACAATAAAACCAAAGGGCCTAAACAGGATATACATAATCGGTTAAGTTTACGATAATACCAAAGGGCCTAAACAGGATAGACATAATCGGCTAAGTTCACAATAAAACCAAAGGGCCTAAACAGAATAGACATAATCGGCTAAGTTCACAATAAAACCAAAGGATCTAAACAGGATAGACATAATCGGCTAAGTTCACAATAAAACCAAAGGGCCTAAACAGGATAGACATAATCGGCTAAGTTCACAATAAAACCAAAGGTCCTAAACAGGATAGACATAATCGGCTAAGTTCACAATAAAACCAATGGACATAAACAGGATAGATATAATCGGCTAAGTTCACAATAAAACCAAAGGGCCTACATAGGATAGACATAATCGGCTAAGTTCACAATAAACCCAAAGGGCCTAAACAGGATAGACATAATCGGTTAAGTTCACGATAAAACCAAAGGGCCTAAACAGGATAGACATAATCGGCTAAGTTCACAATAAAACCAAAGGGCCTAAACAGGATAGACATATTCGGCTAAGTTCACAATAAAACCAAAGGGCCTAAGCAGGATAGACATAATCGGCTAAGTTCACAATAAAACCAAAGGGTTTAAACAGGATAGGCATAATCGGCTAAGTTCACGATAAAACCAAAGGGCCTGAACAGGATATACATAATCGGTTAAGTTCACGATCAAACCAAAGGGCCTAATCAGGATAGACATAATCGGCTAAGTTCACAATAAAACCAAAGGGCCTAAACAGGATAGGCATAATCGGCTAAGTTCACAATAAAATCAAAGGCCCTAAACAGGATAGACATAATCGGCTAAGTTCACGATAAAACCAAAGGGCCTAAGCAAAATAGACATAATCGGCTAAGTTCACGATAAAACCAAAGGGCCTAAACAGGATAGACATAATCGGCTAAGTTCACAATAAAACCAATGGGCCTCAACATGATAAACATAATCGGTTAAGTTCACAATAAAACCAAAGGGCCTAAACAGGATAGACATAATCGGCTAAGTTCACAATAAATCTAAAGGGCCTAAACAGGATAGATATAATCGACTAAGTTCACGATAAAACCAAAGGGCCTAAACAGGATAGATATACTCGGCTAAGTTCACAATAAATCCAAAGGGCCTAAACAGGATAGACATAATCGGCTAAGTTCACAATAAAACCAAAGGGACTAAATAGGATAGACATAATTGGCTAAGTTCACGATAAAACCAAAGGACCTAAACAGGATAGACATAATCGGCTAAGTTCACAATAAAACCAAAGGGTCTAAACAGGATAGGCATAATCGGCTAAGTTCACAATAAAACCAAAGGGCTAAACAGGATAGACATAATCGGCTAAGTTCACAATAAAACCAAAGGGCCTAAACAGGGTAGACATAATCGGCTAAGTTCACAATAAAACCAAAGGACCTAAACAGGATAGACATAATCGGCTAAGTTCACAATAAAACCAAAGGGCCTAAACAGGATATACATAATCGGTTAAGTTTACGATAATACCAAAGGGCCTAAACAGGATAGACATAATCGGCTAAGTTCACAATAAAACCAAAGGGCCTAAGCAGAATAGACATAATCGGCTAAGTTCACAATAAAACCAAAGGATCTAAACAGGATAGACATAATCGGCTAAGTTCACAATAAAACCAAAGGGCCTAAACAGGATAGACATAAACGGCTAAGTTCACAATAAAACCAAAGGTCCTAAACAGGATAGACATAATCGGCTAAGTTCACAATAAAACCAATGGACATAAACAGGATAGATATAATCGGCTAAGTTCACAATAAAACCAAAGGGCCTACATAGGATAGACATAATCGGCTAAGTTCACAATAAACCCAAAGGGCCTAAACAGGATAGACATAATCGGTTAAGTTCACGATAAAACCAAAGGGCCTAAACAGGATAGACATAATCGGCTAAGTTCACAATAAAACCAAAGGGCCTAAACAGGATAGACATATTCGGCTAAGTTCACAATAAAACCAAAGGGCCTAAGCAGGATAGACATAATCGGCTAAGTTCACAATAAAACCAAAGGGTTTAAACAGGATAGGCATAATCGGCTAAGTTCACGATAAAACCAAAGGGCCTGAACAGGATATACATAATCGGTTAAGTTCACGATCAAACCAAAGGGCCTAATCAGGATAGACATAATCGGCTAAGTTCACAATAAAACCAATGGGCCTAAACAGGATAGACATAATCGGCTAAGTTCACAATAAAATCAAAGGCCCTAAACAGGATAGACATAATCGGCTAAGTTCACAATAAAACCAAAGGGTTGAAACAGGATAGAAATAATAGGCTAAGTTCACGATAAAACCAAAGGGCCTGAACAGGATATACATAATCGGTTAAGTTCACGATCAAACCAAAGGGCCTAAACAGGATAGACATAATCGGCTAAATTCACAATAAAACCAAAGGGCATAAACAGGATAGACATAATCGGCTAAGTTCACAATAAAACCAAAGGGTCTAAACAGGAAAGACATAATCGGCTAAGTTCACTATAAAACAAAAGGAACTAAACAGGATAGACATAATCGGCTAAGTTCACAATAAAACCAAAGGGCCTAAACAGGGTAGACATAATCGGTTAAGTTCAGAATAAAACCAATGTGCCTAAACAGGATGCATATAATCGGCTAAGTTCACAATAAAACTAACGGACCTAAACAGGATAGGCATAATCGGTTAAGTTCACAATAAAACCAAAGGGTCTAAACAGAATAGACATAATTGGCTAAGTTCACGATAAAACCAAAGGGCCTAAACAGGATAGACATAATCGGCTAAGTTCAGAATAAAACCAAAGGGCCTAAACAGGATAGACATAATCGGCTAAGTTCACAATAAAACCAAATGGCCTAAGCAAAATAGACATAATCGGCTAAGTTCACGATAAAACCAAAGGGCCTGAACAGGATATACATAATCGGTTAAGCTCACGATCAAACCAAAGGGCCTAATCAGGATAGACATAATCGGCTAAGTTCACAATAAAACCAAAGGGCCTAAACAGGATAGACATAATCGGCTAAGTTCACAATAAAATCAAAGGCCCTAAACAGGATAGACATAATCGGCTAAGTTCACAATAAAACCAAAGGGTCTAAACAGGATAGACATAATCGGCTAAGTTCACTATAAAACCAAAGGGACTAAACAGGATAGACATAATCGGGTAATTCACAATAAAACCAAAGGGCCTAAACAGGGTAGACATAATCGGTTAAGTTCACAATAAAACCAAAGGGCCTAAAAAGGATAGACATAATCGGTTAAGTTCACGATAAAACCAAAGGACCTAAACAGGATAGACATAATCTGCTAAGTTCACAATAAAAACAAAGGGCCTAAACAGGATAGACATATTCGGCTAAGTTCACAATAAAACCAAAGGGCCTAAGCAGGATAGACATAATCGGCTAAGTTCACAATAAAACCAAAGGGTTGAAACAGGATAGGCATAATAGGCTAAGTTCACGATAAAACCAAAGGGCCTGAACAGGATATACATAATCGGTTAAGTTCACGATCAAACCAAAGGGCCTAAACAGGATAGACATAATTGGCTAAATTCACAATAAAACCAAAGGGCCTAAACAGGATAGACATAATCGGCTAAGTTCACAATAAAATCAAAGGCCCTAAACAGGATAGACATAATCGGCTAAGTTCACAATAAAACCAAAGGGCATAAACAGGATAGACATAATCGGCTAAGTTCACAATAAAACCAAAGGGTCTAAACAGGAAAGACATAATCGGCTAAGTTCGCTATAAAACAAAAGGAACTAAACAGGATAGACATAATCGGCTAAGTTCACAATAAAACCAAAGGGCCTAAACAGGGTAGACATAATCGGTTAAGTTCAGAATAAAACCAATGTGCCTAAACAGGATGCATATAATCGGCTAAGTTCACAATAAAACTAACGGACCTAAACAGGATAGGCATAATCGGTTAAGTTCACAATAAAACCAAAGGGACTAAACAGGATAGACATAATCGGCTAAGTTCACAATAAAACCAAAGGGTCTAAACAGAATAGACATAATTGGCTAAGTTCACGATAAAACCAAAGGGCCTAAACAGGATAGACATAATCGGCTAAGTTCAGAATAAAACCAAAGGGCCTAAACAGGATAGACATAATCGGTTAAGTTCAGAATAAAACCAATGGGCCTAAACAGGATAGACATAATCGGCTAAGTTCACAATAAAACCAAATGGCCTAAACAGGATAGACATAATCGGCTAAGTTCACAATAAAACTAAAGGGCCTAAACAGGATAGACATAATCGGCTAAGTTCACGATAAAACCAAAGGGCCTAAACAGGATAGACATACTCGGCTAAGTTCACAATAAATCCAAAGGGCCTAAACAGGATAGACATAATCGGCTAAGTTCACAATAAAACCAAAGGGCCTAAATAGGATAGACATAATTGGCTAAGTTCACGATCAAACCAAAGGACCTAAACAGGATAGACATAATCGGCTATGTTCACAATAAAACCAAAGGGTCTAAACAGGATAGGCATAATCGGCTAAGTTCACAATAAAATCAAAGGGGCTAAACAGGATAGACATAATCGGCTAAGTTCACAATAAAACCAAAGGACCTAAACAGGATAGGCATAATCGGTTAAGTTCACAATAAAACCAAAGGGACTAAACAGGATAGACATAATCGGCTAAGTTCACAATACAACCAAAGGGTCTAAACAGAATAGACATAATTGGCTAAGTTCACGATAAAACCAAAGGGCCTAAACAGGATAGACATAATCGGCTAAGTTCACGATAAAACCAAAGGGCCTAAACAGGATAGACATAATCGGTTAAGTTCAGAATAAAACCAATGGGCCTAAACAGGATAGACATAATTGGCTAAGTTCACGATCAAACCAAAGGACCTAAACAGGATAGACATAATCGGCTATGTTCACAATAAAACCAAAGGTCTAAACAGGATAGACATAATCGGCTAAGTTCACAATAAAACCAAAGGGGCTAAACAGGATAGACATAATCGGCTAAGTTCACAATAAAACCAAAGGGCCTAAACAGGATAGACATAATCGGCTAAGTTCACAATAAAACCAAAGGACCTAAACAGGATATACATAATCGGTTAAGTTCACGATCAAACCAAAGGGCCTAAACAGGATAGACATAATCGGCTAAGTTCACGATAAAACCAAAGGGCCTAAACAGGATAGACATAATCGGCTAAGTTCACAATAAAATCAAAGGCCCTAAACAGGATAGACATAATCGGCTAAGTTCACAATAAAACCAAAGGGTCTAAACAGGATAGACATAATCGGCTAAGTTCACAATAAAACCAAAGGGTCTAAACAGGATAGACATAATCGGCTAAGTTCACGATAAAACCAAAGGGCCTAAACAGGATAGACATAATCGGTTAAGTTCAGAATAAAACCAATCGGCCTAAACAGGATAGACATAATCGGCTAAGTTCACAATAAAACCAAATGGCCTAAGCAAAATAGACATAATCGGCTAAGTTCACGATAAAACCAAAGGGCCTAAACAGGATAGACATAATCGGTTAAGTTCACGATAAAACCAAAGGGCCTAAACAGGATAGACATAATCGGCTAAGTTCACAATAAAACCAATGGGCCTCAACATGATAAACATAATCGGTTAAGTTCACAATAAAACCAAAGGGCCTAAACAGGATAGACATAATCGACTAAGTTCACAATAAAACTAAAGGGCCTAAACAGGATAGACATAC
The DNA here is from genome assembly GCA_963680875.1 of Bathymodiolus brooksi. Taxonomy (NCBI): domain Eukaryota; kingdom Metazoa; phylum Mollusca; class Bivalvia; order Mytilida; family Modiolidae; genus Bathymodiolus; species Bathymodiolus brooksi. The sequence continues at coordinate 49,889,367 of OY804581.1, forward strand.
TCGGCTAAGTTCATAATACATCCAAAGGGCCTAAACAGGATAGACATAATCCGCTAAGTTCACAATAAAACCAAAGGGCCTAAATAGGATAGACATAATTGGCTAAGTTCACGATCAAACCAAAGGACCTAAACAGGATAGACATAATCGGTTAAGTTCACAATAAAACCAAAGGGTCTAAACAGGATAGACATAATCGACTAAGTTCACAATAAAACCAAAGGGCCTAAGCAGGGTAGACATAATCGGCTAAGTTCACAATAAAACCAAAGGACCTAAACAGGATCGACATAATCGGCTAAGTTCACAATAAAACCAAAGGGCCTAAACAGGATATACATAATCGGTTAAGTTTACGATAAAACCAAAGGGCCTAAACAGGATAGACAGAATCGGCTAAGTTCACAATAAAACCAAAGGGCCTAAGCAGAATAGACATAATCGGCTAAGTTCACAATAAAACCAAAGGATCTAAACAGGATAGACATAATCGGCTAAGTTCACAATAAAACCAAAGGGCCTAAACAGGATAGACATAATCGGCTAAGTTCACAATAAAACCAAAGGGCCTAAACAGGATAGACATAATCGGCTAAGTTCACAATAAAACCAATGGACATAAACAGGATAGACATAATCGGCTAAGTTCACAATAAAACCAAAGGGCCTACAGAGGATAGGCATAATCGGCTAAGTTCACAATAAACCCAAAGGGCCTAAACAGGATAGACATAATCGGTTAAGTTCACGATAAAACCAAAGGGCCTAAACAGGATAGACATAATCGGCTAAGTTCACAATAAAACCAAAGGGTCTAAACAGGATAAACATAATCGGCTAAGTTCACAATAAAACCAAAGGGCCTAAGCAAAATAGACATAATCGGCTAAGTTCACGATAAAACCAAAGGGCCTAAACAGGATAGACATAATCGGTTAAGTTCACGATAAAACCAAAGGGCCTAAGAAGGATAGACATAATCGGCTAAGTTCACAATAAAACCAATGGGCCTCAACATGATAAACATAATAGGTTAAGTTCACAATAAAACCAAAGGGCCTAAACAGGATAGACATAATCGGCTAAGTTCACAATAAAACTAAAGGGCCTAAACAGGATAGACATAATCGGCTAAGTTCACGATAAAACCAAAGGGCCTAAACAGGATAGACATACTCGGCTAAGTTCACAATAAATCCAAAGGGCCTAAACAGGATAGACATAATCGGCTAAGTTCACAATAAAACCAAAGGGCCTAAATAGGATAGACATAATTGGCTAAGTTTACGATCAAACCAAAGGACCTAAACAGGATAGACATAATCGGCTATGTTCACAATAAAACCAAAGGGTCTAAACAGGATAGGCATAATCGGCTAAGTTCACAACAAAACCAAAGGGGCTAAACAGGATAGACATAATCGGCTAAGTTCACAATAAAACCAAAGGGCCTAAACAGGGTAGACATAATCGGCTAAGTTCACAATAAAACCAAAGGACCTAAACAGGATATACATAATCGGTTAAGTTCACGATCAAACCAAAGGGCCTAAACAGGATAGACATAATCGGCTAAGTTCACAATAAAACCAAAGGGCCTAAACAGGATAGACATAATCGGCTAAGTTCACAATAAAATCAAAGGCCCTAAACAGAATAGACATAATCGGCTAAGTTCACAATAAAACCAAAGGGCATAAACAGGATAGACATAATCGGCTAAGTTCACAATAAAACCAAAGGGTCTAAACAGGATAGACATAATCGGCTAAGTTCACAATAAAACCAAAGGGTCTAAACAGAATAGACATAATTGGCTAAGTTCACGATAAAACCAAAGCGCCTAAACAGGATACACATAATCGGCTAAGTTCACGATAAAACCAAAGGTCCTAAACAGGATAGACATAATCGGTTAAGTTCAGAATAAAACCAATGGGCCTAAACAGGATAGACATAATTGGCTAAGTTCACAATAAAACCAAATGGCCTAAGCAAAATAGACATAATCGGCTAAGTTCACGATAAAACCAAAGGGCCTAAACAGGATAGACATAATCGGTTAAGTTCACGATAAAACCAAAGGGCCTAAACAGGATAGACATAATCGGCTAAGTTCACAATAAAACCAAAGGGCCTCAACATGATAAACATAATCGGTTAAGTTCACAATAAAACCAAAGGGCCTAAACAGGATAGACATAATCGGCTAAGTTCACAATAAAACTAAAGGGCCTAAACAGGATAGACATAATCGGCTAAGTTCACGATAAAACCAAAGGGCCTAAACAGGATAGACATACTCGGCTAAGTTCACAATAAATCCAAAGGGCCTAAACAGGATATACATAATCGGTTAAGTTTACGATAAAACCAAAGGGCCTAAACAGGATAGACATAATCGGCTAAGTTCACAATAAAACCAAAGGGCCTAAGCAGAATAGACATAATCGGCTAAGTTCACAATAAAACCAAAGGATCTAAACAGGATAGACATAATCGGCTAAGTTCACAATAAAACCAAAGGGCCTAAACAGGATAGACATAATCGGCTAAGTTCACAATAAAACCAAAGGGCCTAAACAGGATAGACATAATCGGCTAAGTTCACAATAAAACCAATGGACATAAACAGGATAGACATAATCGGCTTAGTTCACAATAAAACCAAAGGGCCTACATAGGATAGGCATAATCGGCTAAGTTCACAATAAACCCAAAGGGCCTAAACAGGATAGACATAATCGGTTAAGTTCACGATAAAACCAAAGGGCCTAAACAGGATAGACATAATCTGCTAAGCTCACAATAAAACCAAAGGGCCTGAACAGGATAGACATAATCGGCTAAGTTCACTATAAAACCAAAGGGACTAAACAGGATAAACATAATCGGCTAAGTTCACAATAAAACCAAAGGGTCTAAACAGGATAGACATAATCGGCTAGGTTCACAATAAAACCAAAGGGCCTAAGCAAAATAGACATAATCGGCTAAGTTCACGATAAAACCAAAGGGCCTAAACAGGATAGACATAATCGGCTAAGTTCACGATCAAACCAAAGGGCCTAAACAGGATAGACATAATCGGTTAAGTTCAGAATAAAACCAATGGGCCTAAACAGGATAGACATAATCGGCTAGGTTCACAATAAAACCAAAGGGCCTAAGCAAAATAGACATAATCGGCTAAGTTCACGATAAAACCAAAGGGCCTAAGCAGGATAGACATAATCGGCTAAGTTCACAATAAAACCAAAGGGCCTGAACAGGATAGACATAATCGGCTAAGTTCACTATAAAACCTAAGGGACTAAACAGGATAAACATAATCGGCTAAGTTCAAAATAAAACCAAAGGGTCTAAACAGAATAGACATAATTGGCTAAGTTCACGATAAAACCAAAGGGCCTAAACAGGATAGACATAATCGGTTAAGTTCAGAATAAAACCAATGGGCCTAAACAGGATAGATATAATCGGCTAAATTCACAATAAAACCAAAGGGCCTAAACAGGATAGACATATTCGGCTAAGTTCACAATAAAACCAAAGGGCCTAAGCAGGATAGACATAATCGGCTAAGTTCACAATAAAACCAAAGGGCCAAAACAGGATAGACATAATCGGCTAAGTTCACAATAAAACCAATGGGCCTCAACATGATAAACATAATCGGTTAAGTTCACAATAAAACCAAAGGGCCTAAACAGGATAGACATAATCGGCTAAGTTCACAATAAAACTAAAGGGCCTAAACAGGATAGACATAATCGGCTAAGTTCACGATAAAACCAAAGGGCCTAAACAGGATAGACATACTCGGCTAAGTTCACAATAAATCCAAAGGGCCTAAACAGGATAGACATAATCGCCTAAGTTCACGATAAAACCAAAGGACCTAAACAGGATAGACATAATCGGCTAAGTTCACAATAAAACCAAAGGGTCTAAACAGGATAGGCATAATCGGCTAAGTTCACAATAAAACCAAAGGGGCTAAACAGGATAGACATACTCGGCTAAGTTCACAATAAATCCAAAGGGCCTAATCAGGATAGACATAATCGGCTAAGTTCACAATAAAACCAAAGGGCCTAAATAGGATAGACATAATTGGCTAAGTTTACGATCAAACCAAAGGACCTAAACAGGATAGACATAATCGGCTATGTTCACAATAAAACCAAAGGGTCTAAACAGGATAGGCATAATCGGCTAAGTTCACAACAAAACCAAAGGGGCTAAACAGGATAGACATAATCGGCTAAGTTCACAATAAAACCAAAGGGCCTAAACAGGGTAGACATAATCGGCTAAGTTCACAATAAAACCAAAGGACCTAAACAGGATATACATAATCGGTTAAGTTCACGATCAAACCAAAGGGCCTAAACAGGATAGACATAATCGGCTAAGTTCACAATAAAACCAAAGGGCCTAAACAGGATAGACATAATCGGCTAAGTTCACAATAAAATCAAAGGCCCTAAACAGGATAGACATAATCGGCTAAGTTCACAATAAAACCAAAGGGCCTAAACAGGATAGACATAATCGGCTAAGTTCACAATAAAATCAAAGGCCCTAAACAGAATAGACATAATCGGCTAGGTTCACAATAAAACCAAAGGGCATAAACAGGATAGACATAATCGGCTAAGTTCACAATAAAACCAAAGGGTCTAAACAGGATAGACATAATCGGCTAAGTTCACAATAAAACCAAAGGGTCTAAACAGAATAGACATAATTGGCTAAGTTCACGATAAAACCAAAGCGCCTAAACAGGATACACATAATCGGCTAAGTTCACGATAAAACCAAAGGTCCTAAACAGGATAGACATAATCGGTTAAGTTCAGAATAAAACCAATGGGCCTAAACAGGATAGACATAATCGGCTAAGTTCACAATAAAACCAAATGGCCTAAGCAAAATAGACATAATCGGCTAAATCCACGATAAAACCAAAGGGCATAAACAGGATAGACATAATCGGTTAAGTTCACGATAAAACCAAAGGGCCTAAACAGGATAGACATAATCGGCTAAGTTCACAATAAAACCAAAGGGCCTCAACATGATAAACATAATCGGTTAAGTTCACAATAAAACCAAAGGGCCTACATAGGATAGGCATAATCGGCTAAGTTCACAATAAACCCAAAGGGCCTAAACAGGATAGACATAATCGGTTAAGTTCACAATAAAACCAAAGGGCCTAAACAGGATAGACATAATCTGCTAAGCTCACAATAAAACCAAAGGGCCTGAACAGGATAGACATAATCGGCTAAGTTCACTATAAAACCAAAGGGACTAAACAGGATAAACATAATCGGCTAAGTTCACAATAAAACCAAAGGGTCTAAACAGGATAGACATAATCGGCTAGGTTCACAATAAAACCAAAGGGCCTAAGCAAAATAGACATAATCGGCTAAGTTCACGATAAAACCAAAGGGCCTAAACAGGATAGACATAATCGGCTAAGTTCACGATCAAACCAAAGGGCCTAAACAGGATAGACATAATCGGTTAAGTTCAGAATAAAACCAATGGGCCTAAACAGGATAGACATAATCGGCTAGGTTCACAATAAAACCAAAGGGCCTAAGCAAAATAGACATAATCGGCTAAGTTCACGATAAAACCAAAGGGCCTAAGCAGGATAGACATAATCGGCTAAGTTCACAATAAAACCAAAGGGCCTGAACAGGATAGACATAATCGGCTAAGTTCACTATAAAACCTAAGGGACTAAACAGGATAAACATAATCGGCTAAGTTCAAAATAAAACCAAAGGGTCTAAACAGAATAGACATAATTGGCTAAGTTCACGATAAAACCAAAGGGCCTAAACAGGATAGACATAATCGGTTAAGTTCAGAATAAAACCAATGGGCCTAAACAGGATAGATATAATCGGCTAAATTCACAATAAAACCAAAGGGCCTAAACAGGATAGACATATTCGGCTAAGTTCACAATAAAACCAAAGGGCCTAAGCAGGATAGACATAATCGGCTAAGTTCACAATAAAACCAAAGGGCCAAAACAGGATAGACATAATCGGCTAAGTTCACAATAAAACCAATGGGCCTCAACATGATAAACATAATCGGTTAAGTTCACAATAAAACCAAAGGGCCTAAACAGGATAGACATAATCGGCTAAGTTCACAATAAAACTAAAGGGCCTAAACAGGATAGACATAATCGGCTAAGTTCACGATAAAACCAAAGGGCCTAAACAGGATAGACATACTCGGCTAAGTTCACAATAAATCCAAAGGGCCTAAACAGGATAGACATAATCGCCTAAATTCACAATAAAACCAAAGGGCCTAAATAGGATAGACATAATTGGCTAAGTTCACGATAAAACCAAAGGACCTAATCAGGATAGACATAATCGGCTAAGTTCACAATAAAACCAAAGGGTCTAAACAGGATAGGCATAATCGGCTAAGTTCACAATAAAACCAAAGCGGCTAAACAGGATAGACATACTCGGCTAAGTTCACAATAAATCCAAAGGGCCTAATCAGGATAGACATAATCGGCTAAGTTCACAATAAAACCAAAGGGCCTAAATAGGATAGACATAATTGGCTAAGTTTACGATCAAACCAAAGGACCTAAACAGGATAGACATAATCGGCTATGTTCACAATAAAACCAAAGGGTCTAAACAGGATAGGCATAATCGGCTAAGTTCACAACAAAACCAAAGGGGCTAAACAGGATAGACATAATCGGCTAAGTTCACAATAAAACCAAAGGGCCTAAACAGGGTAGACATAATCGGCTAAGTTCACAATAAAACCAAAGGACCTAAACAGGATATACATAATCGGTTAAGTTCACGATCAAACCAAAGGGCCTAAACAGGATAGACATAATCGGCTAAGTTCACAATAAAACCAAAGGGCCTAAACAGGATAGACATAATCGGCTAAGTTCACAATAAAATCAAAGGCCCTAAACAGGATAGACATAATCGGCTAAGTTCACAATAAAACCAAAGGGCCTAAACAGGATAGACATAATCGGCTAAGTTCACAATAAAATCAAAGGCCCTAAACAGAATAGACATAATCGGCTAGGTTCACAATAAAACCAAAGGGCATAAACAGGATAGACATAATCGGCTAAGTTCACAATAAAACCAAAGGGTCTAAACAGGATAGACATAATCGGCTAAGTTCACAATAAAACCAAAGGGTCTAAACAGAATAGACATAATTGGCTAAGTTCACGATAAAACCAAAGCGCCTAAACAGGATACACATAATCGGCTAAGTTCACGATAAAACCAAAGGTCCTAAACAGGATAGACATAATCGGTTAAGTTCAGAATAAAACCAATGGGCCTAAACAGGATAGACATAATCGGCTAAGTTCACAATAAAACCAAATGGCCTAAGCAAAATAGACATAATCGGCTAAATCCACGATAAAACCAAAGGGCATAAACAGGATAGACATAATCGGTTAAGTTCACGATAAAACCAAAGGGCCTAAACAGGATAGACATAATCGGCTAAGTTCACAATAAAACCAAAGGGCCTCAACATGATAAACATAATCGGTTAAGTTCACAATAAAACCAAAGGGCCTACATAGGATAGGCATAATCGGCTAAGTTCACAATAAACCCAAAGGGCCTAAACAGGATAGACATAATCGGTTAAGTTCACGATAAAACCAAAGGGCCTAAACAGGATAGACATAATCTGCTAAGCTCACAATAAAACCAAAGGGCCTGAACAGGATAGACATAATCGGCTAAGTTCACTATAAAACCAAAGGGACTAAACAGGATAAACATAATCGGCTAAGTTCACAATAAAACCAAAGGGTCTAAACAGGATAGACATAATCGGCTAGGTTCACAATAAAACCAAAGGGCCTAAGCAAAATAGACATAATCGGCTAAGTTCACGATAAAACCAAAGGGCCTAAACAGGATAGACATAATCGGCTAAGTTCACGATCAAACCAAAGGGCCTAAACAGGATAGACATAATCGGTTAAGTTCAGAATAAAACCAATGGGCCTAAACAGGATAGACATAATCGGCTAGGTTCACAATAAAACCAAAGGGCCTAAGCAAAATAGACATAATCGGCTAAGTTCACGATAAAACCAAAGGGCCTAAGCAGGATAGACATAATCGGCTAAGTTCACAATAAAACCAAAGGGCCTGAACAGGATAGACATAATCGGCTAAGTTCACTATAAAACCTAAGGGACTAAACAGGATAAACATAATCGGCTAAGTTCAAAATAAAACCAAAGGGTCTAAACAGAATAGACATAATTGGCTAAGTTCACGATAAAACCAAAGGGCCTAAACAGGATAGACATAATCGGTTAAGTTCAGAATAAAACCAATGGGCCTAAACAGGATAGATATAATCGGCTAAATTCACAATAAAACCAAAGGGCCTAAACAGGATAGACATATTCGGCTAAGTTCACAATAAAACCAAAGGGCCTAAGCAGGATAGACATAATCGGCTAAGTTCACAATAAAACCAAAGGGCCAAAACAGGATAGACATAATCGGCTAAGTTCACAATAAAACCAATGGGCCTCAACATGATAAACATAATCGGTTAAGTTCACAATAAAACCAAAGCGCCTAAACAGGATAGACATAATCGGCTAAGTTCACAATAAAACTAAAGGGCCTAAACAGGATAGACATAATCGGCTAAGTTCACGATAAAACCAAAGGGCCTAAACAGGATAGACATACTCGGCTAAGTTCACAATAAATCCAAAGGGCCTAAACAGGATAGACATAATCGCCTAAATTCACAATAAAACCAAAGGGCCTAAATAGGATAGACATAATTGGCTAAGTTCACGATAAAACCAAAGGACCTAAACAGGATAGACATAATCGGCTAAGTTCACAATAAAACCAAAGGGTCTAAACAGGATAGGCATAATCGGCTAAGTTCACAATAAAACCAAAGCGGCTAAACAGGATAGACATACTCGGCTAAGTTCACAATAAATCCAAAGGGCCTAATCAGGATAGACATAATCGGCTAAGTTCACAATAAAACCAAAGGGCCTAAATAGGATAGACATAATTGGCTAAGTTTACGATCAAACCAAAGGACCTAAACAGGATAGACATAATCGGCTATGTTCACAATAAAACCAAAGGGTCTAAACAGGATAGGCATAATCGGCTAAGTTCACAACAAAACCAAAGGGGCTAAACAGGATAGACATAATCGGCTAAGTTCACAATAAAACCAAAGGGCCTAAACAGGGTAGACATAATCGGCTAAGTTCACAATAAAACCAAAGGACCTAAACAGGATATACATAATCGGTTAAGTTCACGATCAAACCAAAGGGCCTAAACAGGATAGACATAATCGGCTAAGTTCACAATAAAACCAAAGGGCCTAAACAGGATAGACATAATCGGCTAAGTTCACAATAAAATCAAAGGCCCTAAACAGGATAGACATAATCGGCTAAGTTCACAATAAAACCAAAGGGCCTAAACAGGATAGACATAATCGGCTAAGTTCACAATAAAACCAAAGGGTCTAAACAGAATAGACATAATTGGCTAAGTTCACGATAAAACCAAAGCGCCTAAACAGGATACACATAATCGGCTAAGTTCACGATAAAACCAAAGGTCCTAAACAGGATAGACATAATCGGTTAAGTTCAGAATAAAACCAATGGGCCTAAACAGGATAGACATAATTGGCTAAGTTCACAATAAAACCAAATGGCCTAAGCAAAATAGACATAATCGGCTAAGTTCACGATAAAACCAAAGGGCCTAAACAGGATAGACATAATCGGTTAAGTTCACGATAAAACCAAAGGGCCTAAACAGGATAGACATAATCGGCTAAGTTCACAATAAAACCAAAGGGCCTCAACATGATAAACATAATCGGTTAAGTTCACAATAAAACCAAAGGGCCTAAACAGGATAGACATAATCGGCTAAGTTCACAATAAAACTAAAGGGCCTAAACAGGATAGACATAATCGGCTAAGTTCACGATAAAACCAAAGGGCCTAAACAGGATAGACATACTCGGCTAAGTTCACAATAAATCCAAAGGGCCTAAACAGGATATACATAATCGGTTAAGTTTACGATAAAACCAAAGGGCCTAAACAGGATAGACATAATCGGCTAAGTTCACAATAAAACCAAAGGGCCTAAGCAGAATAGACATAATCGGCTAAGTTCACAATAAAACCAAAGGATCTAAACAGGATAGACATAATCGGCTAAGTTCACAATAAAACCAAAGGGCCTAAACAGGATAGACATAATCGGCTAAGTTCACAATAAAACCAAAGGGCCTAAACAGGATAGACATAATCGGCTAAGTTCACAATAAAACCAATGGACATAAACAGGATAGACATAATCGGCTTAGTTCACAATAAAACCAAAGGGCCTACATAGGATAGGCATAATCGGCTAAGTTCACAATAAACCCAAAGGGCCTAAACAGGATAGACATAATCGGTTAAGTTCACGATAAAACCAAAGGGCCTAAACAGGATAGACATAATCTGCTAAGCTCACAATAAAACCAAAGGGCCTGAACAGGATAGACATAATCGGCTAAGTTCACTATAAAACCAAAGGGACTAAACAGGATAAACATAATCGGCTAAGTTCACAATAAAACCAAAGGGTCTAAACAGGATAGACATAATCGGCTAGGTTCACAATAAAACCAAAGGGCCTAAGCAAAATAGACATAATCGGCTAAGTTCACGATAAAACCAAAGGGCCTAAACAGGATAGACATAATCGGCTAAGTTCACGATCAAACCAAAGGGCCTAAACAGGATAGACATAATCGGTTAAGTTCAGAATAAAACCAATGGGCCTAAACAGGATAGACATAATCGGCTAGGTTCACAATAAAACCAAAGGGCCTAAGCAAAATAGACATAATCGGCTAAGTTCACGATAAAACCAAAGGGCCTAAGCAGGATAGACATAATCGGCTAAGTTCACAATAAAACCAAAGGGCCTGAACAGGATAGACATAATCGGCTAAGTTCACTATAAAACCTAAGGGACTAAACAGGACAAACATAATCGGCTAAGTTCAAAATAAAACCAAAGGGTCTAAACAGAATAGACATAATTGGCTAAGTTCACGATAAAACCAAAGGGCCTAAACAGGATAGACATAATCGGTTAAGTTCAGAATAAAACCAATGGGCCTAAACAGGATAGATATAATCGGCTAAATTCACAATAAAACCAAAGGGCCTAAACAGGATAGACATATTCGGCTAAGTTCACAATAAAACCAAAGGGCCTAAGCAGGATAGACATAATCGGCTAAGTTCACAATAAAACCAAAGGGCCAAAACAGGATAGACATAATCGGCTAAGTTCACAATAAAACCAATGGGCCTCAACATGATAAACATAATCGGTTAAGTTCACAATAAAACCAAAGGGCCTAAACAGGATAGACATAATCGGCTAAGTTCACAATAAAACTAAAGGGCCTAAACAGGATAGACATAATCGGCTAAGTTCACGATAAAACCAAAGGGCCTAAACAGGATAGACATACTCGGCTAAGTTCACAATAAATCCAAAGGGCCTAAACAGGATAGACATAATCGCCTAAATTCACAATAAAACCAAAGGGCCTAAATAGGATAGACATAATTGGCTAAGTTCACGATAAAACCAAAGGACCTAAACAGGATAGACATAATCGGCTAAGTTCACAATAAAACCAAAGGGTCTAAACAGGATAGGCATAATCGGCTAAGTTCACAATAAAACCAAAGGGGCTAAACAGGATAGACATACTCGGCTAAGTTCACAATAAATCCAAAGGGCCTAATCAGGATAGACATAATCGGCTAAGTTCACAATAAAACCAAAGGGCCTAAATAGGATAGACATAATTGGCTAAGTTTACGATCAAACCAAAGGACCTAAACAGGATAGACATAATCGGCTATGTTCACAATAAAACCAAAGGGTCTAAACAGGATAGGCATAATCGGCTAAGTTCACAACAAAACCAAAGGGGCTAAACAGGATAGACATAATCGGCTAAGTTCACAATAAAACCAAAGGGCCTAAACAGGGTAGACATAATCGGCTAAGTTCACAATAAAACCAAAGGACCTAAACAGGATATACATAATCGGTTAAGTTCACGATCAAACCAAAGGGCCTAAACAGGATAGACATAATCGGCTAAGTTCACAATAAAACCAAAGGGCCTAAACAGGATAGACATAATCGGCTAAGTTCACAATAAAATCAAAGGCCCTAAACAGGATAGACATAATCGGCTAAGTTCACAATAAAACCAAAGGGCCTAAACAGGATAGACATAATCGGCTAAGTTCACAATAAAATCAAAGGCCCTAAACAGAATAGACATAATCGGCTAGGTTCACAATAAAACCAAAGGGCATAAACAGGATAGACATAATCGGCTAAGTTCACAATAAAACCAAAGGGTCTAAACAGGATAGACATAATCGGCTAAGTTCACAATAAAACCAAAGGGTCTAAACAGAATAGACATAATTGGCTAAGTTCACGATAAAACCAAAGCGCCTAAACAGGATACACATAATCGGCTAAGTTCACGATAAAACCAAAGGTCCTAAACAGGATAGACATAATCGGTTAAGTTCAGAATAAAACCAATGGGCCTAAACAGGATAGACATAATCGGCTAAGTTCACAATAAAACCAAATGGCCTAAGCAAAATAGACATAATCGGCTAAATCCACGATAAAACCAAAGGGCATAAACAGGATAGACATAATCGGTTAAGTTCACGATAAAACCAAAGGGCCTAAACAGGATAGACATAATCGGCTAAGTTCACAATAAAACCAAAGGGCCTCAACATGATAAACATAATCGGTTAAGTTCACAATAAAACCAAAGGGCCTACATAGGATAGGCATAATCGGCTAAGTTCACAATAAACCCAAAGGGCCTAAACAGGATAGACATAATCGGTTAAGTTCACGATAAAACCAAAGGGCCTAAACAGGATAGACATAATCTGCTAAGCTCACAATAAAACCAAAGGGCCTGAACAGGATAGACATAATCGGCTAAGTTCACTATAAAACCAAAGGGACTAAACAGGATAAACATAATCGGCTAAGTTCACAATAAAACCAAAGGGTCTAAACAGGATAGACATAATCGGCTAGGTTCACAATAAAACCAAAGGGCCTAAGCAAAATAGACATAATCGGCTAAGTTCACGATAAAACCAAAGGGCCTAAACAGGATAGACATAATCGGCTAAGTTCACGATCAAACCAAAGGGCCTAAACAGGATAGACATAATCGGTTAAGTTCAGAATAAAACCAATGGGCCTAAACAGGATAGACATAATCGGCTAGGTTCACAATAAAACCAAAGGGCCTAAGCAAAATAGACATAATCGGCTAAGTTCACGATAAAACCAAAGGGCCTAAGCAGGATAGACATAATCGGCTAAGTTCACAATAAAACCAAAGGGCCTGAACAGGATAGACATAATCGGCTAAGTTCACTATAAAACCTAAGGGACTAAACAGGATAAACATAATCGGCTAAGTTCAAAATAAAACCAAAGGGTCTAAACAGAATAGACATAATTGGCTAAGTTCACGATAAAACCAAAGGGCCTAAACAGGATAGACATAATCGGTTAAGTTCAGAATAAAACCAATGGGCCTAAACAGGATAGATATAATCGGCTAAATTCACAATAAAACCAAAGGGCCTAAACAGGATAGACATATTCGGCTAAGTTCACAATAAAACCAAAGGGCCTAAGCAGGATAGACATAATCGGCTAAGTTCACAATAAAACCAAAGGGCCAAAACAGGATAGACATAATCGGCTAAGTTCACAATAAAACCAATGGGCCTCAACATGATAAACATAATCGGTTAAGTTCACAATAAAACCAAAGGGCCTAAACAGGATAGACATAATCGGCTAAGTTCACAATAAAACTAAAGGGCCTAAACAGGATAGACATAATCGGCTAAGTTCACGATAAAACCAAAGGGCCTAAACAGGATAGACATACTCGGCTAAGTTCACAATAAATCCAAAGGGCCTAAACAGGATAGACATAATCGCCTAAATTCACAATAAAACCAAAGGGCCTAAATAGGATAGACATAATTGGCTAAGTTCACGATAAAACCAAAGGACCTAAACAGGATAGACATAATCGGCTAAGTTCACAATAAAACCAAAGGGTCTAAACAGGATAGGCATAATCGGCTAAGTTCACAATAAAACCAAAGCGGCTAAACAGGATAGACATACTCGGCTAAGTTCACAATAAATCCAAAGGGCCTAATCAGGATAGACATAATCGGCTAAGTTCACAATAAAACCAAAGGGCCTAAATAGGATAGACATAATTGGCTAAGTTTACGATCAAACCAAAGGACCTAAACAGGATAGACATAATCGGCTATGTTCACAATAAAACCAAAGGGTCTAAACAGGATAGGCATAATCGGCTAAGTTCACAACAAAACCAAAGGGGCTAAACAGGATAGACATAATCGGCTAAGTTCACAATAAAACCAAAGGGCCTAAACAGGGTAGACATAATCGGCTAAGTTCACAATAAAACCAAAGGACCTAAACAGGATATACATAATCGGTTAAGTTCACGATCAAACCAAAGGGCCTAAACAGGATAGACATAATCGGCTAAGTTCACAATAAAACCAAAGGGCCTAAACAGGATAGACATAATCGGCTAAGTTCACAATAAAATCAAAGGCCCTAAACAGGATAGACATAATCGGCTAAGTTCACAATAAAACCAAAGGGCCTAAACAGGATAGACATAATCGGCTAAGTTCACAATAAAATCAAAGGCCCTAAACAGAATAGACATAATCGGCTAGGTTCACAATAAAACCAAAGGGCATAAACAGGATAGACATAATCGGCTAAGTTCACAATAAAACCAAAGGGTCTAAACAGGATAGACATAATCGGCTAAGTTCACAATAAAACCAAAGGGTCTAAACAGAATAGACATAATTGGCTAAGTTCACGATAAAACCAAAGCGCCTAAACAGGATACACATAATCGGCTAAGTTCACGATAAAACCAAAGGTCCTAAACAGGATAGACATAATCGGTTAAGTTCAGAATAAAACCAATGGGCCTAAACAGGATAGACATAATCGGCTAAGTTCACAATAAAACCAAATGGCCTAAGCAAAATAGACATAATCGGCTAAATCCACGATAAAACCAAAGGGCATAAACAGGATAGACATAATCGGTTAAGTTCACGATAAAACCAAAGGGCCTAAACAGGATAGACATAATCGGCTAAGTTCACAATAAAACCAAAGGGCCTCAACATGATAAACATAATCGGTTAAGTTCACAATAAAACCAAAGGGCCTACATAGGATAGGCATAATCGGCTAAGTTCACAATAAACCCAAAGGGCCTAAACAGGATAGACATAATCGGTTAAGTTCACGATAAAACCAAAGGGCCTAAACAGGATAGACATAATCTGCTAAGCTCACAATAAAACCAAAGGGCCTGAACAGGATAGACATAATCGGCTAAGTTCACTATAAAACCAAAGGGACTAAACAGGATAAACATAATCGGCTAAGTTCACAATAAAACCAAAGGGTCTAAACAGGATAGACATAATCGGCTAGGTTCACAATAAAACCAAAGGGCCTAAGCAAAATAGACATAATCGGCTAAGTTCACGATAAAACCAAAGGGCCTAAACAGGATAGACATAATCGGCTAAGTTCACGATCAAACCAAAGGGCCTAAACAGGATAGACATAATCGGTTAAGTTCAGAATAAAACCAATGGGCCTAAACAGGATAGACATAATCGGCTAGGTTCACAATAAAACCAAAGGGCCTAAGCAAAATAGACATAATCGGCTAAGTTCACGATAAAACCAAAGGGCCTAAGCAGGATAGACATAATCGGCTAAGTTCACAATAAAACCAAAGGGCCTGAACAGGATAGACATAATCGGCTAAGTTCACTATAAAACCTAAGGGACTAAACAGGATAAACATAATCGGCTAAGTTCAAAATAAAACCAAAGGGTCTAAACAGAATAGACATAATTGGCTAAGTTCACGATAAAACCAAAGGGCCTAAACAGGATAGACATAATCGGTTAAGTTCAGAATAAAACCAATGGGCCTAAACAGGATAGATATAATCGGCTAAATTCACAATAAAACCAAAGGGCCTAAACAGGATAGACATATTCGGCTAAGTTCACAATAAAACCAAAGGGCCTAAGCAGGATAGACATAATCGGCTAAGTTCACAATAAAACCAAAGGGCCAAAACAGGATAGACATAATCGGCTAAGTTCACAATAAAACCAATGGGCCTCAACATGATAAACATAATCGGTTAAGTTCACAATAAAACCAAAGCGCCTAAACAGGATAGACATAATCGGCTAAGTTCACAATAAAACTAAAGGGCCTAAACAGGATAGACATAATCGGCTAAGTTCACGATAAAACCAAAGGGCCTAAACAGGATAGACATACTCGGCTAAGTTCACAATAAATCCAAAGGGCCTAAACAGGATAGACATAATCGCCTAAATTCACAATAAAACCAAAGGGCCTAAATAGGATAGACATAATTGGCTAAGTTCACGATAAAACCAAAGGACCTAAACAGGATAGACATAATCGGCTAAGTTCACAATAAAACCAAAGGGTCTAAACAGGATAGGCATAATCGGCTAAGTTCACAATAAAACCAAAGCGGCTAAACAGGATAGACATACTCGGCTAAGTTCACAATAAATCCAAAGGGCCTAATCAGGATAGACATAATCGGCTAAGTTCACAATAAAACCAAAGGGCCTAAATAGGATAGACATAATTGGCTAAGTTTACGATCAAACCAAAGGACCTAAACAGGATAGACATAATCGGCTATGTTCACAATAAAACCAAAGGGTCTAAACAGGATAGGCATAATCGGCTAAGTTCACAACAAAACCAAAGGGGCTAAACAGGATAGACATAATCGGCTAAGTTCACAATAAAACCAAAGGGCCTAAACAGGGTAGACATAATCGGCTAAGTTCACAATAAAACCAAAGGACCTAAACAGGATAGACATAATCGGCTAAGTTCACAATAAAACCAAAGGGCCTAAACAGGATAGACATAATCGGCTAAGTTCACAATAAAACCAAAGGGCCTAAACAGGATAGACATAATCGGCTAAGTTCACAATAAAATCAAAGGCCCTAAACAGGATAGACATAATCGGCTAAGTTCACAATAAAACCAAAGGGCCTAAACAGGATAGACATAATCGGCTAAGTTCACAATAAAATCAAAGGCCCTAAACAGAATAGACATAATCGGCTAAGTTCACAATAAAACCAAAGGGCATAAACAGGATAGACATAATCGGCTAAGTTCACAATAAAACCAAAGGGTCTAAACAGGATAGACATAATCGGCTAAGTTCACAATAAAACCAAAGGGTCTAAACAGAATAGACATAATTGGCTAAGTTCACGATAAAACCAAAGCGCCTAAACAGGATACACATAATCGGCTAAGTTCACGATAAAACCAAAGGTCCTAAACAGGATAGACATAATCGGTTAAGTTCAGAATAAAACCAATGGGCCTAAACAGGATAGACATAATCGGCTAAGTTCACAATAAAACCAAATGGCCTAAGCAAAATAGACATAATCGGCTAAGTCCACGATAAAACCAAAGGGCATAAACAGGATAGACATAATCGGTTAAGTTCACGATAAAACCAAAGGGCCTAAACAGGATAGACATAATCGGCTAAGTTCACAATAAAACCAAAGGGCCTCAACATGATAAACATAATCGGTTAAGTTCACAATAAAACCAAAGGGCCTAAACAGGATAGACATAATCGGCTAAGTTCACAATAAAACTAAAGGGCCTAAACAGGATAGACATAATCGGCTAAGTTCACGATAAAACCAAAGGGCCTAAACAGGATAGACATACTCGGCTAAGTTCACAATAAATCCAAAGGGCCTAAACAGGATAGACATAATCGGCTAAGTTCACAATAAAACCAAAGGGCCTAAATAGGATAGACATAATTGGCTAAGTTCACAATAAAACCAAAGGACCTAAACAGGATAGACATAATCGGCTATGTTCACAATAAAACCAAAGGGCCTAAACAGGATATACATAATCGGTTAAGTTTACGATAAAACCAAAGGGCCTAAACAGGATAGACATAATCGGCTAAGTTCACAATAAAACCAAAGGGCCTAAGCAGAATAGACATAATCGGCTAAGTTCACAATAAAACAAAAGGATCTAAACAGGATAGACATAATCGGCTAAGTTCACAATAAAACCAAAGGGCCTAAACAGGATAGACATAATCGGCTAAGTTCACAATAAAACCAAAGGGCCTAAACAGGATAGACATAATCGGCTAAGTTCACAATAAAACCAAAGGGCCTACATAGGATAGGCATAATCGGCTAAGTTCACAATAAACCCAAAGGGCCTAAACAGGATAGACATAATCGGTTAAGTTCACGATAAAACCAAAGGGCCTAAACAGGATAGACATAATCGGCTAAGTTCACAATAAAACCAAAGTGCCTGAACAGGATAGACATAATCGGCTAAGTTCACTATAAAACCAAAGGGACTAAACAGGATAAACATAATCGGCTAAGTTCACAATAAAACCAAAGGGTGTAAACAGAATAGACATAATTGGCTAAGTTCACGATAAAACCAAAGGGCCTAAACAGGATAGACATAATCGGCTAAGTTCACGATCAAACCAAAGGGCCTAAACAGGATAGACATAATCGGTTAAGTTCAGAATAAAACCAATGGGCCTAAACAGGATAGACATAATCGGCTAGGTTCACAATAAAACCAAAGTGCCTAAGCAAAATAGACATAATCGGCTAAGTTCACGATAAAACCAAAGGGCCTAAACAGGATAGACATAATCGGTTAAGTTCACGATAAAACCAAAGGGCCTAAACAGGATAGACATAATCGGCTAAGTTCACAATAAAACCAATGGGCCTCAACATGATAAACATAATCGGTTAAGTTCACAATAAAACCAAAGGGCCTAAACAGGATAGACATAATCGGCTAAGTTCACAATAAAACTAAAGGGCCTAAACAGGATAGACATAATCGGCTAAGTTCACGATAAATCCAAAGTGCCTAAACAGGATAGACATACTCGGCTAAGTTCACAATAAATCCAAAGGGCCTAAACAGGATAGACATAATCGCCTAAATTCACAATAAAACCAAAGGGCCTAAATAGGATAGACATAATTGGCTAAGTTCACGATAAAACCAAAGGACCTAAACAGGATAGACATAATCGGCTAAGTTCACAATAAAACCAAAGGGTCTAAACAGGATAGGCATAATCGGCTAAGTTCACAATAAAACCAAAGGGGCTAAACAGGATAGACATAATCGGCTAAGTTCACAATAAAACCAAAGGGCCTAAGCAGGGTAGACATAATCGGCTAAGTTCACAATAAAACCAAAGGACCTAAACAGGATAGACATAATCGGCTAAGTTCACGATAAAACCAAAGGGCCTAAACAGGATAGACATACTCGGCTAAGTTCACAATAAATCCAAAGGGCCTAAACAGGATAGACATAATCGGCTAAGTTCACAATAAAACCAAAGGGCCTAAATAGGATAGACATAATTGGCTAAGTTCACAATAAAACCAAAGGACCTAAACAGGATAGACATAATCGGCTATGTTCACAATAAAACCAAAGGGCCTAAACAGGATATACATAATCGGTTAAGTTTACGATAAAACCAAAGGGCCTAAACAAGATAGACATAATCGGCTAAGTTCACAATAAAACCAAAGGGCCTAAGCAGAATAGACATAATCGGCTAAGTTCACAATAAAACCAAAGGATCTAAACAGGATAGACATAATCGGCTAAGTTCACAATAAAACCAAAGGGCCTAAACAGGATAGACATAATCGGCTAAGTTCACAATAAAACCAAAGGGCCTAAACAGGATAGACATAATCGGCTAAGTTCACAATAAAACCAATGGACATAAACAGGATAGACATAATCGGCTAAGTTCACAATAAAACCAAAGGGCCTACATAGGATAGGCATAATCGGCTAAGTTCACAATAAACCCAAAGGGCCTAAACAGGATAGACATAATCGGTTAAGTTCACGATAAAACCAAAGGGCCTAAACAGGATAGACATAATCGGCTAAGTTCACAATAAAACCAAAGGGCCTGAACAGGATAGACATAATCGGCTAAGTTCACTATAAAACCAAAGGGACTAAACAGGATAAACATAATCGGCTAAGTTCACAATAAAACCAAAGGGTCTAAACAGAATAGACATAATTGGCTAAGTTCACGATAAAACCAAAGGGCCTAAACAGGATAGACATAATCGGCTAAGTTCACGATCAAACCAAAGGGCCTAAACAGGATAGACATAATCGGTTAAGTTCAGAATAAAACCAATGGGCCTAAACAGGATAGACATAATCGGCTAGGTTCACAATAAAACCAAAGGGCCTAAGCAAAATAGACATAATCGGCTAAGTTCACGATAAAACCAAAGGGCCTAAACAGGATAGACATAATCGGCTAAGTTCACAATAAAACCAAAGGGCCTGAACAGGATAGACATAATCGGCTAAGTTCACTATAAAACCAAAGGGACTAAACAGGATAAACATAATCGGCTAAGTTCAAAATAAAACCAAAGGGTCTAAACAGAATAGACATAATTGGCTAAGTTCACGATAAAACCAAAGGGCCTAAACAGGATAGACATAATCGGCTAAGTTCACGATCAAACCAAAGGGCCTAAACAGGATAGACATAATCGGTTAAGTTCAGAATAAAACCAATGGGCCTAAACAGGATAGACATAATCGGCTAGGTTCACAATAAAACCAAAGGGCCTAAGCAAAATAGACATAATCGGCTAAGTTCACGATAAAACCAAAGGGCCTAAACAGGATAGACATAATCGGTTAAGTTCACGATAAAACCAAAGGGCCTAAACAGGATAGACATAATCGACTAAGTTCACAATAAAACCAATGGGCCTCAACATGATAAACATAATCGGTTAAGTTCACAATAAAACCAAAGGGCCTAAACAGGATAGACATAATCGGCTAAGTTCACAATAAAACTAAAGGGCCTAAACAGGATAGACATAATCGGCTAAGTTCACGATAAAACCAAAGGGCCTAAACAGGATAGACATACTCGGCTAAGTTCACAATAAATCCAAAGGGCCTAAACAGGATAGACATAATCGCCTAAATTCACAATAAAACCAAAGGACCTAAACAGGATAGACATAATCGGCTAAGTTCACAATAAAACCAAAGGGTCTAAACAGGATAGGCATAATCGGCTAAGTTCACAATAAAACCAAAGGGGCTAAACAGGATAGACATAATCGGCTAAGTTCACAATAAAACCAAAGGGCCTAAGCAGGGTAGACATAATCGGCTAAGTTCACAATAAAACCAAAGGACCTAAACAGGATAGACATAATCGGCTAAGTTCACAATAAAACCAAAGGGCCTAAACAGGATATACATAATCGGCTAAGTTTACGATAAAACCAAAGGGCCTAAACAGGATAGACATAATCGGCTAAGTTCACAATAAAACCAAAGGGCCTAAGCAGAATAGACATAATCGGCTAAGTTCACAATAAAACCAAAGGGTCTAAACAGGATAGACATAATCGGCTAAGTTCACAATAAAACCAATGGACATAAACAGGATAGATATAATCGGCTAAATTCACAATAAAACCAAAGGGCCTACATAGGATAGACATAATCGGCTAAGTTCACAATAAACCCAAAGGGCCTAAACAGGATAGACATAATCGGTTAAGTTCACGATAAAACCAAAGGGCCTAAGCAGGATAGACATAATCGGCTAAGTTCACAATAAAACCAAAGGGCCTAAACAGGATAGACATATTCGCTAAGTTCACAATAAAACCAAAGGGCCTAAGCAGGATAGACATAATCGGCTAAGTTCACAATAAAACCAAAGGGCCAAAACAGAATAGACATAATCGGCTAAGTTCACAATAAAACCAATGGGCCTCAACATGATAAACATAATCGGTTAAGTTCACAATAAAACCAAAGGGCCTAAACAGGAAAGACATAATCGGCTAAGTTCACAATAAAACTAAAGGGCCTAAACAGGATAGACATAATCGGCTAAGTTCACGATAAAACCAAAGGGCCTAAACAGGATAGACATACTCGGCTAAGTTCACAATAAATCCAAAGGGCCTAAACAGGATAGACATAATCGCCTAAATTCACAATAAAACCAAAGGGCCTAAATAGGATAGACATAATCGGCTAAGTTCACAATAAAACCAAAGGGGCTAAACAGGATAGACATAATCGGCTAAGTTCACAATAAAACCAAAGGGCCTAAGCAGGGTAGACATAATCGGCTAAGTTCACAATAAAACCAAAGGACCTAAACAGGATAGACATAATCGGCTAAGTTCACAATAAAACCAAAGGGCCTAAACAGGATATACATAATCGGCTAAGTTTACGATAAAACCAAAGGGCCTAAACAGGATAGACATAATCGGCAAAGTTCACAATAAAACCAAAGGGCCTAAGCAGAATAGACATAATCGGCTAAGTTCACAATAAAACCAAAGGATCTAAACAGGATAGACATAATCGGCTAAGTTCACAATAAAACCTAAGGGCCTAAACAGGATAGACATAATCGGCTAAGTTCACAATAAAACCAAAGGGCCTAAACAGGATAGACATAATCGGCTAAGTTCACAATAAAACCAATGGACATAAACAGGATAGATATAATCGGCTAAATTCACAATAAAACCAAAGGGCCTACATAGGATAGACATAATCGGCTAAGTTCATAATAAACCCAAAGGGCCTAAACAGGATAGACATAATCGGTTAAGTTCACGATAAAACCAAAGGGCCTAAACAGGATAGACATAATCGGCTAAGTTCACAATAAAACCAAAGGGCCTAAACAGGATAGACATATTCGGCTAAGTTCACAATAAAACCAAAGGGCCTAAGCAGGATAGACATAATCGGCTAAGTTCACAATAAAACCAAAGGGTTTAAACAGGATAGGCATAATAGGCTAAGTTCACGATAAAACCAAAGGGCCTCAACAGGATATACATTATCGGTTAAGTTCACGATCAAACCAAAGGGCCTAAACAGGATAGACATAATCGGCTAAGTTCACAATAAAACCAAAGGGCCTAAACAGGATAGACATAATCGGCTAAGTTCACAATAAAATCAAAGGCCCTAAACAGGATAGACATAATCGGCTAAGTCCACAATAAAACCAAAGGGCATAAACAGGATAGACATAATCGGCTAAGTTCACAATAAAACCAAAGGGTCTAAACAGGATAGACATAATCGGCTAAGTTCACTATAAACCCAAAGGGACTAAACAGGATACACATAATCGGGTAATTCACAATAAAACCAAAGGGCCTAAACAGGGTAGACATAATCGGTTAAGTTCAGAATAAAACCAATGGACATAAACAGGATAGATATAATCGGCTAAGTTCACAATAAAACCAAAGGGCCTACATAGGATAGACATAATCGGCAAAGTTCACAATAAAACCAAAGGGCCTAAACAGGATTGACATAATCGGTTAAGTTCACGATAAAACCAAAGGGCCTAAACAGGATAGACATAATCTGCGAAGTTCACAATAAAACCAAAGGGCCTAAACAGGATAGACATATTCGGCTAAGTTCACAATAAAACCAAAGGGCCTAAACAGGATAGACATAATCGGCTAAGTTCACAATAAAATCAAAGGCCCTAAACAGGATAGACATAATCGGCTAAGTTTATAATAAAACCAAAGGGCATAAACAGGATAGACATAATCAGCTAAGTTCACAATAAAACCAAAGGGTCTAAACAGGATAGACATAATCGGCTAAGTTCACAATAAAACCAAAGGGTCTAAACAGAATAGACATAATTGGCTAAGTTCACGATAAAACCAAAGGACCTAAACAGGATAGACATAATCGGCTAAGTTCACGATAAAACCAAAGGGCCTAAACAGGGTAGACATAATCGGCTAAGTTCACAATAAAACCAAAGGGCCTAAACAAGATAGACATAATCGGTTAAGTTCACGATAAAACCAAAGGGCCTAAACAGGATAGACATAATCGGCTAAGTTCACAATAAAACCAAAGGGCCTAAACAGGATAGACATATTCGGCTAAGTTCACAATAAAACCAAAGGGCCTCAGCATGATAGACATAATCGGCTAAGTTCACAATAAAACCAAAGGGTTTAAACAGGATAGGCATAATAGGCTAAGTTCACGATAAAACCAAAGGGCCTGAACAGGATATACATAATCGGTTAAGTTCACGATCAAACCAAAGGGCCTAAACAGGATAGACATAATCGGCTAAGTTCACAATAAAACCAAAGGGCCTAAACAGGATAGACATAATCGGCTAAGTTCACAATAAAATCAAAGGCCCTAAACAGGATAGACATAATCGGCTAAGTTCACAATAAAACCAAAGGGCATAAACAGGATAGACATAATCGGCTAAGTTCACAATAAAACCAAAGGTCTAAGCAGGATAGATATAATCGGCTAAGTTCACTATAAAACCAAAGGGACTAAACAGGATAGACATAATCGGCTAAGTTCACAATAAAACCAATGGGCCTAAACAGGATAGACATAATCGGCTAAGTTCACTATAAAACCAAAGGGACTAAACAGGATAGACATAATCGGCTAAGTTCACAATAAAACCAAAGGACCTAAACAGGATAGGCATAATCGGTTAAGTTCACAATAAAACCAAAGGGACTAAACAGGATAGACATAATCGGCTAAGTTCACGATAAAACCAAAGGACCTAAACAGGATAGACATAATCGGCTAAGTTCACAATAAAACCAAAGGGTTTAAACAGGATAGGCATAATAGGCTAAGTTCACAATAAAACCAAAGGGCCTAAACAGGATATACATAATTGGTTAAGTTCACGATCAAACCAAAGGGCCTAAACAGGATAGACATAATCGGCTAAGTTCACAATAAAACCAAAGGGCCTAAACAGGATAGACATAATCGGCTAAGTTCACAATAAAATCAAAGGCCCTAAACAGGATAGACATAATCGGCTAAGTTTATAATAAAACCAAAGGGCATAAACAGGATAGACATAATCGGCTAAGTTCACAATAAAACCAAAGGGTCTAAACAGGATAGACATAATCGGCTAAGTTCACAATAAAACCAAAGGGTCTAAACAGAATAGACATAATTGGCTAAGTTCACGATAAAACCAAAGGACCTAAACAGGATAGACATAATCGGCTAAGTTCACGATAAAACCAAAGGGCCTAAACAGGGTAGACATAATCGGCTAAGTTCACAATAAAACCAAAGGGCCTAAACAGGATAGACATAATCGGTTAAGTTCACGATAAAACCAAAGGGCCTAAACAGGATAGACATAATCGGCTAAGTTCACAATAAAACCAAAGGGCCTAAACAGGATAGACATATTCGGCTAAGTTCACAATAAAACCAAAGGGCCTCAGCATGATAGACATAATCGGCTAAGTTCACAATAAAACCAAAGGGTTTAAACAGGATAGGCATAATAGGCTAAGTTCACGATAAAACCAAAGGGCCTGAACAGGATATACATAATCGGTTAAGTTCACGATCAAACCAAAGGGCCTAAACAGGATAGACATAATCGGCTAAGTTCACAATAAAACCAAAGGGCCTAAACAGGATAGACATAATCGGCTAAGTTCACAATAAAATCAAAGGCCCTAAACAGGATAGACATAATCGGCTAAGTCCACAATAAAACCAAAGGGCATAAACAGGATAGACATAATCGGCTAAGTTCACAATAAAACCAAAGGGTCTAAACAGGATAGACATAATCGGCTAAGTTCACGATAAAACCAAAGGGACTAAACAGGATACACATAATCGGGTAATTCACAATAAAACCAAAGGGCCTAAACAGGGTAGACATAATCGGTTAAGTTCAGAATAAAACCAATGGACATAAACAGGATAGATATAATCGGCTAAGTTCACAATAAAACCAAAGGGCCTACATAGGATAGACATAATCGGCAAAGTTCACAATAAAACCAAAGGGCCTAAACAGGATTGACATAATCGGTTAAGTTCACGATAAAACCAAAGGGCCTAAACAGGATAGACATAATCTGCTAAGTTCACAATAAAACCAAAGGGCCTAAACAGGATAGACATATTCGGCTAAGTTCACAATAAAACCAAAGGGCCTAAGCAGGATAGACATAATCGGTTAAGTTCACAATAAAACCAAAGGGTTGAAACAGGATAGGCATAATAGGCTAAGTTCACGATAAAACCAAAGGGCCTGAACAGGATATACATAATCGGTTAATTCACGATCAAACCAAAGGGCCTAAACAGGATAGACATAATCGGCTAAGTTCACAATAAAACCAAAGGGCCTAAACAGGATAGACATAATCGGCTAAGTTCACAATAAAATCAAAGGCCCTAAACAGGATAGACATAATCGGCTAAGTTCACAATAAAACCAAAGGGCATAAACAGGATAGACATAATCGGCTAAGTTCACAATAAAACCAAAGGGTCTAAACAGGATAGACATAATCTGCTAAGTTCACAATAAAACCAAAGGGCCTAAACAGGATAGACATATTCGGCTAAGTTCACAATTAAACCAAAGGGCCTAAGCAGGATAGACATAATCGGCTAAGTTCACAATAAAACCAAAGGGTTGAAACAGGATAGGCATAATAGGCTAAGTTCACGATAAAACCAAAGGGCCTGAACAGGATATACATAATCGGTTAAGTTCACGATCAAACCAAAGGGCCTAAACAGGATAGACATAATCGGCTAACTTCACAATAAAACCAAAGGGCCTAAACAGGATAGACATAATCGGCTAAGTTCACAATAAAATCAAAGGCCCTAAGCAGGATAGACATAATCGGCTAAGTTCACAATAAAACCAAAGGGCCTAAACAGGATAGACATATTCGGCTAAGTTCACAATAAAACCAAAGGGCCTAAGCAGGATAGACATAATCGGCTAAGTTCACAATAAAACCAAAGGGTTGAAACAGGATAGGCATAATAGGCTAAGTTCACGATAAAACCAAAGGGCCTGAACAGGATATACATAATCGGTTAAGTTCACGATCAAACCAAAGGGCCTAAACAGGATAGACATAATCGGCTAAGTTCACAATAAAACCAAAGGGCCTAAACAGGATAGAAATAATCGGCTAAGTTCACAATAAAATCAAAGGCCCTAAACAGGATAGACATAATCGGCTAAGTTCACAATAAAACCAAAGGGCATAAACAGGATAGACATAATCGGCTAAGTTCACAATAAAACCAAAGGTCTAAGCAGGATAGATATAATCGGCTAAGTTCACTATAAAACCAAAGGGACTAAACAGGATAGACATAATCGGCTAAGTTCACGATAAAACCAAAGGACCTAAACAGGATAGACATAATCGGCTAAGTTCACAATAAAACCAAAGGGTTTAAACAGGATAGGCATAATAGGCTAAGTTCACAATAAAACCAAAGGGCCTAAACAGGATATACATAATCGGTTAAGTTCACGATTAAACCAAAGGGCCTAAACAGGATAGACATAATCGGCTAAGTTCACAATAAAACCAAAGGGCCTAAACAGGATAGACATAATCGGCTAAGTTCACAATAAAATCAAAGGCCCTAAACAGGATAGACATAATCGGCTAAGTTTATAATAAAACCAAAGGGCATAAACAGGATAGACATAATCGGCTAAGTTCACAATAAAACCAAAGGGTCTAAACAGGATAGACATAATCGGCTAAGTTCACAATAAAACCAAAGGGTCTAAACAGAATAGACATAATTGGCTAAGTTCACGATAAAACCAAAGGACCTAAACAGGATAGACATAATCGGCTAACTTCACGATAAAACCAAAGGGCCTAAACAGGGTAGACATAATCGGCTAAGTTCACAATAAAACCAAAGGACCTAAACAGGATAGACATAATCGGCTAAGTTCACAATAAAACCAAAGGGCCTAAACAGGATAGACATAATCGGTTAAGTTCACGATAAAACCAAAGGGCCTAAACAGGATAGACATAATCGGCTAAGTTCACAATAAAACCAAAGGGCCTAAACAGGATAGACATATTCGGCTAAGTTCACAATAAAACCAAAGGGCCTCAGCATGATAGACATAATCGGCTAAGTTCACAATAAAACCAAAGGGTTTAAACAGGATAGGCATAATAGGCTAAGTTCACGATAAAACCAAAGGGCCTGAACAGGATATACATAATCGGTTAAGTTCACGATCAAACCAAAGGGCCTAAACAGGATAGACATAATCGGCTAAGTTCACAATAAAACCAAAGGGCCTAAACAGGATAGACATAATCGGCTAAGTTCACAATAAAATCAAAGGCCCTAAACAGGATAGACATAATCGGCTAAGTCCACAATAAAACCAAAGGGCATAAACAGGATAGACATAATCGGCTAAGTTCACAATAAAACCAAAGGGTCTAAACAGGATAGACATAATCGGCTAAGTTCACGATAAAACCAAAGGGACTAAACAGGATACACATAATCGGGTAATTCACAATAAAACCAAAGGGCCTAAACAGGGTAGACATAATCGGTTAAGTTCAGAATAAAACCAATGGACATAAACAGGATAGATATAATCGGCTAAGTTCACAATAAAACCAAAGGGCCTACATAGGATAGACATAATCGGCAAAGTTCACAATAAAACCAAAGGGCCTAAACAGGATTGACATAATCGGTTAAGTTCACGATAAAACCAAAGGGCCTAAACAGGATAGACATAATCTGCTAAGTTCACAATAAAACCAAAGGGCCTAAACAGGATAGACATATTCGGCTAAGTTCACAATAAAACCAAAGGGCCTAAGCAGGATAGACATAATCGGTTAAGTTCACAATAAAACCAAAGGGTTGAAACAGGATAGGCATAATAGGCTAAGTTCACGATAAAACCAAAGGGCCTGAACAGGATATACATAATCGGTTAATTCACGATCAAACCAAAGGGCCTAAACAG
Organism: Bathymodiolus brooksi; assembly: GCA_963680875.1. Lineage (NCBI taxonomy): Eukaryota > Metazoa > Mollusca > Bivalvia > Mytilida > Modiolidae > Bathymodiolus > Bathymodiolus brooksi. Next base: position 49,918,699 of record OY804581.1, read on the forward strand.
GATAGACATAATCGGCTAAGTTCACAATAAAACCAAAGGGCCTAAACAGGATAGACATAATCGGCTAAGTTCACAATAAAATCAAAGGCCCTAAACAGGATAGACATAATCGGCTAAGTTCACAATAAAACCAAAGGGCATAAACAGGATAGACATAATCGGCTAAGTTCACAATAAAACCAAAGGGTCTAAACAGGATAGACATAATCTGCTAAGTTCACAATAAAACCAAAGGGCCTAAACAGGATAGACATATTCGGCTAAGTTCACAATTAAACCAAAGGGCCTAAGCAGGATAGACATAATCGGCTAAGTTCACAATAAAACCAAAGGGTTGAAACAGGATAGGCATAATAGGCTAAGTTCACGATAAAACCAAAGGGCCTGAACAGGATATACATAATCGGTTAAGTTCACGATCAAACCAAAGGGCCTAAACAGGATAGACATAATCGGCTAACTTCACAATAAAACCAAAGGGCCTAAACAGGATAGACATAATCGGCTAAGTTCACAATAAAATCAAAGGCCCTAAGCAGGATAGACATAATCGGCTAAGTTCACAATAAAACCAAAGGGCCTAAACAGGATAGACATATTCGGCTAAGTTCACAATAAAACCAAAGGGCCTAAGCAGGATAGACATAATCGGCTAAGTTCACAATAAAACCAAAGGGTTGAAACAGGATAGGCATAATAGGCTAAGTTCACGATAAAACCAAAGGGCCTGAACAGGATATACATAATCGGTTAAGTTCACGATCAAACCAAAGGGCCTAAACAGGATAGACATAATCGGCTAAGTTCACAATAAAACCAAAGGGCCTAAACAGGATAGAAATAATCGGCTAAGTTCACAATAAAATCAAAGGCCCTAAACAGGATAGACATAATCGGCTAAGTTCACAATAAAACCAAAGGGCATAAACAGGATAGACATAATCGGCTAAGTTCACAATAAAACCAAAGGTCTAAGCAGGATAGATATAATCGGCTAAGTTCACTATAAAACCAAAGGGACTAAACAGGATAGACATAATCGGCTAAGTTCACGATAAAACCAAAGGACCTAAACAGGATAGACATAATCGGCTAAGTTCACAATAAAACCAAAGGGTTTAAACAGGATAGGCATAATAGGCTAAGTTCACAATAAAACCAAAGGGCCTAAACAGGATATACATAATCGGTTAAGTTCACGATTAAACCAAAGGGCCTAAACAGGATAGACATAATCGGCTAAGTTCACAATAAAACCAAAGGGCCTAAACAGGATAGACATAATCGGCTAAGTTCACAATAAAATCAAAGGCCCTAAACAGGATAGACATAATCGGCTAAGTTTATAATAAAACCAAAGGGCATAAACAGGATAGACATAATCGGCTAAGTTCACAATAAAACCAAAGGGTCTAAACAGGATAGACATAATCGGCTAAGTTCACAATAAAACCAAAGGGTCTAAACAGAATAGACATAATTGGCTAAGTTCACGATAAAACCAAAGGACCTAAACAGGATAGACATAATCGGCTAACTTCACGATAAAACCAAAGGGCCTAAACAGGGTAGACATAATCGGCTAAGTTCACAATAAAACCAAAGGACCTAAACAGGATAGACATAATCGGCTAAGTTCACAATAAAACCAAAGGGCCTAAACAGGATAGACATAATCGGTTAAGTTCACGATAAAACCAAAGGGCCTAAACAGGATAGACATAATCGGCTAAGTTCACAATAAAACCAAAGGGCCTAAACAGGATAGACATATTCGGCTAAGTTCACAATAAAACCAAAGGGCCTCAGCAGGATAGACATAATCGGCTAAGTTCACAATAAAACCAAAGGGTTTAAACAGGATAGGCATAATAGGCTAAGTTCACGATAAAACCAAAGGGCCTGAACAGGATATACATAATCGGTTAAGTTCACGATCAAACCAAAGGGCCTAAACAGGATAGACATAATCGGCTAAGTTCACAATAAAACCAAAGGGCCTAAACAGGATAGACATAATCGGCTAAGTTCACAATAAAATCAAAGGCCCTAAACAGGATAGACATAATCGGCTAAGTCCACAATAAAACCAAAGGGCATAAACAGGATAGACATAATCGGCTAAGTTCACAATAAAACCAAAGGGTCTAAACAGGATAGACATAATCGGCTAAGTTCACGATAAAACCAAAGGGACTAAACAGGATACACATAATCGGGTAATTCACAATAAAACCAAAGGGCCTAAACAGGGTAGACATAATCGGTTAAGTTCAGAATAAAACCAATGGACATAAACAGGATAGATATAATCGGCTAAGTTCACAATAAAACCAAAGGGCCTACATAGGATAGACATAATCGGCAAAGTTCACAATAAAACCAAAGGGCCTAAACAGGATTGACATAATCGGTTAAGTTCACGATAAAACCAAAGGGCCTAAACAGGATAGACATAATCTGCTAAGTTCACAATAAAACCAAAGGGCCTAAACAGGATAGACATATTCGGCTAAGTTCACAATAAAACCAAAGGGCCTAAGCAGGATAGACATAATCGGTTAAGTTCACAATAAAACCAAAGGGTTGAAACAGGATAGGCATAATAGGCTAAGTTCACGATAAAACCAAAGGGCCTGAACAGGATATACATAATCGGTTAATTCACGATCAAACCAAAGGGCCTAAACAGGATAGACATAATCGGCTAAGTTCACAATAAAACCAAAGGGCCTAAACAGGATAGACATAATCGGCTAAGTTCACAATAAAATCAAAGGCCCTAAACAGGATAGACATAATCGGCTAAGTTCACAATAAAACCAAAGGGCATAAACAGGATAGACATAATCGGCTAAGTTCACAATAAAACCAAAGGGTCTAAACAGGATAGACATAATCTGCTAAGTTCACAATAGAACCAAAGGGCCTAAACAGGATAGACATATTCGGCTAAGTTCACAATAAAACCAAAGGGCCTAAGCAGGATAGACATAATCGGCTAAGTTCACAATAAAACCAAAGGGTTGAAACAGGATAGGCATAATAGGCTAAGTTCACGATAAAACCAAAGGGCCTGAACAGGATATACATAATCGGTTAAGTTCACGATCAAACCAAAGGGCCTAAACAGGATAGACATAATCGGCCAACTTCACAATAAAACCAAAGGGCCTAAACAGGATAGACATAATCGGCTAAGTTCACAATAAAATCAAAGGCCCTAAGCAGGATAGACATAATCGGCTAAGTTCACAATAAAACCAAAGGGCATAAACAGGATAGACATAATCGGCTAAGTTCACAATAAAACCAAAGGGTCTAAGCAGGATAGACATAATCGGCTAAGTTCACTATAAAACCAAAGGGACTAAACAGGATAGACATAATCGGCTAAGTTCACAATAAAACCAAAGGACCTAAACAGGATAGACATAATCGGTTAAGTTCACAATAAAACCAAAGGGACTAAACAGGATAGACATAATCGGCTAAGTTCACGATAAAACCAAAGGACCTAAACAGGATAGACATAATCGGCTAAGTTCTCGATAAAACCAAAGGACTTAAACAGGATAGACATAATCGGCTAAGTTCACAATAAAACCAAAGGGTTTAAACAGGATAGGCATAATAGGCTAAGTTCACGATCAAACCAAAGGGCCTAAACAGGATAGACATAATCGGCTAAGTTCACAATAAAACCAAAGGGCCTAAACAGGATAGACATAATCGGCTAAGTTCACAATAAAATCAAAGGCCCTAAACAGGATAGACATAATCGGCTAAGTTCACAATAAAACCAAAGGGCATAAACAGGATAGACATAATCGGCTAAGTTCACAATAAAACCAAAGGGTCTAAACAGAATAGACATAATTGGCTAAGTTCACGATAAAACCAAAGGACCTAAACAGGATAGACATAATCGGCTAAGTTCACGATAAAACCAAAGGGCCTAAACAGGATAGACATAGTCGGTTAAGTTCAGAATAAAACCAATGGGCCTAAACAGGATAGACATAATCGGCTAAGTTCACAATAAAACCAAAGGGCCTAAGCAAAATAGACATAATCGGCTAAGTTCACGATAAAACCAAAGGGCCTAAACAGGATAGATATAATCGTTAAGTTCACGATAAAACCAAAGGGCCTAAACAGGATAGACATAATCGGCTAAGTTCACAATAAAACCAATGGGCCTCAACATGATAAACATAATCGGTTAAGTTCACAATAAAACCAAAGGGCCTAAACAGGATAGACATAATCGGCTAAGTTCACAATAAAACTAAAGGGCCTAAACAGGATAGACATAATCGGCTAAGTTCACGATAAAACCAAAGGGCCTAAACAGGATAGACATACTCGGCTAAGTTCACAATAAATCCAAAGGGTCTAAACAGGATAGACATAATCGGCTAAGTTCACAATAAAACCAAAGGGCCTAAATAGGATAGACATAATTGGCTAAGTTCACGATCAAACCAAAGGACCTAAACAGGATAGACATAATCGGCTATGTTCACAATAAAACCAAATGGTCAAAACAGGATAGGCATAATCGGCTAAGTTCACAATAAAACCAAAGGGGTTAAACAGGATAGACATAATCGGCTAAGTTCACAATAAAACCAAAGGGCCTAAACAGGGTAGACATAATCGGCTAAGTTCACAATAAAACCAAAGGACCTAAACAGGATAGACATAATCGGCTAAGTTCACAATAAAACCAAAGGGCCTAAACAGGATATACATAATCGTTTAAGTTTACGATAAAACCAAAGGGCCTAAACAGGATAGACATAATCGGCTAAGTTCACAATAAAACCAAAGGATCTAAACAGGATAGACCTAATCGGGAAAGTTCACAATAAAACCAAAGGGCCTAAACAGGATAGACATAATCGGCTAAGTTCACAATAAAACCAAAGGGCCTAAACAGGATAGACATAATCGGCTAAGTTCACAATAAAACCAATGGACATAAACAGGATAGACATAATCGGCTAAGTTCACAATAAAACCAAAGGGCCTACATAGGATAGACATAATCGGTTAAGTTCACGATAAAACCAAAGGGCCTAAACAGGATAGACATAATCGGCTAAGTTCACAATAAAACCAAAGGGTCTAAACAGGATAGACATAATCGGCTAAGTTCACAATAAAACCAAAGGGTCTAAACAGAATAGACATAATTGGCTAAGTTCACGATAAAACCAAAGGGCCTAAACAGGATAGACATAATCGGCTAAGTTCACGATAAAACCAAAGGGCCTAAGCAGGATAGACATAATCGGTTAAGTTCAGAATAAAACCAATGGGCCTAAACAGGATAGACATAATCGGCTAGGTTCACAATAAAACCAAAGGGCCTAAGCAAAATAGACATAATCGGCTAAGTTCACGATAAAACCAAAGGGCCTAAACAGGATAGACATAATCGTTAAGTTCACGATAAAACCAAAGGGCCTAAACAGGATAGACATAATCGGCTAAGTTCACAATAAAACCAATGGGCCTCAACATGATAAACATAATCGGTTAAGTTCACAATAAAACCAAAGGGCCTAAACAGGATAGACATAATCGGCTAAGTTCACAATAAAACCAAAGGGTTGAAACAGGATAGGCATAATAGGCTAAGTTCACGATAAAACCAAAGGGCCTGAACAGGATATACATAATCGGTTAAGTTCACGATCAAACCAAAGGGCCTAAACAGGATAGACATAATCGGCTAAGTTCACAATAAAACCAAAGGGCCTAAACAGGATAGAAATAATCGGCTAAGTTCACAATAAAATCAAAGGCCCTAAACAGGATAGACATAATCGGCTAAGTTCACAATAAAACCAAAGGGCATAAACAGGATAGACATAATCGGCTAAGTTCACAATAAAACCAAAGGTCTAAGCAGGATAGATATAATCGGCTAAGTTCACTATAAAACCAAAGGGACTAAACAGGATAGACATAATCGGCTAAGTTCACGATAAAACCAAAGGACCTAAACAGGATAGACATAATCGGCTAAGTTCACAATAAAACCAAAGGGTTTAAACAGGATAGGCATAATAGGCTAAGTTCACAATAAAACCAAAGGGCCTAAACAGGATATACATAATCGGTTAAGTTCACGATTAAACCAAAGGGCCTAAACAGGATAGACATAATCGGCTAAGTTCACAATAAAACCAAAGGGCCTAAACAGGATAGACATAATCGGCTAAGTTCACAATAAAATCAAAGGCCCTAAACAGGATAGACATAATCGGCTAAGTTTATAATAAAACCAAAGGGCATAAACAGGATAGACATAATCGGCTAAGTTCACAATAAAACCAAAGGGTCTAAACAGGATAGACATAATCGGCTAAGTTCACAATAAAACCAAAGGGTCTAAACAGAATAGACATAATTGGCTAAGTTCACGATAAAACCAAAGGACCTAAACAGGATAGACATAATCGGCTAACTTCACGATAAAACCAAAGGGCCTAAACAGGGTAGACATAATCGGCTAAGTTCACAATAAAACCAAAGGACCTAAACAGGATAGACATAATCGGCTAAGTTCACAATAAAACCAAAGGGCCTAAACAGGATAGACATAATCGGTTAAGTTCACGATAAAACCAAAGGGCCTAAACAGGATAGACATAATCGGCTAAGTTCACAATAAAACCAAAGGGCCTAAACAGGATAGACATATTCGGCTAAGTTCACAATAAAACCAAAGGGCCTCAGCAGGATAGACATAATCGGCTAAGTTCACAATAAAACCAAAGGGTTTAAACAGGATAGGCATAATAGGCTAAGTTCACGATAAAACCAAAGGGCCTGAACAGGATATACATAATCGGTTAAGTTCACGATCAAACCAAAGGGCCTAAACAGGATAGACATAATCGGCTAAGTTCACAATAAAACCAAAGGGCCTAAACAGGATAGACATAATCGGCTAAGTTCACAATAAAATCAAAGGCCCTAAACAGGATAGACATAATCGGCTAAGTCCACAATAAAACCAAAGGGCATAAACAGGATAGACATAATCGGCTAAGTTCACAATAAAACCAAAGGGTCTAAACAGGATAGACATAATCGGCTAAGTTCACGATAAAACCAAAGGGACTAAACAGGATACACATAATCGGGTAATTCACAATAAAACCAAAGGGCCTAAACAGGGTAGACATAATCGGTTAAGTTCAGAATAAAACCAATGGACATAAACAGGATAGATATAATCGGCTAAGTTCACAATAAAACCAAAGGGCCTACATAGGATAGACATAATCGGCAAAGTTCACAATAAAACCAAAGGGCCTAAACAGGATTGACATAATCGGTTAAGTTCACGATAAAACCAAAGGGCCTAAACAGGATAGACATAATCTGCTAAGTTCACAATAAAACCAAAGGGCCTAAACAGGATAGACATATTCGGCTAAGTTCACAATAAAACCAAAGGGCCTAAGCAGGATAGACATAATCGGTTAAGTTTACAATAAAACCAAAGGGTTGAAACAGGATAGGCATAATAGGCTAAGTTCACGATAAAACCAAAGGGCCTGAACAGGATATACATAATCGGTTAATTCACGATCAAACCAAAGGGCCTAAACAGGATAGACATAATCGGCTAAGTTCACAATAAAACCAAAGGGCCTAAACAGGATAGACATAATCGGCTAAGTTCACAATAAAATCAAAGGCCCTAAACAGGATAGACATAATCGGCTAAGTTCACAATAAAACCAAAGGGCATAAACAGGATAGACATAATCGGCTAAGTTCACAATAAAACCAAAGGGTCTAAACAGGATAGACATAATCTGCTAAGTTCACAATAGAACCAAAGGGCCTAAACAGGATAGACATATTCGGCTAAGTTCACAATAAAACCAAAGGGCCTAAGCAGGATAGACATAATCGGCTAAGTTCACAATAAAACCAAAGGGTTGAAACAGGATAGGCATAATAGGCTAAGTTCACGATAAAACCAAAGGGCCTGAACAGGATATACATAATCGGTTAAGTTCACGATAAAACCAAAGGACCTAAACAGGATAGACATAATCGGCTAAGTTCTCGATAAAACCAAAGGACTTAAACAGGATAGACATAATCGGCTAAGTTCACAATAAAACCAAAGGGTTTAAACAGGATAGGCATAATAGGCTAAGTTCACGATCAAACCAAAGGGCCTAAACAGGATAGACATAATCGGCTAAGTTCACAATAAAACCAAAGGGCCTAAACAGGATAGACATAATCGGCTAAGTTCACAATAAAATCAAAGGCCCTAAACAGGATAGACATAATCGGCTAAGTTCACAATAAAACCAAAGGGCATAAACAGGATAGACATAATCGGCTAAGTTCACAATAAAACCAAAGGGTCTAAACAGAATAGACATAATTGGCTAAGTTCACGATAAAACCAAAGGACCTAAACAGGATAGACATAATCGGCTAAGTTCACGATAAAACCAAAGGGCCTAAACAGGATAGACATAGTCGGTTAAGTTCAGAATAAAACCAATGGGCCTAAACAGGATAGACATAATCGGCTAAGTTCACAATAAAACCAAAGGGCCTAAGCAAAATAGACATAATCGGCTAAGTTCACGATAAAACCAAAGGGCCTAAACAGGATAGACATAATCGTTAAGTTCACGATAAAACCAAAGGGCCTAAACAGGATAGACATAATCGGCTAAGTTCACAATAAAACCAATGGGCCTCAACATGATAAACATAATCGGTTAAGTTCACAATAAAACCAAAGGGCCTAAACAGGATAGACATAATCGGCTAAGTTCACAATAAAACTAAAGGGCCTAAACAGGATAGACATAATCGGCTAAGTTCACGATAAAACCAAAGGGCCTAAACAGGATAGACATACTCGGCTAAGTTCACAATAAATCCAAAGGGCCTAAACAGGATAGACATAATCGGCTAAGTTCACAATAAAACCAAAGGGCCTAAATAGGATAGACATAATTGGCTAAGTTCACGATCAAACCAAAGGACCTAAACAGGATAGACATAATCGGCTATGTTCACAATAAAACCAAATGGTCAAAACAGGATAGGCATAATCGGCTAAGTTCACAATAAAACCAAAGGGGTTAAACAGGATAGACATAATCGGCTAAGTTCACAATAAAACCAAAGGGCCTAAGCAGGGTAGACATAATCGGCTAAGTTCACAATAAAACCAAAGGACCTAAACAGGATAGACATAATCGGCTAAGTTCACAATAAAACCAAAGGGCCTAAACAGGATATACATAATCGTTTAAGTTTACGATAAAACCAAAGGGCCTAAACAGGATAGACATAATCGGCTAAGTTCACAATAAAACCAAAGGATCTAAACAGGATAGACCTAATCGGGAAAGTTCACAATAAAACCAAAGGGCCTAAACAGGATAGACATAATCGGCTAAGTTCACAATAAAACCAAAGGGCCTAAACAGGATAGACATAATCGGCTAAGTTCACAATAAAACCAATGGACATAAACAGGATAGACATAATCGGCTAAGTTCACAATAAAACCAAAGGGCCTACATAGGATAGACATAATCGGTTAAGTTCACGATAAAACCAAAGGGCCTAAACAGGATAGACATAATCGGCTAAGTTCACAATAAAACCAAAGGGTCTAAACAGGATAGACATAATCGGCTAAGTTCACAATAAAACCAAAGGGTCTAAACAGAATAGACATAATTGGCTAAGTTCACGATAAAACCAAAGGGCCTAAACAGGATAGACATAATCGGCTAAGTTCACGATAAAACCAAAGGGCCTAAGCAGGATAGACATAATCGGTTAAGTTCAGAATAAAACCAATGGGCCTAAACAGGATAGACATAATCGGCTAGGTTCACAATAAAACCAAAGGGCCTAAGCAAAATAGACATAATCGGCTAAGTTCACGATAAAACCAAAGGGCCTAAACAGGATAGACATAATCGTTAAGTTCACGATAAAACCAAAGGGCCTAAACAGGATAGACATAATCGGCTAAGTTCACAATAAAACCAATGGGCCTCAACATGATAAACATAATCGGTTAAGTTCACAATAAAACCAAAGGGCCTAAACAGGATAAACATAATCGGCTAAGTTCACAATAAAACTAAAGGGCCTAAACAGGATAGACATAATCGGCTAAGTTCACGATAAAACCAAAGGGCCTAAACAGGATAGACAAACTCGGCTAAGTTCACAATAAATCCAAAGGGCCTAAACAGGATAGACATAATCGGCTAAGTTCACAATAAAACCAAAGGGCCTAAATAGGATAGACATAATTGGCTAAGTTCACGATAAAACCAAAGGACCTAAATAGGATAGACATAATCGGCTAAGTTCACAATAAAACCAAAGGGTCTAAACAGGATAGGCATAATCGGCTAAGTTCACAATAAAACCAAAGGGCCTACATAGGATAGACATAATCGGCTACGTTCACAATAAAACCAAAGGGCCTAAACAGGATAGACATAATCGGTTAAGTTCACGATAAAACCAAAGGGCCTAAACAGGATAGACATAATCGGCTAATTTCACAATAAAACCAAAGGGTCTAAACAGGATAAACATAATCGGCTAAGTTCACAATAAAACCAAAGGGCCTAAACAGGATAGACATAATCGGCTAAGTTCACAATAAAACCAATGGACATAAACAGGATAGATATAATCGGCTAAGTTCACAATAAAACCAAAGGGCCTACATAGGATAGAAATAATCGGCTAAGTTCACAATAAACCCAAAGGGCCTAAACAGGATAGACATAATCGGTTAAGTTCACGATAAAACCAAAGGGCCTAAACAGGATAGACATAATCGGCTAAGTTCACAATAAAACCAAAGGGCCTAAACAGGATATACATAATCGGTTAAGTTTACGATAAAACCAAAGGGCCTAAACAGGATAGACATAATCTGCTAAGTTCACAATAAAACCAAAGGGCCTAAGCAGAATAGACATAATCGGCTAAGTTCACAATAAAACCAAAGGATCTAAACAGGATAGACATAATCGGTTAAGTTCAGAATAAAACCAATGGGCCTAAACAGGATAGACATAATCGGCTAAGTTCACAATAAAACCAAAGGGCCTAAGCAAAATAGACATAATCGGCTACGTTCACGATAAAACCAAAGGGCCTAAACAGGATAGACATAATCGTTAAGTTCACGATAAAACCAAAGGGCCTAAACAGGATAGACATAATCGGCTAAGTTCACAATAAAACCAATGGGCCTCAACATGATAAACATAATCGGTTAAGTTCACAATAAAACCAAAGGGCCTAAACAGGATAGACATAATCGGCTAAGTTCACAATAAAACTAAAGGGCCTAAACAGGATAGACATAATCGGCTAAGTTCACGATAAAACCAAAGGGCCTAAACAGGATAGACATACTCGGCTAAGTTCACAATAAATCCAAAGGGCCTAAACAGGATAGACATAATCGGCTAAGTTCACAATAAAACCAAAGGGCCTAAATAGGATAGACATAATTGGCTAAGTTCACGATCAAACCAAAGGACCTAAACAGGATAGACATAATCGGCTATGTTCACAATAAAACCAAATGGTCAAAACAGGATAGGCATAATCGGCTAAGTTCACAATAAAACCAAAGGGGTTAAACAGGATAGACATAATCGGCTAAGTTCACAATAAAACCAAAGGGCCTAAGCAGGGTAGACATAATCGGCTAAGTTCACAATAAAACCAAAGGACCTAAACAGGATAGACATAATCGGCTAAGTTCACAATAAAACCAAAGGGCCTAAACAGGATATACATAATCGTTTAAGTTTACGATAAAACCAAAGGGCCTAAACAGGATAGACATAATCGGCTAAGTTCACAATAAAACCAAAGGATCTAAACAGGATAGACCTAATCGGGAAAGTTCACAATAAAACCAAAGGGCCTAAACAGGATAGACATAATCGGCTAAGTTCACAATAAAACCAAAGGGCCTAAACAGGATAGACATAATCGGCTAAGTTCACAATAAAACCAATGGACATAAACAGGATAGACATAATCGGCTAAGTTCACAATAAAACCAAAGGGCCTACATAGGATAGACATAATCGGTTAAGTTCACGATAAAACCAAAGGGCCTAAACAGGATAGACATAATCGGCTAAGTTCACAATAAAACCAAAGGGTCTAAACAGGATAGACATAATCGGCTAAGTTCACAATAAAACCAAAGGGTCTAAACAGAATAGACATAATTGGCTAAGTTCACGATAAAACCAAAGGGCCTAAACAGGATAGACATAATCGGCTAAGTTCACGATAAAACCAAAGGGCCTAAGCAGGATAGACATAATCGGTTAAGTTCAGAATAAAACCAATGGGCCTAAACAGGATAGACATAATCGGCTAGGTTCACAATAAAACCAAAGGGCCTAAGCAAAATAGACATAATCGGCTAAGTTCACGATAAAACCAAAGGGCCTAAACAGGATAGACATAATCGTTAAGTTCACGATAAAACCAAAGGGCCTAAACAGGATAGACATAATCGGCTAAGTTCACAATAAAACCAATGGGCCTCAACATGATAAACATAATCGGTTAAGTTCACAATAAAACCAAAGGGCCTAAACAGGATAAACATAATCGGCTAAGTTCACAATAAAACTAAAGGGCCTAAACAGGATAGACATAATCGGCTAAGTTCACGATAAAACCAAAGGGCCTAAACAGGATAGACAAACTCGGCTAAGTTCACAATAAATCCAAAGGGCCTAAACAGGATAGACATAATCGGCTAAGTTCACAATAAAACCAAAGGGCCTAAATAGGATAGACATAATTGGCTAAGTTCACGATAAAACCAAAGGACCTAAATAGGATAGACATAATCGGCTAAGTTCACAATAAAACCAAAGGGTCTAAACAGGATAGGCATAATCGGCTAAGTTCACAATAAAACCAAAGGGCCTACATAGGATAGACATAATCGGCTACGTTCACAATAAAACCAAAGGGCCTAAACAGGATAGACATAATCGGTTAAGTTCACGATAAAACCAAAGGGCCTAAACAGGATAGACATAATCGGCTAATTTCACAATAAAACCAAAGGGTCTAAACAGGATAAACATAATCGGCTAAGTTCACAATAAAACCAAAGGGCCTAAACAGGATAGACATAATCGGCTAAGTTCACAATAAAACCAATGGACATAAACAGGATAGATATAATCGGCTAAGTTCACAATAAAACCAAAGGGCCTACATAGGATAGAAATAATCGGCTAAGTTCACAATAAACCCAAAGGGCCTAAACAGGATAGACATAATCGGTTAAGTTCACGATAAAACCAAAGGGCCTAAACAGGATAGACATAATCGGCTAAGTTCACAATAAAACCAAAGGGCCTAAACAGGATATACATAATCGGTTAAGTTTACGATAAAACCAAAGGGCCTAAACAGGATAGACATAATCTGCTAAGTTCACAATAAAACCAAAGGGCCTAAGCAGAATAGACATAATCGGCTAAGTTCACAATAAAACCAAAGGATCTAAACAGGATAGACATAATCGGCTAAGTTCACAATAAAACCAAAGGGCCTAAACAGGATAGACATAATCGGCTAAGTTCACAATAAAACCAAACGGCCTAAACAGGATAGACATAATCGGCTAAGTTCACAATAAATCCAAAGGGCCTAAACAGGATAGACATAATCTGCTAAGTTCACAATAAAACCAAAGGGCCTAAATAGGATAGACATAATTGGCTAAGTTCACGATCAAACCAAAGGACTTAAACAGGATAGACATAATCGGCTAAGTTCACAATAAAACCAAAGGGCCTAAACAGGATATACATAATCGGTTAAGTTTACGATAAAACCAAAGGGCCTAAACAGGATAGACATAATCGGCTAAGTTCACAATAAAACCATAGGGCCTAAGCAGAATAGACATAATCGGCTAAGTTCACAATAAAACCAAAGGATCTAAACAGGATTGACATAATCGGCTAAGTTCACAATAAAACCAAAGGGCCTAAACAGGATATACATAATCGGTTAAGTTTACGATAAAACCAAAGGGCCTAAACAGGATAGACATAATCGGCTAAGTTCACAATAAAACCAAAGGGCCTCAGCAGAATAGACATAATCGGCTAAGTTCACAATAAAATTAAAGGGCCTAAACAGGATAGACATAATCGGCTAAGTTCACAATAAAACCAATGGACATCAACAGTATAGACATAATCGGCTAAGTTCACAATAAAACCAAAGGGCCTACATAGGATAGACATAATCGGCTAAGTTCATAATAAACCCAAAGGGCCTAAGCAGAATAGACATAATCGGCTAAGTTCACAATAAAACCAAAGGATCTAAACAGGATAGACATAATCGGCTAAGTTCACAATAAAACCAAAGGGCCTAAACAGGATAGACATAATCGGCTAAGTTCACAATAAAACCAAAGGGTCTAAACAGGATAGACATAATCGGCTAAGTTCACAATAAATCCAAAGGGCCTAAACAGGATAGACATAATCTGCTAAGTTCACAATAAAACCAAAGGGCCTAAATAGGATAGACATAATTGGCTAAGTTCACGATCAAACCAAAGGACCTAAACAGGATAGACATAATCGGCTAAGTTCACAATAAAACCAAAGGGCCTAAGCAAAATAGACATAATCGGCTAAGTTCACGATAAAACCAAAGGGCCTAAACAGGATAGATATAATCGTTAAGTTCACGATAAAACCAAAGGGCCTAAACAGGATAGACATAATCGGCTAAGTTCACAATAAAACCAATGGGCCTCAACATGATAAACATAATCGGTTAAGTTCACAATAAAACCAAAGGGCCTAAACAGGATAGACATAATCGGCTAAGTTCACAATAAAACTAAAGGGCCTAAACAGGATAGACATAATCGGCTAAGTTCACGATAAAACCAAAGGGCCTAAACAGGATAGACATACTCGGCTAAGTTCACAATAAATCCAAAGGGCCTAAACAGGATAGACATAATCGGCTAAGTTCACAATAAAACCAAAGGGCCTAAATAGGATAGACATAATTGGCTAAGTTCACGATCAAACCAAAGGACCTAAACAGGATAGACATAATCGGCTATGTTCACAATAAAACCAAATGGTCAAAACAGGATAGGCATAATCGGCTAAGTTCACAATAAAACCAAAGGGGTTAAACAGGATAGACATAATCGGCTAAGTTCACAATAAAACCAAAGGGCCTAAACAGGGTAGACATAATCGGCTAAGTTCACAATAAAACCAAAGGACCTAAACAGGATAGACATAATCGGCTAAGTTCACAATAAAACCAAAGGGCCTAAACAGGATATACATAATCGTTTAAGTTTACGATAAAACCAAAGGGCCTAAACAGGATAGACATAATCGGCTAAGTTCACAATAAAACCAAAGGATCTAAACAGGATAGACCTAATCGGGAAAGTTCACAATAAAACCAAAGGGCCTAAACAGGATAGACATAATCGGCTAAGTTCACAATAAAACCAAAGGGCCTAAACAGGATAGACATAATCGGCTAAGTTCACAATAAAACCAATGGACATAAACAGGATAGACATAATCGGCTAAGTTCACAATAAAACCAAAGGGCCTACATAGGATAGACATAATCGGTTAAGTTCACGATAAAACCAAAGGGCCTAAACAGGATAGACATAATCGGCTAAGTTCACAATAAAACCAAAGGGTCTACACAGGATAGACATAATCGGCTAAGTTCACAATAAAACCAAAGGGTCTAAACAGAATAGACATAATTGGCTAAGTTCACGATAAAACCAAAGGGCCTAAACAGGATAGACATAATCGGCTAAGTTCACGATAAAACCAAAGGGCCTAAGCAGGATAGACATAATCGGTTAAGTTCAGAATAAAACCAATGGGCCTAAACAGGATAGACATAATCGGCTAGGTTCACAATAAAACCAAAGGGCCTAAGCAAAATAGACATAATCGGCTAAGTTCACGATAAAACCAAAGGGCCTAAACAGGATAGACATAATCGTTAAGTTCACGATAAAACCAAAGGGCCTAAACAGGATAGACATAATCGGCTAAGTTCACAATAAAACCAATGGGCCTCAACATGATAAACATAATCGGTTAAGTTCACAATAAAACCAAAGGGCCTAAACAGGATAGACATAATCGGCTAAGTTCACAATAAAACCAAAGGGTTGAAACAGGATAGGCATAATAGGCTAAGTTCACGATAAAACCAAAGGGCCTGAACAGGATATACATAATCGGTTAAGTTCACGATCAAACCAAAGGGCCTAAACAGGATAGACATAATCGGCTAAGTTCACAATAAAACCAAAGGGCCTAAACAGGATAGAAATAATCGGCTAAGTTCACAATAAAATCAAAGGCCCTAAACAGGATAGACATAATCGGCTAAGTTCACAATAAAACCAAAGGGCATAAACAGGATAGACATAATCGGCTAAGTTCACAATAAAACCAAAGGTCTAAGCAGGATAGATATAATCGGCTAAGTTCACTATAAAACCAAAGGGACTAAACAGGATAGACATAATCGGCTAAGTTCACGATAAAACCAAAGGACCTAAACAGGATAGACATAATCGGCTAAGTTCACAATAAAACCAAAGGGTTTAAACAGGATAGGCATAATAGGCTAAGTTCACAATAAAACCAAAGGGCCTAAACAGGATATACATAATCGGTTAAGTTCACGATTAAACCAAAGGGCCTAAACAGGATAGACATAATCGGCTAAGTTCACAATAAAACCAAAGGGCCTAAACAGGATAGACATAATCGGCTAAGTTCACAATAAAATCAAAGGCCCTAAACAGGATAGACATAATCGGCTAAGTTTATAATAAAACCAAAGGGCATAAAC
Source organism: Bathymodiolus brooksi (assembly GCA_963680875.1). Lineage (NCBI taxonomy): Eukaryota > Metazoa > Mollusca > Bivalvia > Mytilida > Modiolidae > Bathymodiolus > Bathymodiolus brooksi. Next base: position 49,935,685 of record OY804581.1, read on the forward strand.
AGGATAGACATAATCGGCTAAGTTCACAATAAAACCAAAGGGTCTAAACAGGATAGACATAATCGGCTAAGTTCACAATAAAACCAAAGGGTCTAAACAGAATAGACATAATTGGCTAAGTTCACGATAAAACCAAAGGACCTAAACAGGATAGACATAATCGGCTAACTTCACGATAAAACCAAAGGGCCTAAACAGGGTAGACATAATCGGCTAAGTTCACAATAAAACCAAAGGACCTAAACAGGATAGACATAATCGGCTAAGTTCACAATAAAACCAAAGGGCCTAAACAGGATAGACATAATCGGTTAAGTTCACGATAAAACCAAAGGGCCTAAACAGGATAGACATAATCGGCTAAGTTCACAATAAAACCAAAGGGCCTAAACAGGATAGACATATTCGGCTAAGTTCACAATAAAACCAAAGGGCCTCAGCAGGATAGACATAATCGGCTAAGTTCACAATAAAACCAAAGGGTTTAAACAGGATAGGCATAATAGGCTAAGTTCACGATAAAACCAAAGGGCCTGAACAGGATATACATAATCGGTTAAGTTCACGATCAAACCAAAGGGCCTAAACAGGATAGACATAATCGGCTAAGTTCACAATAAAACCAAAGGGCCTAAACAGGATAGACATAATCGGCTAAGTTCACAATAAAATCAAAGGCCCTAAACAGGATAGACATAATCGGCTAAGTCCACAATAAAACCAAAGGGCATAAACAGGATAGACATAATCGGCTAAGTTCACAATAAAACCAAAGGGTCTAAACAGGATAGACATAATCGGCTAAGTTCACGATAAAACCAAAGGGACTAAACAGGATACACATAATCGGGTAATTCACAATAAAACCAAAGGGCCTAAACAGGGTAGACATAATCGGTTAAGTTCAGAATAAAACCAATGGACATAAACAGGATAGATATAATCGGCTAAGTTCACAATAAAACCAAAGGGCCTACATAGGATAGACATAATCGGCAAAGTTCACAATAAAACCAAAGGGCCTAAACAGGATTGACATAATCGGTTAAGTTCACGATAAAACCAAAGGGCCTAAACAGGATAGACATAATCTGCTAAGTTCACAATAAAACCAAAGGGCCTAAACAGGATAGACATATTCGGCTAAGTTCACAATAAAACCAAAGGGCCTAAGCAGGATAGACATAATCGGTTAAGTTCACAATAAAACCAAAGGGTTGAAACAGGATAGGCATAATAGGCTAAGTTCACGATAAAACCAAAGGGCCTGAACAGGATATACATAATCGGTTAATTCACGATCAAACCAAAGGGCCTAAACAGGATAGACATAATCGGCTAAGTTCACAATAAAACCAAAGGGCCTAAACAGGATAGACATAATCGGCTAAGTTCACAATAAAATCAAAGGCCCTAAACAGGATAGACATAATCGGCTAAGTTCACAATAAAACCAAAGGGCATAAACAGGATAGACATAATCGGCTAAGTTCACAATAAAACCAAAGGGTCTAAACAGGATAGACATAATCTGCTAAGTTCACAATAGAACCAAAGGGCCTAAACAGGATAGACATATTCGGCTAAGTTCACAATAAAACCAAAGGGCCTAAGCAGGATAGACATAATCGGCTAAGTTCACAATAAAACCAAAGGGTTGAAACAGGATAGGCATAATAGGCTAAGTTCACGATAAAACCAAAGGGCCTGAACAGGATATACATAATCGGTTAAGTTCACGATCAAACCAAAGGGCCTAAACAGGATAGACATAATCGGCCAACTTCACAATAAAACCAAAGGGCCTAAACAGGATAGACATAATCGGCTAAGTTCACAATAAAATCAAAGGCCCTAAGCAGGATAGACATAATCGGCTAAGTTCACAATAAAACCAAAGGGCATAAACAGGATAGACATAATCGGCTAAGTTCACAATAAAACCAAAGGGTCTAAGCAGGATAGACATAATCGGCTAAGTTCACTATAAAACCAAAGGGACTAAACAGGATAGACATAATCGGCTAAGTTCACAATAAAACCAAAGGACCTAAACAGGATAGACATAATCGGTTAAGTTCACAATAAAACCAAAGGGACTAAACAGGATAGACATAATCGGCTAAGTTCACGATAAAACCAAAGGACCTAAACAGGATAGACATAATCGGCTAAGTTCTCGATAAAACCAAAGGACTTAAACAGGATAGACATAATCGGCTAAGTTCACAATAAAACCAAAGGGTTTAAACAGGATAGGCATAATAGGCTAAGTTCACGATCAAACCAAAGGGCCTAAACAGGATAGACATAATCGGCTAAGTTCACAATAAAACCAAAGGGCCTAAACAGGATAGACATAATCGGCTAAGTTCACAATAAAATCAAAGGCCCTAAACAGGATAGACATAATCGGCTAAGTTCACAATAAAACCAAAGGGCATAAACAGGATAGACATAATCGGCTAAGTTCACAATAAAACCAAAGGGTCTAAACAGAATAGACATAATTGGCTAAGTTCACGATAAAACCAAAGGACCTAAACAGGATAGACATAATCGGCTAAGTTCACGATAAAACCAAAGGGCCTAAACAGGATAGACATAGTCGGTTAAGTTCAGAATAAAACCAATGGGCCTAAACAGGATAGACATAATCGGCTAAGTTCACAATAAAACCAAAGGGCCTAAGCAAAATAGACATAATCGGCTAAGTTCACGATAAAACCAAAGGGCCTAAACAGGATAGACATAATCGTTAAGTTCACGATAAAACCAAAGGGCCTAAACAGGATAGACATAATCGGCTAAGTTCACAATAAAACCAATGGGCCTCAACATGATAAACATAATCGGTTAAGTTCACAATAAAACCAAAGGGCCTAAACAGGATAGACATAATCGGCTAAGTTCACAATAAAACTAAAGGGCCTAAACAGGATAGACATAATCGGCTAAGTTCACGATAAAACCAAAGGGCCTAAACAGGATAGACATACTCGGCTAAGTTCACAATAAATCCAAAGGGCCTAAACAGGATAGACATAATCGGCTAAGTTCACAATAAAACCAAAGGGCCTAAATAGGATAGACATAATTGGCTAAGTTCACGATCAAACCAAAGGACCTAAACAGGATAGACATAATCGGCTATGTTCACAATAAAACCAAATGGTCAAAACAGGATAGGCATAATCGGCTAAGTTCACAATAAAACCAAAGGGGTTAAACAGGATAGACATAATCGGCTAAGTTCACAATAAAACCAAAGGGCCAAAGCAGGGTAGACATAATCGGCTAAGTTCACAATAAAACCAAAGGACCTAAACAGGATAGACATAATCGGCTAAGTTCACAATAAAACCAAAGGGCCTAAACAGGATATACATAATCGTTTAAGTTTACGATAAAACCAAAGGGCCTAAACAGGATAGACATAATCGGCTAAGTTCACAATAAAACCAAAGGATCTCAACAGGATAGACCTAATCGGGAAAGTTCACAATAAAACCAAAGGGCCTAAACAGGATAGACATAATCGGCTAAGTTCACAATAAAACCAAAGGGCCTAAACAGGATAGACATAATCGGCTAAGTTCACAATAAAACCAATGGACATAAACAGGATAGACATAATCGGCTAAGTTCACAATAAAACCAAAGGGCCTACATAGGATAGACATAATCGGTTAAGTTCACGATAAAACCAAAGGGCCTAAACAGGATAGACATAATCGGCTAAGTTCACAATAAAACCAAAGGGTCTAAACAGGATAGACATAATCGGCTAAGTTCACAATAAAACCAAAGGGTCTAAACAGAATAGACATAATTGGCTAAGTTCACGATAAAACCAAAGGGCCTAAACAGGATAGACATAATCGGCTAAGTTCACGATAAAACCAAAGGGCCTAAGCAGGATAGACATAATCGGTTAAGTTCAGAATAAAACCAATGGGCCTAAACAGGATAGACATAATCGGCTAGGTTCACAATAAAACCAAAGGGCCTAAGCAAAATAGACATAATCGGCTAAGTTCACGATAAAACCAAAGGGCCTAAACAGGATAGACATAATCGTTAAGTTCACGATAAAACCAAAGGGCCTAAACAGGATAGACATAATCGGCTAAGTTCACAATAAAACCAATGGGCCTCAACATGATAAACATAATCGGTTAAGTTCACAATAAAACCAAAGGGCCTAAACAGGATAGACATAATCGGCTAAGTTCACAATAAAACTAAAGGGCCTAAACAGGATAGACATAATCGGCTAAGTTCACGATAAAACCAAAGGGCCTAAACAGGATAGACAAACTCGGCTAAGTTCACAATAAATCCAAAGGGCCTAAACAGGATAGACATAATCGGCTAAGTTCACAATAAAACCAAAGGGCCTAAATAGGATAGACATAATTGGCTAAGTTCACGATAAAACCAAAGGACCTAAATAGGATAGACATAATCGGCTAAGTTCACAATAAAACCAAAGGGTCTAAACAGGATAGGCATAATCGGCTAAGTTCACAATAAAACCAAAGGGCCTACATAGGATAGACATAATCGGCTACGTTCACAATAAAACCAAAGGGCCTAAACAGGATAGACATAATCGGTTAAGTTCACGATAAAACCAAAGGGCCTAAACAGGATAGACATAATCGGCTAATTTCACAATAAAACCAAAGGGTCTAAACAGGATAAACATAATCGGCTAAGTTCACAATAAAACCAAAGGGCCTAAACAGGATAGACATAATCGGTTAAGTTCACAATAAAACCAATGGACATAAACAGGATAGATATAATCGGCTAAGTTCACAATAAAACCAAAGGGCCTACATAGGATAGAAATAATCGGCTAAGTTCACAATAAACCCAAAGGGCCTAAACAGGATAGACATAATCGGTTAAGTTCACGATAAAACCAAAGGGCCTAAACAGGATAGACATAATCGGCTAAGTTCACAATAAAACCAAAGGGCCTAAACAGGATATACATAATCGGTTAAGTTTACGATAAAACCAAAGGGCCTAAACAGGATAGACATAATCTGCTAAGTTCACAATAAAACCAAAGGGCCTAAGCAGAATAGACATAATCGGCTAAGTTCACAATAAAACCAAAGGATCTAAACAGGATAGACATAATCGGCTAAGTTCACAATAAAACCAAAGGGCCTAAACAGGATAGACATAATCGGCTAAGTTCACAATAAAACCAAACGGCCTAAACAGGATAGACATAATCGGCTAAGTTCACAATAAATCCAAAGGGCCTAAACAGGATAGACATAATCTGCTAAGTTCACAATAAAACCAAAGGGCCTAAATAGGATAGACATAATTGGCTAAGTTCACGATCAAACCAAAGGACTTAAACAGGATAGACATAATCGGCTAAGTTCACAATAAAACCAAAGGGCCTAAACAGGATATACATAATCGGTTAAGTTTACGATAAAACCAAAGGGCCTAAACAGGATAGACATAATCGGCTAAGTTCACAATAAAACCATAGGGCCTAAGCAGAATAGACATAATCGGCTAAGTTCACAATAAAACCAAAGGATCTAAACAGGATTGACATAATCGGCTAAGTTCACAATAAAACCAAAGGGCCTAAACAGGATATACATAATCGGTTAAGTTTACGATAAAACCAAAGGGCCTAAACAGGATAGACATAATCGGCTAAGTTCACAATAAAACCAAAGGGCCTCAGCAGAATAGACATAATCGGCTAAGTTCACAATAAAATTAAAGGGCCTAAACAGGATAGACATAATCGGCTAAGTTCACAATAAAACCAATGGACATAAACAGTATAGACATAATCGGCTAAGTTCACAATAAAACCAAAGGGCCTACATAGGATAGACATAATCGGCTAAGTTCATAATAAACCCAAAGGGCCTAAGCAGAATAGACATAATCGGCTAAGTTCACAATAAAACCAAAGGATCTAAACAGGATAGACATAATCGGCTAAGTTCACAATAAAACCAAAGGGCCTAAACAGGATAGACATAATCGGCTAAGTTCACAATAAAACCAAAGGGCCTAAACAGGATAGACATAATCGGCTAAGTTCACAATAAATCCAAAGGGCCTAAACAGGATAGACATAATCTGCTAAGTTCACAATAAAACCAAAGGGCCTAAATAGGATAGACATAATTGGCTAAGTTCACGATCAAACCAAAGGACCTAAACAGGATAGACATAATCGGCTAAGTTCACAATAAAACCAAAGGGCCTAAACAGGATATACATAATCGGTTAAGTTTACGATAAAACCAAAGGGCCTAAACAGGATAGACATAATCGGCTAAGTTCACAATAAAACCATAGGGCCTAAGCAGAATAGACATAATCGGCTAAGTTCACAATAAAACCAAAGGATCTAAACAGGATTGACATAATCGGCTAAGTTCACAATAAAACCAAAGGGCCTAAACAGGATAGACATAATCGGCTAAGTTCACAATAAAACCAAAGGGCCTAAACAGGATATACATAATCGGTTAAGTTTACGATAAAACCAAAGGGCCTAAACAGGATAGACATAATCGGCTAAGTTCACAATAAAACCAAAGGGCCTCAGCAGAATAGACATAATCGGCTAAGTTCACAATAAAATCAAAGGGCCTAAACAGGATAGACATAATCGGCTAAGTTCACAATAAAACCAATGGACATAAACAGTATAGACATAATCGGCTAAGTTCACAATAAAACCAAAGGGCCTACATAGGATAGACATAATCGGCTAAGTTCATAATAAACCCAAAGGGCCTAAACAGGATAGACATAATCGGTTAAGTTCACGATAAAACCAAAGGGCCTAAACAGGATAGACATAATCGGCTAAGTTCACAATAAAACCAAAGGGCCTACATAGGATAGACATAATCGGCTAAGTTCATAATAAACCCAAAGGGCCTAAACAGGATAGACATAATCGGTTAAGTTCACGATAAAACCAAAGGGCCTAAACAGGATAGACATAATCGGCTAAGTTCACAATAAAACCAAAGGGTCTAAACAGGATAGACATAATCGGCTAAGTTCACAATAAAACCAAAGGGCCTGAACAGGATAGACATAATCGGCTAAGTTCACTATAAAACCAAAGGGACTAAACAGGATAGACATAATCGGCTAAGTTCACGATAAAACCAAAGGGCCTAATCAGGATAGACATAATCGGTTAAATTCAGAATAAAATCAATGGGCCTAAACAGGATAGACATAATCGCCTAGGTTCACAATAAAACTAAAGGGCCTAAGCAGGATAGACATAATCGGCTAAGTTCACAATAAAACCAAAGGGTTGAAACAGGATAGGCATAATAGGCTAAGTTCACGATAAAACCAAAGGGCCTAAACAGGATAGACATAATCGGTTAAGTTCACAATAAAACCAAAGGGCCTACATAGGATAGACATAATCCGCTAAGTTCACAATAAAACCAAAGGGCCTAAACAGGATAGACATAATCGGTTAAGTTCACGATAAAACCAAAGGGCCTAAACCTGATAGACATAATCGGCTAAATTCACAATAAAACCAAAGGGCCTAAACAGGATAGACATATTCGGCTAAGTTCACGATCAAACCAAAGGGCCTAAACAGGATAGACATATTCGGCTAAGTTCACGATCAAACCAAAGGGCCTAAACAGGATAGACATAATCGGTTAAGTTCAGAATAAAACCAATGGACATAAACAGGATAGACAGAATCGGCTAAGTTCACAATAAAACCAAAGGGCCTACATAGGATAGACATAATCCGCTAAGTTCACAATAAAACCAAAGGGCCTAAACAGGATAGACATAATCGGTTAAGTTCACGATAAAACCAAAGGGCCTAAACCTGATAGACATAATCGGCTAAGTTCACAATAAAACCAAAGGGCCTAAACAGGATAGACATAATCGGTTAAGTTCACGATCAAACCAAAGGGCCTAAACAGGATAGACATAATCGGCTAAGTTCACAATAAAACCAAAGGGCCTAAACAGGATTGACATAATCGGCTAAGTTCACAATAAAATCAAAGGCCCTAAACAGGATAGACATAATCGGATAAGTTCACAATAAAACCAAAGGGCATAAACAGGATAGACATAATCGGCTAAGTTCACAATAAAACCAAAGGGTCTAAACAGGATAGACATAATCGGCTAAGTTCACTATAAAACCAAAGGGACTAAACATGATAGACATAATCGGCTAAGTTCACAATAAAACCAAAGGACCTAAACAGGGTAGACATAATCGGTTAAGTTCAGAATGAAACCAATGGGCCTAAACAGGATAGACATAATCGGCTAAGTTCACTATAAAACCAAAGGGATTAAACAGGATAGACATAATCGGCTAAGTTCACAATAAAACCAAAGGACCTAAACAGGATAGGCATAATCGGTTAGGTTCACAATAAAACCAAAGGGACTAAACAGGATAGACATAATCGGCTAAGTTCACGATAATACCAAAGGACCTAAACAGGATAGACATAATCGGCTAAGTTCACGATAAAACCAAAGGACTTAAACAGGATAGACATAATCGGCTACGTTCACAATAAAACCAATGAACATAAACAGGATAGACATTATCGGCTAAGTTCACAATAAAACCAAAGGGCCTACATAGGATAGGCATAATCGGCTAAGTTCACAATAAAACCAAAGGGACTAAACAGGATAGACATACTCGGTTAAGTTCACGATAAAACCAAAGGGCCTAAACAGGATAGACATAATCGGCTAAGTTCACAATAAAATCAAAGGCCCTAAACAGGATAGACATAATCTGCTAAGTTCACTAAAAAACCAAAGGGACTAAACAGGATAGACATAATCGGCTAAGTTCACAATAAAACCAAAGGACCTAAGCAGGATAGGCATAATCGGTTAAGTTCACAATAAAACCAAAGGGACTAAACAGGATTGACATAATCGGCTAAGTTCACGATAAAACCAAAGGACCTAAACAGGATAGACATAATCGGCTAAGTTCACGATAAAACCAAAGGACTTAAACAGGATAGACATAATCGGCTAAGTTCACAATAAAACCAAAGGGCCTAAACAGGATAGATATAATCGGTTAAGTTCAGAATAAAACCAATGGGCCTAAACAGGATAGACATAATCGGCTAAGTTCACAATAAAACCAAAGGGCCTAAACAGGATAGACATAATCGGCTAAGTTCACGATAAAACCAAAGGGCCTAAACAGGATAGACATAATCGGCTACGTTCACAATAAAACCAATGGACATAAACAGGATAGACATAATTGGCTAAGTTCACAATAAAACCAAAGGGCCTACATAGGATAGGCATAATCGGCTAAGTTCACAATAAAACCAAAGGGCCTAAACAGGATAGACATAATCGGTTAAGTTCATGATAAAACCAAAGGGCCTAAACAGGATAGACATAATCGGCTAAGTTCACAATAAAACCAAAGGGCCTAAACAGGATAGACATATTCGGCTAAGTTCACAATAAAACCAAAGGGCCTAAGCAGGATAGACATAATCGGCTAAGTTCACAATAAAACCAAAGGGTTTAAACAGGATAGGCATAATAGGCTAAGTTCACGATAAAACCAAAGGGCCTGAACAGGATATACATAATCGGTTAAGTTCACGATCAAACCAAAGGGCCTAAACAGGATAGACATAATCGGCTAAGTTCACAATAAAACCAAAGGGTCTAAACAGGATAGACATAATCGGCTAAGTTCACTATAAAACCAAAGGGACTAAACAGGATAGACATAATCGGCTAAGTTCACAATAAAACCAAGGGCCTAAACAGGGTAGACATAATCGGTTAAGTTCAGAATAAAACCAATGGGCCTAAACAGGATAGACATAATCGGATAAGTTCACTATAAAACCAAAGGGACTAAACAGGATAGACATAATCGGCTAAGTTCACAATAAAATCAAAGGCCCTAAACAGGATAGACATAATCGGATAAGTTCACAATAAAACCAAAGGGCATAAACAGGATAGACATAATCGGCTAAGTTCACAATAAAACCAAAGGGTCTAAACAGGATAGACATAATCGGCTAAGTTCACAATACAACCAAAGGGCCTAAACAGGGTAGACATTATCGGTTAAGTTCAGAATAAAACCAATGGGCCTAAACAGGATAGACATAATCGGCTAAGTTCACTAAAAAACCAAAGGGACTAAACAGGATAGACATACTCGGCTAAGTTCACAATAAAACCAAAGGACCTAAACAGGATAGACATAATCGGTTAAGTTCACAATAAAACCAAAGGGACTAAACAGGATTGACATAATCGGCTAAGTTCACGATAAAACCAAAGGACCTAAACAGGATAGACATAATCGGCTAAGTTCACGATAAAACCAAAGGACTTAAACAGGATAGACATAATCGGCTAAGTTCACAATAAAACCAAAGGGCCTAAACAGGATAGATATAATCGGTTAAGTTCAGAATAAAACCAATGGGCCTAAACAGGATAGACATAATCGGCTAAGTTCACAATAAAACTAAAGGGCCTAAACAGGATAAACATAATCGGCTAAGTTCACGATAAAACCAAAGGGCCTAAACAGGATAGACATAATCGGCTACGTTCACAATAAAACTAATGGACATAAACAGGATAGACATAATCGGCTAAGTTCACAATAAAACCAAAGGGCCTACATAGGATAGGCATAATCGGCTAAGTTCACAATAAAACCAAAGGGACTAAACAGGATAGACATAATCGGTTAAGTTCACGATAAAACCAAAGGGCCTAAACAGGATAGACATAATCGGCTAAGTTCACAATAAAACCAAAGGGCCTAAACAGGATAGACATATACGGCTAAGTTCACAATAAAACCAAAGGGCCTAAGCAGGATAGACATAATCGGCTAAGTTCACAATAAAACCAAAGGGTTTAAACAGGATAGGCATAATAGGCTAAGTTCACGATAAAACCAAAGGGCCTGAACAGGATATACATAATCGGTTAAGTTCACTATCAAACCAAAGGGCCTAAACAGGATAGACATAATCGGCTAAGTTCACAATGAAACCAAAGGGCCTAAACAGGATAGACATAATCGGCTAAGTTCACAATAAAACCAAAGGGCATAAACAGGATAGACATAATCGGCTATGTTCACAATAAAACCAAAGGGTCTAAACAGGATAGACATAATCGGCTAAGTTCACTATAAAACCAAAGGGACTAAACAGGATAGACATAATCGGCTAAGTTCACAATAAAACCAAAGGGCCTAAACAGGGTAGACATTATCGGTTAAGTTCAGAATAAAACCAATGGGCCTAAACAGGATAGACATAATCGGCTAAGTTCACTAAAAAACCAAATGGACTAAACAGGATAGACATAATCGGCTAAGTTCACAATAAAACCAAAGGACCTAAACAGGATAGGCATAATCGGTTAAGTTCACAATAAAACCAAAGGGACTAAACAGGATTGACATAATCGGCTAAGTTCACGATAAAACCAAAGGACCTAAACAGGATAGACATAATCGGCTAAGTTCACGATAAAACCAAAGGTCCTAAACAGGATAGACATAATCGGCTAAGTTCACGATAAAACCAAAGGACTTAAACAGGATAGACATAATCGCTAAGTTCACAATAAAACCAAAGGGCCTAAACAGGATAGACATAATCGGTTAAGTTCAGAATAAAACTAATGGGCCTAAACAGGATAGACATAATCGGCTAAGTTCACAATAAAACCAAAGGGCCTAAACAGGATAGACATAATCGGCTAAGTTCACGATAAAACCAAAGGGCCTAAACAGGATAGACATAATCGGCTACGTTCACAATAAAACCAATGGACATAAACAGGATAGACATAATCTGCTAAGTTCACAATAAAACCAAAGGGCCTACATAGGATAGGCATAATCGGCTAAGTTCACAATAAAACCAAAGGGACTAAACAGGATAGACATACTCGGTTAAGTTCACGATAAAACCAAAGGGCCTAAACAGGATAGACATAATCGCTAAGTTCACAATAAAACCAAAGGGCATAAACAGGATAGACATAATCGGCTAAGTTCACAATAAAATCAAAGGCCCTTAACAGGATAGACATAATCGGCTAAGTTCACAATAAAACCAAAGGGCATAAACAGGATAGACATAATCGGCTAAGTTCACAATAAAACCAAAGGGTCTAAACAGGATAGACATAATCGGCTAAGTTCACTATAAAACCAAAGGGACTAAACAGGATAGACATAATCGGCTAAGTTCACAATAAAACCAAAGGGCCTAAACAGGGTAGACATAATCGGTTAACTTCAGAATAAAACCAATGGACATAAACAGGATAGACATAATCGGCTAAGTTCACAATAAAACCAAGGGGCCTATATAGGATAGACATAATCGGCTAAGTTCACAATAAAACCAATGGGCCTAAACAGGATAGACATAATCGGTTAAGTTCACGATAAAACCAAAGGGCCTAAACAGGATAGACATAATCGGCTAAGTTCACAATAAAACCAAAGGGCCTAAACAGGATAGACATATTCGGCTAAGATCACAATAAAACCAAAGGGCCTAAGCAGGATAGACATAATCGGCTAAGTTCACAATAAAACCAAAGGGTTTAAACAGGATAGGCATAATAGGCTAAGTTCACGATAACACCAAAGGGCCTGAACAGGATATACATAATCGGTTAAGTTCACGATCAAACCAAAGGGCCTAAACAGGATAGACATAATCGGCTAAGTTCACAATAAAATCAAAGGCCCTAAACAGGATAGACATAATCGGATAAGTTCACAATAAAACCAAAGGGCATAAACAGGATAGACATAATCGGCTAAGTTCACAATAAAACCAAAGGGTCTAAACAGGATAGACATAATCGACTAAGTTCACTATAAAACCAAAGGGACTAAACAGGATAGACATAATCGGCTAAGTTCACAATACAACCAAAGGGCCTAAACAGGGTAGACATTATCGGTTAAGTTCAGAATAAAACCAATGGGCCTAAACAGGATAGACATAATCGGCTAAGTTCACTAAAAAACCAAAGGGACTAAACAGGATAGACATAATCGGCTAAGTTCACAATAAAACCAAAGGACCTAAACAGGATAGGCATAATCGGTTAAGTTCACAATAAAACCAAAGGGACTAAACAGGATTGACATAATCGGCTAAGTTCACGATAAAACCAAAGGACCTAAACAGGATAGACATAATCGGCTAAGTTCACGATAAAACCAAAGGACTTAAACAGGATAGACATAATCGGCTAAGTTCACAATAAAACCAAAGGGCCTAAACAGGATAGATATAATCGGTTAAGTTCAGAATAAAACCAATGGGCCTAAACAGGATAGACATAATCGGCTAAGTTCACAATAAAACCAAAGGGCCTAAACAGGATAGACATAATCGGCTAAGTTCACGATAAAACCAAAGGGCCAAAACAGGATAGACATAATCGGCTACGTTCACAATAAAACCAATGGACATAAACAGGATAGACATAATTGGCTAAGTTCACAATAAAACCAAAGGGCCTACATAGGATAGGCATAATCGGCTAAGTTCACAATAAAACCAAAGGGCCTAAACAGGATAGACATAATCGGTTAAGTTCACGATAAAACCAAAGGGCCTAAACAGGATAGACATAATCGGCTAAGTTCACAATAAAACCAAAGGGCCTAAACAGGATAGACATAATCGGTTAAGTTCACGATAAAACCAAAGGGCCTAAACAGGATAGACATAATCGGCTAAGTTCACAATAAAACCAAAGGGCCTAAACAGGATAGACATATTCGGCTAAGTTCACAATAAAACCAAAGGGCCTAAGCAGGATAGACATAATCGGCTAAGTTCACAATAAAACCAAAGGGTTTAAACAGGATAGGCATAATAGGCTAAGTTCACGATAAAACCAAAGGGCCTGAACAGGATATACATAATCGGTTAAGTTCACTATCAAACCAAAGGGCCTAAACAGGATAGACATAATCGGCTAAGTTCACAATGAAACCAAAGGGCCTAAACAGGATAGACATAATCGGCTAAGTTCACAATAAAACCAAAGGGCATAAACAGGATAGACATAATCGGCTATGTTCACAATAAAACCAAAGGGTCTAAACAGGATAGACATAATCGGCTAAGTTCACTATAAAACCAAAGGGACTAAACAGGATAGACATAATCGGCTAAGTTCACAATAAAACCAAAGGGCCTAAACAGGGTAGACATTATCGGTTAAGTTCAGAATAAAACCAATGGGCCTAAACAGGATAGACATAATCGGCTAAGTTCACTAAAAAACCAAAGGGACTAAACAGGATAGACATAATCGCTAAGTTCACAATAAAACCAAAGGGCCTAAACAGGATAGACATAATCGGTTAAGTTCAGAATAAAACTAATGGGCCTAAACAGGATAGACATAATCGGCTAAGTTCACAATAAAACCAAAGGGCCTAAACAGGATAGACATAATCGGCTAAGTTCACGATAAAACCAAAGGGCCTAAACAGGATAGACATAATCGGCTACGTTCACAATAAAACCAATGGACATAAACAGGATAGACATAATCTGCTAAGTTCACAATAAAACCAAAGGGCCTACATAGGATAGGCATAATCGGCTAAGTTCACAATAAAACCAAAGGGACTAAACAGGATAGACATACTCGGTTAAGTTCACGATAAAACCAAAGGGCCTAAACAGGATAGACATAATCGGCTAAGTTCACAATAAAACCAAAGGGCATAAACAGGATAGACATAATCGGCTAAGTTCACAATAAAATCAAAGGCCCTTAACAGGATAGACATAATCGGCTAAGTTCACAATAAAACCAAAGGGCATAAACAGGATAGACATAATCGGCTAAGTTCACAATAAAACCAAAGGGTCTAAACAGGATAGACATAATCGGCTAAGTTCACTATAAAACCAAAGGGACTAAACAGGATAGACATAATCGGCTAAGTTCACAATAAAACCAAAGGGCCTAAACAGGGTAGACATAATCGGTTAACTTCAGAATAAAACCAATGGACATAAACAGGATAGACATAATCGGCTAAGTTCACAATAAAACCAAAGGGCCTACATAGGATAGACATAATCGGCTAAGTTCACAATAAAACCAAAGGGCCTAAACAGGATAGACATAATCGGTTAAGTTCACGATAAAACCAAAGGGCCTAAACAGGATAGACATAATCGGCTAAGTTCACAATAAAACCAAAGGGTTTAAACAGGATAGGCATAATAGGCTAAGTTCACGATAACACCAAAGGGCCTGAACAGGATATACATAATCGGTTAAGTTCACGATCAAACCAAAGGGCCTAAACAGGATAGACATAATCGGCTAAGTTCACAATAAAATCAAAGGCCCTAAACAGGATAGACATAATCGGATAAGTTCACAATAAAACCAAAGGGCATAAACAGGATAGACATAATCGGCTAAGTTCACAATAAAACCAAAGGGTCTAAACAGGATAGACATAATCGGCTAAGTTCACTATAAAACCAAAGGGACTAAACAGGATAGACATAATCGGCTAAGTTCACAATACAACCAAAGGGCCTAAACAGGGTAGACATTATCGGTTAAGTTCAGAATAAAACCAATGGGCCTAAACAGGATAGACATAATCGGCTAAGTTCACTAAAAAACCAAAGGGACTAAACAGGATAGACATAATCGGCTAAGTTCACAATAAAACCAAAGGACCTAAACAGGATAGGCATAATCGGTTAAGTTCACAATAAAACCAAAGGGACTAAACAGGATTGACATAATCGGCTAAGTTCACGATAAAACCAAAGGACCTAAACAGGATAGACATAATCGGCTAAGTTCACAATAAAACCAAAGGGCCTAAACAGGATAGATATAATCGGTTAAGTTCAGAATAAAACCAATGGGCCTAAACAGGATAGACATAATCGGCTAAGTTCACAATAAAACCAAAGGGCCTAAACAGGATAGACATAATCGGCTAAGTTCACGATAAAACCAAAGGGCCAAAACAGGATAGACATAATCGGCTACGTTCACAATAAAACCAATGGACATAAACAGGATAGACATAATTGGCTAAGTTCACAATAAAACCAAAGGGCCTACATAGGATAGGCATAATCGGCTAAGTTCACAATAAAACCAAAGGGCCTAAACAGGATAGACATAATCGGTTAAGTTCACGATAAAACCAAAGGGCCTAAACAGGATAGACATAATCGGCTAAGTTCACAATAAAACCAAAGGGCCTAAGCAGGATAGACATAATCGGCTAAGTTCACAATAAAACCAAAGGGTTTAAACAGGATAGGCATAATAGGCTAAGTTCACGATAAAACCAAAGGGCCTGAACAGGATATACATAATCGGTTAAGTTCACGATCAAACCAAAGGGCCTAAACAGGATAGACATAATCGGCTAAGTTCACAATGAAACCAAAGGGCCTAAACAGGATAGACATAATCGGCTAAGTTCACAATAAAACCAAAGGGCATAAACAGGATAGACATAATCGGCTATGTTCACAATAAAACCAAAGGGTCTAAACAGGATAGACATAATCGGCTAAGTTCACTATAAAACCAAAGGGACTAAACAGGATAGACATAATCGGCTAAGTTCACAATAAAACCAAAGGGCCTAAACAGGGTAGACATAATCGGTTAAGTTCAGAATAAAACCAATGGGCCTAAACAGGATAGACATAATCGGCTAAGTTCACTATAAAACCAAAGGGACTAAACAGGATAGACATAATCGGCTAAGTTCACAATAAAACCAAAGGGCCTAAACAGGATAGACATAATCGGCTAAGTTCACAATAAAATCAAAGGCCCTAAACAGGATAGACATAATCGGATAAGTTCACAATAAAACCAAAGGGCATAAACAGGATAGACATAATCGGCTAAGTTCACAATAAAACCAAAGGGTCTAAACAGGATAGACATAATCGGCTAAGTTCACTATAAAACCAAAGGGACTAAACAGGATAGACATAATCGGCTAAGTTCACAATAAAACCAAAGGGCCTAAACAGGGTAGACATAATCGGTTAACTTCAGAATAAAACCAATGGACATAAACAGGATAGACATAATCGGCTAAGTTCACAATAAAACCAAAGGGCCTACATAGGATAGACATAATCGGCTAAGTTCACAATAAAACCAAAGGGCCTAAACAGGATAGACATAATCGGTTAAGTTCACGATAAAACCAAAGGGCCTAAACAGGATAGACATAATCGGCTAAGTTCACAATAAAACCAAAGGGTTTAAACAGGATAGGCATAATAGGCTAAGTTCACGATAACACCAAAGGGCCTGAACAGGATATACATAATCGGTTAAGTTCACGATCAAACCAAAGGGCCTAAACAGGATAGACATAATCGGCTAAGTTCACAATAAAATCAAAGGCCCTAAACAGGATAGACATAATCGGATAAGTTCACAATAAAACCAAAGGGCATAAACAGGATAGACATAATCGGCTAAGTTCACAATAAAACCAAAGGGTCTAAACAGGATAGACATAATCGGCTAAGTTCACTATAAAACCAAAGGGACTAAACAGGATAGACATAATCGGCTAAGTTCACAATACAACCAAAGGGCCTAAACAGGGTAGACATTATCGGTTAAGTTCAGAATAAAACCAATGGGCCTAAACAGGATAGACATAATCGGCTAAGTTCACTAAAAAACCAAAGGGACTAAACAGGATAGACATAATCGGCTAAGTTCACAATAAAACCAAAGGACCTAAACAGGATAGGCATAATCGGTTAAGTTCACAATAAAACCAAAGGGACTAAACAGGATTGACATAATCGGCTAAGTTCACGATAAAACCAAAGGACCTAAACAGGATAGACATAATCGGCTAAGTTCACAATAAAACCAAAGGGCCTAAACAGGATAGATATAATCGGTTAAGTTCAGAATAAAACCAATGGGCCTAAACAGGATAGACATAATCGGCTAAGTTCACAATAAAACCAAAGGGCCTAAACAGGATAGACATAATCGGCTAAGTTCACGATAAAACCAAAGGGCCAAAACAGGATAGACATAATCGGCTACGTTCACAATAAAACCAATGGACATAAACAGGATAGACATAATTGGCTAAGTTCACAATAAAACCAAAGGGCCTACATAGGATAGGCATAATCAGCTAAGTTCACAATAAAACCAAAGGGCCTAAACAGGATAGACATAATCGGTTAAGTTCACGATAAAACCAAAGGGCCTAAACAGGATAGACATAATCGGCTAAGTTCACAATAAAACCAAAGGGCCTAAACAGGATAGACATATTCGGCTAAGTTCACAATAAAACCAAAGGGCCTAAGCAGGATAGACATAATCGGCTAAGTTCACAATAAAACCAAAGGGTTTAAACAGGATAGGCATAATAGGCTAAGTTCACGATAAAACCAAAGGGCCTGAACAGGATATACATAATCGGTTAAGTTCACAATGAAACCAAAGGGCCTAAACAGGATAGACATAATCGGCTAAGTTCACAATAAAACCAAAGGGCATAAACAGGATAGACATAATCGGCTATGTTCACAATAAAACCAAAGGGTCTAAACAGGATAGACATAATCGGCTAAGTTCACTATAAAACCAAAGGGACTAAACAGGATAGACATAATCGGCTAAGTTCACAATAAAACCAAAGGGCCTAAACAGGGTAGACATAATCGGTTAAGTTCAGAATAAAACCAATGGGCCTAAACAGGATAGACATAATCGGCTAAGTTCACTATAAAACCAAAGGGACTAAACAGGATAGACATAATCGGCTAAGTTCACAATAAAACCAAAGGGCCTAAACAGGATAGACATAATCGGCTAAGTTCACAATAAAATCAAAGGCCCTAAACAGGATAGACATAATCGGATAAGTTCACAATAAAACCAAAGGGCATAAACAGGATAGACATAATCGGCTAAGTTCACAATAAAACCAAAGGGTCTAAACAGGATAGACATAATCGGCTAAGTTCACTATAAAACCAAAGGGACTAAACAGGATAGACATAATCGGCTAAGTTCACAATACAACCAAAGGGCCTAAACAGGGTAGACATTATCGGTTAAGTTCAGAATAAAACCAATGGGCCTAAACAGGATAGACATAATCGGCTAAGTTCACTAAAAAACCAAAGGGACTAAACAGGATAGACATAATCGGCTAAGTTCACAATAAAACCAAAGGACCTAAACAGGATAGACATAATCGGTTAAGTTCACAATTAAACCAAAGGGACTAAACAGGATTGACATAATCGGCTAAGTTCACAATAAAACCAAAGGACCTAAACAGGATAGACATAATCGGCTAAGTTCACGATAAAACCAAAGGACTTAAACAGGATAGACATAATCGGCTAAGTTCACAATAAAACCAAAGGGCCTAAACAGGATAGATATAATCGGTTAAGTTCAGAATAAAACCAATGGGCCTAAACAGGATAGACATAATCGGCTAAGTTCACAATAAAACCAAAGGGCCTAAACAGGATAGACATAATCGGCTAAGTTCACGATAAAACCAAAGGGCCTAAACAGGATAGACATAATCGGCTACGTTCACAATAAAACTAATGGACATAAACAGGATAGACATAATCGGCTAAGTTCACAATAAAACCAAAGGGCCTACATAGGATAGGCATAATCGGCTAAGTTCACAATAAAACCAAAGGGACTAAACAGGATAGACATAATCGGTTAAGTTCACGATAAAACCAAAGGGCCTAAACAGGATAGACATAATCGGCTAAGTTCACAATAAAACCAAAGGGCCTAAACAGGATAGACATATTCGGCTAAGTTCACAATAAAACCAAAGGGCCTAAGCAGGATAGACATATTCGGCTAAGTTCACAATAAAACCAAAGGGTTTAAACAGGATAGACATAATCGGCTAAGTTCACAATAAAACCAAAGGGCCTACATAGGATAGGCATAATCGGCTAAGTTCACAATAAAACCAAAGGGACTAAACAGGATAGACATAATCGGTTAAGTTCACGATAAAACCAAAGGGCCTAAACAGGATAGACATAATCGGCTAAGTTCACAATAAAACCAAAGGGCCTAAACAGGATAGACATAATCGGCTAAGTTCACAATAAAACCAAAGGGCCTAAACAGGATAGACATAATCGGCTATGTTCACAATAAAACCAAAGGGTCTAAACAGGATAGACATAATCGGCTAAGTTCACTATAAAACCAAAGGGACTAAACAGGATAGACATAATCGGCTAAGTTCACAATAAAACCAAAGGGCCTAAACAGGGTAGACATAATCGGTTAAGTTCAGAATAAAACCAATGGGTCTAAACAGGATAGACATAATCGGCTAAGTTCACTATAAAACCAAAGGGACTAAACAGGATAGACATAATCGGTCAAGTTCACAATAAAACCAAAGGACCTAAACAGGATAGGCATAATCGGTTAAGTTCACAATAAAACCAAAGGGACTAAACAGGATAGACATAATCGGCTAAGTTCACGATAAAACCAAAGGACCTAAACAGGATAGACATAATCGGCTAAGTTCACGATAAAACGAAAGGACTTAAACAGGATATAGACATAATCGGCTAAGTTCACAATAAAATCAAAGGCCCTAAACAGGATAGACATAATCGGATAAGTTCACAATAAAACCAAAGGGCATAAACAGGATAGACATAATCGGCTAAGTTCACAATAAAACCAAAGGGTCTAAACAGGATAGACATAATCGGCTAAGTTCAGAATAAAACCAATGGGCCTAAACAGGATAGACATAATCGGCTAAGTTCACTATAAAACCAAAGGGACTAAACAGGATAGACATAATCGGCTAAGTTCACAATACTACCAAAGGACCTAAACAGGATAGGCATAATCGGTTAAGTTCACAATAAAACCAAAGGGACTAAACAGGATAGACATAATCGGCTAAGTTCACAATAAAACCAAAGGGTCTAAACAGGATAGACATAATCGGCTAAGTTCACTATAAAACCAAAGGGACTAAACAGGATAGACATAATCGGCTAAGTTCACAATAAAACCAAAGGGCCTAAACAGGGTAGACATAATCGGTTAACTTCAGAATAAAACCAATGGACATAAACAGGATAGACATAATCGGCTAAGTTCACAATAAAACCAAAGGGCCTACATAGGATAGACATAATCGGCTAAGTTCACAATAAAACCAAAGGGCCTAAACAGGATAGACATAATCGGTTAAGTTCACGATAAAACCAAAGGGCCTAAACAGGATAGACATAATCGGCTAAGTTCACAATAAAACCAAAGGGTTTAAACAGGATAGGCATAATAGGCTAAGTTCACGATAACACCAAAGGGCCTGAACAGGATATACATAATCGGTTAAGTTCACGATCAAACCAAAGGGCCTAAACAGGATAGACATAATCGGCTAAGTTCACAATAAAATCAAAGGCCCTAAACAGGATAGACATAATCGGATAAGTTCACAATAAAACCAAAGGGCATAAACAGGATAGACATAATCGGCTAAGTTCACAATAAAACCAAAGGGTCTAAACAGGATAGACATAATCGGCTAAGTTCACTATAAAACCAAAGGGACTAAACAGGATAGACATAATCGGCTAAGTTCACAATACAACCAAAGGGCCTAAACAGGGTAGACATTATCGGTTAAGTTCAGAATAAAACCAATGGGCCTAAACAGGATAGACATAATCGGCTAAGTTCACTAAAAAACCAAAGGGACTAAACAGGATAGACATAATCGGCTAAGTTCACAATAAAACCAAAGGACCTAAACAGGATAGGCATAATCGGTTAAGTTCACAATAAAACCAAAGGGACTAAACAGGATTGACATAATCGGCTAAGTTCACGATAAAACCAAAGGACCTAAACAGGATAGACATAATCGGCTAAGTTCACAATAAAACCAAAGGGCCTAAACAGGATAGATATAATCGGTTAAGTTCAGAATAAAACCAATGGGCCTAAACAGGATAGACATAATCGGCTAAGTTCACAATAAAACCAAAGGGCCTAAACAGGATAGACATAATCGGCTAAGTTCACGATAAAACCAAAGGGCCAAAACAGGATAGACATAATCGGCTACGTTCACAATAAAACCAATGGACATAAACAGGATAGACATAATTGGCTAAGTTCACAATAAAACCAAAGGGCCTACATAGGATAGGCATAATCGGCTAAGTTCACAATAAAACCAAAGGGCCTAAACAGGATAGACATAATCGGTTAAGTTCACGATAAAACCAAAGGGCCTAAACAGGATAGACATAATCGGCTAAGTTCACAATAAAACCAAAGGGCCTAAACAGGATAGACATATTCGGCTAAGTTCACAATAAAACCAAAGGGCCTAAGCAGGATAGACATAATCGGCTAAGTTCACAATAAAACCAAAGGGTTTAAACAGGATAGGCATAATAGGCTAAGTTCACGATAAAACCAAAGGGCCTGAACAGGATATACATAATCGGTTAAGTTCACAATGAAACCAAAGGGCCTAAACAGGATAGACATAATCGGCTAAGTTCACAATAAAACCAAAGGGCATAAACAGGATAGACATAATCGGCTATGTTCACAATAAAACCAAAGGGTCTAAACAGGATAGACATAATCGGCTAAGTTCACTATAAAACCAAAGGGACTAAACAGGATAGACATAATCGGCTAAGTTCACAATAAAACCAAAGGGCCTAAACAGGGTAGACATAATCGGTTAAATTCAGAATAAAACCAATGGGCCTAAACAGGATAGACATAATCGGCTAAGTTCACTATAAAACCAAAGGGACTAAACAGGATAGACATAATCGGCTAAGTTCACAATAAAACCAAAGGGCCTAAACAGGATAGACATAATCGGCTAAGTTCACAATAAAATCAAAGGCCCTAAACAGGATAGACATAATCGGATAAGTTCACAATAAAACCAAAGGGCATAAACAGGATAGACATAATCGGCTAAGTTCACAATAAAACCAAAGGGTCTAAACAGGATAGACATAATCGGCTAAGTTCACTATAAAACCAAAGGGACTAAACAGGATAGACATAATCGGCTAAGTTCACAATACAACCAAAGGGCCTAAACAGGGTAGACATTATCGGTTAAGTTCAGAATAAAACCAATGGGCCTAAACAGGATAGACATAATCGGCTAAGTTCACTAAAAAACCAAAGGGACTAAACAGGATAGACATAATCGGCTAAGTTCACAATAAAACCAAAGGACCTAAACAGGATAGACATAATCGGTTAAGTTCACAATTAAACCAAAGGGACTAAACAGGATTGACATAATCGGCTAAGTTCACAATAAAACCAAAGGACCTAAACAGGATAGACATAATCGGCTAAGTTCACGATAAAACCAAAGGACTTAAACAGGATAGACATAATCGGCTAAGTTCACAATAAAACCAAAGGGCCTAAACAGGATAGATATAATCGGTTAAGTTCAGAATAAAACCAATGGGCCTAAACAGGATAGACATAATCGGCTAAGTTCACAATAAAACCAAAGGGCCTAAACAGGATAGACATAATCGGCTAAGTTCACGATAAAACCAAAGGGCCTAAACAGGATAGACATAATCGGCTACGTTCACAATAAAACTAATGGACATAAACAGGATAGACATAATCGGCTAAGTTCACAATAAAACCAAAGGGCCTACATAGGATAGGCATAATCGGCTAAGTTCACAATAAAACCAAAGGGACTAAACAGGATAGACATAATCGGTTAAGTTCACGATAAAACCAAAGGGCCTAAACAGGATAGACATAATCGGCTAAGTTCACAATAAAACCAAAGGGCCTAAACAGGATAGACATATTCGGCTAAGTTCACAATAAAACCAAAGGGCCTAAGCAGGATAGACATATTCGGCTAAGTTCACAATAAAACCAAAGGGTTTAAACAGGATAGACATAATCGGCTAAGTTCACAATAAAACCAAAGGGCCTACATAGGATAGGCATAATCGGCTAAGTTCACAATAAAACCAAAGGGACTAAACAGGATAGACATAATCGGTTAAGTTCACGATAAAACCAAAGGGCCTAAACAGGATAGACATAATCGGCTAAGTTCACAATAAAACCAAAGGGCCTAAACAGGATAGACATAATCGGCTAAGTTCACAATAAAACCAAAGGGCCTAAACAGGATAGACATATTCGGCTAAGTTCACAATAAAACCAAAGGGCCTAAACAGGATAGACATAATCGGCTAAGTTCACAATAAAACCAAAGGGCATAAACAGGATAGACATAATCGGCTATGTTCACAATAAAACCAAAGGGTCTAAACAGGATAGACATAATCGGCTAAGTTCACTATAAAACCAAAGGGACTAAACAGGATAGACATAATCGGCTAAGTTCACAATAAAACCAAAGGGCCTAAACAGGGTAGACATAATCGGTTAAGTTCAGAATAAAACCAATGGGTCTAAACAGGATAGACATAATCGGCTAAGTTCACTATAAAACCAAAGGGACTAAACAGGATAGACATAATCGGTCAAGTTCACAATAAAACCAAAGGACCTAAACAGGATAGGCATAATCGGTTAAGTTCACAATAAAACCAAAGGGACTAAACAGGATAGACATAATCGGCTAAGTTCACGATAAAACCAAAGGACCTAAACAGGATAGACATAATCGGCTAAGTTCACGATAAAACGAAAGGACTTAAACAGGATATAGACATAATCGGCTAAGTTCACAATAAAATCAAAGGCCCTAAACAGGATAGACATAATCGGATAAGTTCACAATAAAACCAAAGGGCATAAACAGGATAGACATAATCGGCTAAGTTCACAATAAAACCAAAGGGTCTAAACAGGATAGACATAATCGGCTAAGTTCAGAATAAAACCAATGGGCCTAAACAGGATAGACATAATCGGCTAAGTTCACTATAAAACCAAAGGGACTAAACAGGATAGACATAATCGGCTAAGTTCACAATACTACCAAAGGACCTAAACAGGATAGGCATAATCGGTTAAGTTCACAATAAAACCAAAGGGACTAAACAGGATAGACATAATCGGCTAAGTTCACGATAAAACCAAAGGACCTAAACAGGATAGACATAATCGGCTAAGTTCACAATAAAACCAAAGGGCCTAAACAGGATAGACATAATCGGTTAAGTTCAGAATAAAACCAATGGGCCTAAACAGGATAGACATAATCGGCTAAGTTCACAATAAAACCAAAGGGCCTAAACAGGATAGACATAATCGGCTAAGTTCACAATAAAACCAAAGGGCCTAAACAGGATAGACATAATCGGCTACTTTCACAATAAAACCAATGGGCATAAACAGGATAGACATAATCGGCTAAGTTCACAATAAAACCAAAGGGCCTACATAGGATAGGCATAATCGGCTAAGTTCACAATAAAACCAAAGGGACTAAACAGGATAGACATAATCGGTTAAGTTCACGATAAAACCAAAGGGCCTAAACAGGATAGACATAATCGGTTAAGTTCACAATAAAACCAATGGGCCTAAACAGGATAGACATATTGGGCTAAGTTCACAATAAAACCAAAGGGCCTAAGCAGGATAGACATAATCGGTTAAGTTCACGATCAAACCAAAGGGCCTAAACAGGATAGACATAATCGGCTAAGTTCACAATGAAACCAAAGGGCCTAAACAGGATATACATAATCGGCTAAGTTCACAATAAAATCAAAGGCCCAAACAGGATAGACATAATCGGCTAAGTTCACAATAAAACCAAAGGGCATTAACAGGATAGACATAATCGGCTAAGTTCACAATACTACCAAAGGACCTAAACAGGATAGGCATAATCGGTTAAGTTCACAATAAAACCAAAGGGACTAAACAGGATAGACATAATCGGCTAAGTTCACGATAAAACCAAAGGACCTAAACAGGATAGACATAATCGGCTAAGTTCACGATAAAACGAAAGGACTTAAACAGGATAGACATAATCGGATAAGTTCACAATAAAACCAAAGGGCATAAACAGGATAGACATAATCGGCTAAGTTCACAATAAAACCAAAGGGTCTAAACAGGATAGACATAATCGGCTAAGTTCACTATAAAACCAAAGGGACTAAACAGGATAGACATAATCGGCTAAGTTCACAATACAACCAAAGGGCCTAAACAGGGTAGACATTATCGGTTAAGTTCAGAATAAAACCAATGGGCCTAAACAGGATAGACATAATCGGCTAAGTTCACTAAAAAACCAAAGGGACTAAACAGGATAGACATAATCGGCTAAGTTCACAATAAAACCAAAGGACCTAAACAGGATAGGCATAATCGGTTAAGTTCACAATAAAACCAAAGGGACTAAACAGGATTGACATAATCGGCTAAGTTCACGATAAAACCAAAGGACCTAAACAGGATAGACATAATCGGCTAAGTTCACAATAAAACCAAAGGGCCTAAACAGGATAGATATAATCGGTTAAGTTCAGAATAAAACCAATGGGCCTAAACAGGATAGACATAATCGGCTAAGTTCACAATAAAACCAAAGGGCCTAAACAGGATAGACATAATCGGCTAAGTTCACGATAAAACCAAAGGGCCAAAACAGGATAGACATAATCGGCTACGTTCACAATAAAACCAATGGACATAAACAGGATAGACATAATTGGCTAAGTTCACAATAAAACCAAAGGGCCTACATAGGATAGGCATAATCGGCTAAGTTCACAATAAAACCAAAGGGCCTAAACAGGATAGACATAATCGGTTAAGTTCACGATAAAACCAAAGGGCCTAAACAGGATAGACATAATCGGCTAAGTTCACAATAAAACCAAAGGGCCTAAACAGGATAGACATATTCGGCTAATTTCACAATAAAACCAAAGGGCCTAAGCAGGATAGACATAATCGGCTAAGTTCACAATAAAACCAAAGGGCCTAAACAGGATAGACATATTCGGCTAATTTCACAATAAAACCAAAGGGTCTAAACAGGATAGACATAATCGGCTAAGTTCACAATAAAACCAAAGGGACTAAACAGGATAGACATAATCGGCTAAGTTCACAATAAAACCAAAGGGCCTAAACAGGGTAGACATAATCGGTTAAGTTCAGAATAAAACCAATGGGCCTAAACAGGATAGACATAATCGGCTAAGTTCACTATAAAACCAAAGGGACTAAACAGGATAGACATAATCGGCTAAGTTCACAATAAAACCAAAGGGCCTAAACAGGATAGACATAATCGGCTAAGTTCACAATAAAATCAAAGGCCCTAAACAGGATAGACATAATCGGATAAGTTCACAATAAAACCAAAGGGCATAAACAGGATAGACATAATCGGCTAAGTTCACAATAAAACCAAAGGGTCTAAACAGGATAGACATAATCGGCTAAGTTCACTATAAAACCAAAGGGACTAAACAGGATAGACATAATCGGCTAAGTTCACAATACAACCAAAGGGCCTAAACAGGGTAGACATTATCGGTTAAGTTCAGAATAAAACCAATGGGCCTAAACAGGATAGACATAATCGGCTAAGTTCACTAAAAAACCAAAGGGACTAAACAGGATAGACATAATCGGCTAAGTTCACAATAAAACCAAAGGACCTAAACAGGATAGACATAATCGGTTAAGTTCACAATTAAACCAAAGGGACTAAACAGGATTGACATAATCGGCTAAGTTCACAATAAAACCAAAGGACCTAAACAGGATAGACATAATCGGCTAAGTTCACGATAAAACCAAAGGACTTAAACAGGATAGACATAATCGGCTAAGTTCACAATAAAACCAAAGGGCCTAAACAGGATAGATATAATCGGTTAAGTTCAGAATAAAACCAATGGGCCTAAACAGGATAGACATAATCGGCTAAGTTCACAATAAAACCAAAGGGCCTAAACAGGATAGACATAATCGGCTAAGTTCACGATAAAACCAAAGGGCCTAAACAGGATAGACATAATCGGCTACGTTCACAATAAAACTAATGGACATAAACAGGATAGACATAATCGGCTAAGTTCACAATAAAACCAAAGGGCCTACATAGGATAGGCATAATCGGCTAAGTTCACAATAAAACCAAAGGGACTAAACAGGATAGACATAATCGGTTAAGTTCACGATAAAACCAAAGGGCCTAAACAGGATAGACATAATCGGCTAAGTTCACAATAAAACCAAAGGGCCTAAACAGGATAGACATATTCGGCTAAGTTCACAATAAAACCAAAGGGCCTAAGCAGGATAGACATATTCGGCTAAGTTCACAATAAAACCAAAGGGTTTAAACAGGATAGACATAATCGGCTAAGTTCACAATAAAACCAAAGGGCCTACATAGGATAGGCATAATCGGCTAAGTTCACAATAAAACCAAAGGGACTAAACAGGATAGACATAATCGGTTAAGTTCACGATAAAACCAAAGGGCCTAAACAGGATAGACATAATCGGCTAAGTTCACAATAAAACCAAAGGGCCTAAACAGGATAGACATAATCGGCTAAGTTCACAATAAAACCAAAGGGCCTAAACAGGATAGACATATTCGGCTAAGTTCACAATAAAACCAAAGGGCCTAAACAGGATAGACATAATCGGCTAAGTTCACAATAAAACCAAAGGGCATAAACAGGATAGACATAATCGGCTATGTTCACAATAAAACCAAAGGGTCTAAACAGGATAGACATAATCGGCTAAGTTCACTATAAAACCAAAGGGACTAAACAGGATAGACATAATCGGCTAAGTTCACAATAAAACCAAAGGGCCTAAACAGGGTAGACATAATCGGTTAAGTTCAGAATAAAACCAATGGGTCTAAACAGGATAGACATAATCGGCTAAGTTCACAATAAAACCAAAGGGCCTAAACAGGATAGACATATTCGGCTAAGTTCACAATAAAACCAAAGGGCCTAAACAGGATAGACATAATCGGCTAAGTTCACAATAAAACCAAAGGGCATAAACAGGATAGACATAATCGGCTATGTTCACAATAAAACCAAAGGGTCTAAACAGGATAGACATAATCGGCTAAGTTCACTATAAAACCAAAGGGACTAAACAGGATAGACATAATCGGCTAAGTTCACAATAAAACCAAAGGGCCTAAACAGGGTAGACATAATCGGTTAAGTTCAGAATAAAACCAATGGGTCTAAACAGGATAGACATAATCGGCTAAGTTCACTATAAAACCAAAGGGACTAAACAGGATAGACATAATCGGTCAAGTTCACAATAAAACCAAAGGACCTAAACAGGATAGGCATAATCGGTTAAGTTCACAATAAAACCAAAGGGACTAAACAGGATAGACATAATCGGCTAAGTTCACGATAAAACCAAAGGACCTAAACAGGATAGACATAATCGGCTAAGTTCACGATAAAACGAAAGGACTTAAACAGGATATAGACATAATCGGCTAAGTTCACAATAAAATCAAAGGCCCTAAACAGGATAGACATAATCGGATAAGTTCACAATAAAACCAAAGGGCATAAACAGGATAGACATAATCGGCTAAGTTCACAATAAAACCAAAGGGTCTAAACAGGATAGACATAATCGGCTAAGTTCAGAATAAAACCAATGGGCCTAAACAGGATAGACATAATCGGCTAAGTTCACTATAAAACCAAAGGGACTAAACAGGATAGACATAATCGGCTAAGTTCACAATACTACCAAAGGACCTAAACAGGATAGGCATAATCGGTTAAGTTCACAATAAAACCAAAGGGACTAAACAGGATAGACATAATCGGCTAAGTTCACGATAAAACCAAAGGACCTAAACAGGATAGACATAATCGGCTAAGTTCACAATAAAACCAAAGGGCCTAAACAGGATAGACATAATCGGTTAAGTTCAGAATAAAACCAATGGGCCTAAACAGGATAGACATAATCGGCTAAGTTCACAATAAAACCAAAGGGCCTAAACAGGATAGACATAATCGGCTAAGTTCACAATAAAACCAAAGGGCCTAAACAGGATAGACATAATCGGCTACTTTCACAATAAAACCAATGGGCATAAACAGGATAGACATAATCGGCTAAGTTCACAATAAAACCAAAGGGCCTACATAGGATAGGCATAATCGGCTAAGTTCACAATAAAACCAAAGGGACTAAACAGGATAGACATAATCGGTTAAGTTCACGATAAAACCAAAGGGCCTAAACAGGATAGACATAATCGGCTAAGTTCACAATAAAACCAATGGGCCTAAACAGGATAGACATATTGGGCTAAGTTCACAATAAAACCAAAGGGCCTAAGCAGGATAGACATAATCGGTTAAGTTCACGATCAAACCAAAGGGCCTAAACAGGATAGACATAATCGGCTAAGTTCACAATGAAACCAAAGGGCCTAAACAGGATATACATAATCGGCTAAGTTCACAATAAAATCAAAGGCCCAAACAGGATAGACATAATCGGCTAAGTTCACAATAAAACCAAAGGGCATTAACAGGATAGACATAATCGGCTAAGTTCACAATACTACCAAAGGACCTAAACAGGATAGGCATAATCGGTTAAGTTCACAATAAAACCAAAGGGACTAAACAGGATAGACATAATCGGCTAAGTTCACGATAAAACCAAAGGACCTAAACAGGATAGACATAATCGGCTAAGTTCACGATAAAACGAAAGGACTTAAACAGGATAGACATAATCGGATAAGTTCACAATAAAACCAAAGGGCATAAACAGGATAGACATAATCGGCTAAGTTCACAATAAAACCAAAGGGTCTAAACAGGATAGACATAATCGGCTAAGTTCACTATAAAACCAAAGGGACTAAACAGGATAGACATAATCGGCTAAGTTCACAATACAACCAAAGGGCCTAAACAGGGTAGACATTATCGGTTAAGTTCAGAATAAAACCAATGGGCCTAAACAGGATAGACATAATCGGCTAAGTTCACTAAAAAACCAAAGGGACTAAACAGGATAGACATAATCGGCTAAGTTCACAATAAAACCAAAGGACCTAAACAGGATAGGCATAATCGGTTAAGTTCACAATAAAACCAAAGGGACTAAACAGGATTGACATAATCGGCTAAGTTCACGATAAAACCAAAGGACCTAAACAGGATAGACATAATCGGCTAAGTTCACAATAAAACCAAAGGGCCTAAACAGGATAGATATAATCGGTTAAGTTCAGAATAAAACCAATGGGCCTAAACAGGATAGACATAATCGGCTAAGTTCACAATAAAACCAAAGGGCCTAAACAGGATAGACATAATCGGCTAAGTTCACGATAAAACCAAAGGGCCAAAACAGGATAGACATAATCGGCTACGTTCACAATAAAACCAATGGACATAAACAGGATAGACATAATTGGCTAAGTTCACAATAAAACCAAAGGGCCTACATAGGATAGGCATAATCGGCTAAGTTCACAATAAAACCAAAGGGCCTAAACAGGATAGACATAATCGGTTAAGTTCACGATAAAACCAAAGGGCCTAAACAGGATAGACATAATCGGCTAAGTTCACAATAAAACCAAAGGGCCTAAACAGGATAGACATATTCGGCTAATTTCACAATAAAACCAAAGGGCCTAAGCAGGATAGACATAATCGGCTAAGTTCACAATAAAACCAAAGGGCCTAAACAGGATAGACATATTCGGCTAATTTCACAATAAAACCAAAGGGTCTAAACAGGATAGACATAATCGGCTAAGTTCACTATAAAACCAAAGGGACTAAACAGGATAGACATAATCGGCTAAGTTCACAATAAAACCAAAGGGCCTAAACAGGGTAGACATAATCGGTTAAGTTCAGAATAAAACCAATGGGCCTAAACAGGATAGACATAATCGGCTAAGTTCACTATAAAACCAAAGGGACTAAACAGGATAGACATAATCGGCTAAGTTCACAATAAAACCAAAGGGCCTAAACAGGATAGACATAATCGGCTAAGTTCACAATAAAATCAAAGGCCCTAAACAGGATAGACATAATCGGATAAGTTCACAATAAAACCAAAGGGCATAAACAGGATAGACATAATCGGCTAAGTTCACAATAAAACCAAAGGGTCTAAACAGGATAGACATAATCGGCTAAGTTCACTATAAAACCAAAGGGACTAAACAGGATAGACATAATCGGCTAAGTTCACAATACAACCAAAGGGCCTAAACAGGGTAGACATTATCGGTTAAGTTCAGAATAAAACCAATGGGCCTAAACAGGATAGACATAATCGGCTAAGTTCACTAAAAAACCAAAGGGACTAAACAGGATAGACATAATCGGCTAAGTTCACAATAAAACCAAAGGACCTAAACAGGATAGACATAATCGGTTAAGTTCACAATTAAACCAAAGGGACTAAACAGGATTGACATAATCGGCTAAGTTCACAATAAAACCAAAGGACCTAAACAGGATAGACATAATCGGCTAAGTTCACGATAAAACCAAAGGACTTAAACAGGATAGACATAATCGGCTAAGTTCACAATAAAACCAAAGGGCCTAAACAGGATAGATATAATCGGTTAAGTTCAGAATAAAACCAATGGGCCTAAACAGGATAGACATAATCGGCTAAGTTCACAATAAAACCAAAGGGCCTAAACAGGATAGACATAATCGGCTAAGTTCACGATAAAACCAAAGGGCCTAAACAGGATAGACATAATCGGCTACGTTCACAATAAAACTAATGGACATAAACAGGATAGACATAATCGGCTAAGTTCACAATAAAACCAAAGGGCCTACATAGGATAGGCATAATCGGCTAAGTTCACAATAAAACCAAAGGGACTAAACAGGATAGACATAATCGGTTAAGTTCACGATAAAACCAAAGGGCCTAAACAGGATAGACATAATCGGCTAAGTTCACAATAAAACCAAAGGGCCTAAACAGGATAGACATATTCGGCTAAGTTCACAATAAAACCAAAGGGCCTAAGCAGGATAGACATATTCGGCTAAGTTCACAATAAAACCAAAGGGTTTAAACAGGATAGACATAATCGGCTAAGTTCACAATAAAACCAAAGGGCCTACATAGGATAGGCATAATCGGCTAAGTTCACAATAAAACCAAAGGGACTAAACAGGATAGACATAATCGGTTAAGTTCACGATAAAACCAAAGGGCCTAAACAGGATAGACATAATCGGCTAAGTTCACAATAAAACCAAAGGGCCTAAACAGGATAGACATAATCGGCTAAGTTCACAATAAAACCAAAGGGCCTAAACAGGATAGACATATTCGGCTAAGTTCACAATAAAACCAAAGGGCCTAAACAGGATAGACATAATCGGCTAAGTTCACAATAAAACCAAAGGGCATAAACAGGATAGACATAATCGGCTATGTTCACAATAAAACCAAAGGGTCTAAACAGGATAGACATAATCGGCTAAGTTCACTATAAAACCAAAGGGACTAAACAGGATAGACATAATCGGCTAAGTTCACAATAAAACCAAAGGGCCTAAACAGGGTAGACATAATCGGTTAAGTTCAGAATAAAACCAATGGGTCTAAACAGGATAGACATAATCGGCTAAGTTCACTATAAAACCAAAGGGACTAAACAGGATAGACATAATCGGTCAAGTTCACAATAAAACCAAAGGACCTAAACAGGATAGGCATAATCGGTTAAGTTCACAATAAAACCAAAGGGACTAAACAGGATAGACATAATCGGCTAAGTTCACGATAAAACCAAAGGACCTAAACAGGATAGACATAATCGGCTAAGTTCACGATAAAACGAAAGGACTTAAACAGGATATAGACATAATCGGCTAAGTTCACAATAAAATCAAAGGCCCTAAACAGGATAGACATAATCGGATAAGTTCACAATAAAACCAAAGGGCATAAACAGGATAGACATAATCGGCTAAGTTCACAATAAAACCAAAGGGTCTAAACAGGATAGACATAATCGGCTAAGTTCAGAATAAAACCAATGGGCCTAAACAGGATAGACATAATCGGCTAAGTTCACTATAAAACCAAAGGGACTAAACAGGATAGACATAATCGGCTAAGTTCACAATACTACCAAAGGACCTAAACAGGATAGGCATAATCGGTTAAGTTCACAATAAAACCAAAGGGACTAAACAGGATAGACATAATCGGCTAAGTTCACGATAAAACCAAAGGACCTAAACAGGATAGACATAATCGGCTAAGTTCACAATAAAACCAAAGGGCCTAAACAGGATAGACATAATCGGTTAAGTTCAGAATAAAACCAATGGGCCTAAACAGGATAGACATAATCGGCTAAGTTCACAATAAAACCAAAGGGCCTAAACAGGATAGACATAATCGGCTAAGTTCACAATAAAACCAAAGGGCCTAAACAGGATAGACATAATCGGCTACTTTCACAATAAAACCAATGGGCATAAACAGGATAGACATAATCGGCTAAGTTCACAATAAAACCAAAGGGCCTACATAGGATAGGCATAATCGGCTAAGTTCACAATAAAACCAAAGGGACTAAACAGGATAGACATAATCGGTTAAGTTCACGATAAAACCAAAGGGCCTAAACAGGATAGACATAATCGGCTAAGTTCACAATAAAACCAATGGGCCTAAACAGGATAGACATATTGGGCTAAGTTCACAATAAAACCAAAGGGCCTAAGCAGGATAGACATAATCGGTTAAGTTCACGATCAAACCAAAGGGCCTAAACAGGATAGACATAATCGGCTAAGTTCACAATGAAACCAAAGGGCCTAAACAGGATATACATAATCGGCTAAGTTCACAATAAAATCAAAGGCCCAAACAGGATAGACATAATCGGCTAAGTTCACAATAAAACCAAAGGGCATTAACAGGATAGACATAATCGGCTAAGTTCACAATACTACCAAAGGACCTAAACAGGATAGGCATAATCGGTTAAGTTCACAATAAAACCAAAGGGACTAAACAGGATAGACATAATCGGCTAAGTTCACGATAAAACCAAAGGACCTAAACAGGATAGACATAATCGGCTAAGTTCACGATAAAACGAAAGGACTTAAACAGGATAGACATAATCGGATAAGTTCACAATAAAACCAAAGGGCATAAACAGGATAGACATAATCGGCTAAGTTCACAATAAAACCAAAGGGTCTAAACAGGATAGACATAATCGGCTAAGTTCACTATAAAACCAAAGGGACTAAACAGGATAGACATAATCGGCTAAGTTCACAATACAACCAAAGGGCCTAAACAGGGTAGACATTATCGGTTAAGTTCAGAATAAAACCAATGGGCCTAAACAGGATAGACATAATCGGCTAAGTTCACTAAAAAACCAAAGGGACTAAACAGGATAGACATAATCGGCTAAGTTCACAATAAAACCAAAGGACCTAAACAGGATAGGCATAATCGGTTAAGTTCACAATAAAACCAAAGGGACTAAACAGGATTGACATAATCGGCTAAGTTCACGATAAAACCAAAGGACCTAAACAGGATAGACATAATCGGCTAAGTTCACAATAAAACCAAAGGGCCTAAACAGGATAGATATAATCGGTTAAGTTCAGAATAAAACCAATGGGCCTAAACAGGATAGACATAATCGGCTAAGTTCACAATAAAACCAAAGGGCCTAAACAGGATAGACATAATCGGCTAAGTTCACGATAAAACCAAAGGGCCAAAACAGGATAGACATAATCGGCTACGTTCACAATAAAACCAATGGACATAAACAGGATAGACATAATTGGCTAAGTTCACAATAAAACCAAAGGGCCTACATAGGATAGGCATAATCGGCTAAGTTCACAATAAAACCAAAGGGCCTAAACAGGATAGACATAATCGGTTAAGTTCACGATAAAACCAAAGGGCCTAAACAGGATAGACATAATCGGCTAAGTTCACAATAAAACCAAAGGGCCTAAACAGGATAGACATATTCGGCTAATTTCACAATAAAACCAAAGGGCCTAAGCAGGATAGACATAATCGGCTAAGTTCACAATAAAACCAAAGGGTTTAAACAGGATAGGCATAATAGGCTAAGTTCACGATAAAACCAAAGGGCCTGAACAGGATATACATAATCGGTTAAGTTCACGATCAAACCAAAGGGCCTAAACAGGATAGACATAATCGGCTAAGTTCACAATGAAACCAAAGGGCCTAAACAGGATAGACATAATCGGCTAAGTTCACAATAAAACCAAAGGGCATAAACAGGATAGACATAATCGGTTATGTTCACAATAAAACCAAAGGGTCTAAACAGGATAGACATAATCGGCTAAGTTCACTATAAAACCAAAGGGACTAAACAGGATAGACATAATCGGCTAAGTTCACAATAAAACCAAAGGGCCTAAACAGGGTAGACATAATCTGTTAAGTTCAGAATAAAACCAATGGGCCTAAACAGGATAGACATAATCGGCTAAGTTCACTATAAAACCAAAGGGACTAAACAGGATAGACATAATCGGCTAAGTTCACAATAAAACCAAAGGGCCTAAACAGGATAGACATAATCGGCTAAGTTCACAATAAAATCAAAGGCCCTAAACAGGATAGACATAATCGGATAAGTTCACAATAAAACCAAAGGGCATAAACAGGATAGACATAATCGGCTAAGTTCACAATAAAACCAAAGGGTCTAAACAGGATAGACATAATCGGCTAAGTTCACTATAAAACCAAAGGGACTAAACAGGATAGACATAATCGGCTAAGTTCACAATACAACCAAAGGGCCTAAACAGGGTAGACATTATCGGTTAAGTTCAGAATAAAACCAATGGGCCTAAACAGGATAGACATAATCGGCTAAGTTCACTAAAAAACCAAAGGGACTAAACAGGATAGACATAATCGGCTAAGTTCACAATAAAACCAAAGGACCTAAACAGGATAGACATAATCGGTTAAGTTCACAATTAAACCAAAGGGACTAAGCAGGATTGACATAATCGGCTAAGTTCACAATAAAACCAAAGGACCTAAACAGGATAGACATAATCGGCTAAGTTCACGATAAAACCAAAGGACTTAAACAGGATAGACATAATCGGCTAAGTTCACAATAAAACCAAAGGGCCTAAACAGGATAGATATAATCGGTTAAGTTCAGAATAAAACCAATGGGCCTAAACAGGATAGACATAATCGGCTAAGTTCACGATAAAACCAAAGGGCCTAAACAGGATAGACATAATCGGCTACGTTCACAATAAAACTAATGGACATAAACAGGATAGACATAATCGGCTAAGTTCACAATAAAACCAAAGGGCCTACATAGGATAGGCATAATCGGCTAAGTTCACAATAAAACCAAAGGGACTAAACAGGATAGACATAATCGGTTAAGTTCACGATAAAACCAAAGGGCCTAAACAGGATAGACATAATCGGCTAAGTTCACAATAAAACCAAAGGGCCTAAACAGGATAGACATATTCGGCTAAGTTCACAATAAAACCAAAGGGCCTAAGCAGGATAGACATAATCGGCTAAGTTCACAATAAAACCAAAGGGTTTAAACAGGATAGGCATAATAGGCTAAGTTCACGATAAAACCAAAGGGCCTGAACAGGATATACATAATCGGTTAAGTTCACGATCAAACCAAAGGGCCTAAACAGGATAGACATAATCGGCTAAGTTCACAATGAAACCAAAGGGCCTAAACAGGATAGACATAATCGGCTAAGTTCACAATAAAACCAAAGGGCATAAACAGGATAGACATAATCGGCTATGTTCACAATAAAACCAAAGGGTCTAAACAGGATAGACATAATCGGCTAAGTTCACTATAAAACCAAAGGGACTAAACAGGATAGACATAATCGGCTAAGTTCACAATAAAACCAAAGGGCCTAAACAGGGTAGACATAATCGGTTAAGTTCAGAATAAAACCAATGGGTCTAAACAGGATAGACATAATCGGCTAAGTTCACTATAAAACCAAAGGGACTAAACAGGATAGACATAATCGGTCAAGTTCACAATAAAACCAAAGGACCTAAACAGGATAGGCATAATCGGTTAAGTTCACAATAAAACCAAAGGGACTAAACAGGATAGACATAATCGGCTAAGTTCACGATAAAACCAAAGGACCTAAACAGGATAGACATAATCGGCTAAGTTCACGATAAAACGAAAGGACTTAAACAGGATATAGACATAATCGGCTAAGTTCACAATAAAATCAAAGGCCCTAAACAGGATAGACATAATCGGATAAGTTCACAATAAAACCAAAGGGCATAAACAGGATAGACATAATCGGCTAAGTTCACAATAAAACCAAAGGGTCTAAACAGGATAGACATAATCGGCTAAGTTCAGAATAAAACCAATGGGCCTAAACAGGATAGACATAATCGGCTAAGTTCACTATAAAACCAAAGGGACTAAACAGGATAGACATAATCGGCTAAGTTCACAATACTACCAAAGGACCTAAACAGGATAGGCATAATCGGTTAAGTTCACAATAAAACCAAAGGGACTAAACAGGATAGACATAATCGGCTAAGTTCACGATAAAACCAAAGGACCTAAACAGGATAGACATAATCGGCTAAGTTCACAATAAAACCAAAGGGCCTAAACAGGATAGACATAATCGGTTAAGTTCAGAATAAAACCAATGGGCCTAAACAGGATAGACATAATCGGCTAAGTTCACAATAAAACCAAAGGGCCTAAACAGGATAGACATAATCGGCTAAGTTCACAATAAAACCAAAGGGCCTAAACAGGATAGACATAATCGGCTACTTTCACAATAAAACCAATGGGCATAAACAGGATAGACATAATCGGCTAAGTTCACAATAAAACCAAAGGGCCTACATAGGATAGGCATAATCGGCTAAGTTCACAATAAAACCAAAGGGACTAAACAGGATAGACATAATCGGTTAAGTTCACGATAAAACCAAAGGGCCTAAACAGGATAGACATAATCGGCTAAGTTCACAATAAAACCAATGGGCCTAAACAGGATAGACATATTGGGCTAAGTTCACAATAAAACCAAAGGGCCTAAGCAGGATAGACATAATCGGTTAAGTTCACGATCAAACCAAAGGGCCTAAACAGGATAGACATAATCGGCTAAGTTCACAATGAAACCAAAGGGCCTAAACAGGATATACATAATCGGCTAAGTTCACAATAAAATCAAAGGCCCAAACAGGATAGACATAATCGGCTAAGTTCACAATAAAACCAAAGGGCATTAACAGGATAGACATAATCGGCTAAGTTCACAATACTACCAAAGGACCTAAACAGGATAGGCATAATCGGTTAAGTTCACAATAAAACCAAAGGGACTAAACAGGATAGACATAATCGGCTAAGTTCACGATAAAACCAAAGGACCTAAACAGGATAGACATAATCGGCTAAGTTCACGATAAAACCAAAGGACTTAAACAGGATAGACATAATCGGCTAAGTTCACAATAAAACCAAAGGGCCTAAACAGGATAGACATAATCGGTTAAGTTCAGAATAAAACCAATGGGCCTAAACAGGATAGACATAATCGGCTAAGTTCACAATAAAACCAAAGGGCCTAAACAGGATAGACATAATCGGCTAAGTTCACAATAAAACCAAAGGGCCTAAACAGGATAGACATAATGGGCTACTTTCACAATAAAACCAATGGACATAAACAGGATAGACATAATCGGCTAAGTTCACAATAAAACCAAAGGGCCTACATAGGATAGGCATAATCGGCTAAGTTCACAAAAAAACCAAAGGGACTAAACAGGATAGACATAATCGGTTAAGTTCACGATAAAACCAAAGGGCCTAAACAGGATAGACATAATCGGCTAAGTTCACAATAAAACCAATGGGCCTAAACAAGATAGACATATTGGGCTAAGTTCACAATAAAACCAAAGGGCCTAAGCAGGATAGACATAATCGGTTAAGTTCACGATCAAACCAAAGGGCCTAAACAGGATAGACATAATCGGCTAAGTTCACAATGAAACCAAAGGGCCTAAACAGGATATACATAATCGGCTAAGTTCACAATAAAATCAAAGGCCCAAACAGGATAGACATAATCGGCTAAGTTCACAATAAAACCAAAGGGCATTAACAGGATAGACATAATCGGCTAAGTTAACAATAAAACCAAAGGGTCTAAACAGGATAGACATAATCGGCTAAGTTCACTATAAAACCAAAGGGACTAAACAGGATAGACATAATCGGCTAAGTTCACAATAAAACCAAAGGACCTAAACAGGATCGGCATAATCGGTTAAGTTCACAATAAAACCAAAGGGACTAAACAGGATAGACATAATCGGCTAAGTTCTCGATAAAACCAAAGGACCTAAACAGGATAGACATAATCGGCTAAGTTCACGATAAGACCAAAGGACTTAAACAGGATAGACATTATCGGCTAAGTTCACAATAAAACCAAAGGGCCTAAACAGGATAGACATAATCGGTTAAGTTCAGAATAAAACCAAAGGGCCTAAACAGGATAGACATAATCGACTAAGTTCACAATAAAACCAAAGGGCCTAAACAGGATAGACATAATCGGTTAAGTTCACGATAAAACCAAAGGGCCTAAACAGGATAGACATAATCGGTTAAGTTCAGAATAAAACCAATGGGCCTAAACAGGATAGACATAATCGGCTAAGTTCATAATAAAACCAAAGGGCCTAAACAGGATAGACATAATCGGCTAAGTTCACGATAAAACCAAAGGGCCAAAACAGGATAGACATAATCGGCTACGTTCACAATAAAACCAATGGACATAAACAGGATAGACATAATTGGCTAAGTTCACAATAAAACCAAAGGGCCTACATAGGATAGGCATAATCGGCTAAGTTCACAATAAAACCAAAGGGCCTAAACAGGATAGACATAATCGGTTAAGTTCACGATAAAACCAAAGGGCCTAAACAGGATAGACATAATCGGCTAAGTTCACAATAAAACCAAAGGGCCTAAACAGGATAGACATAATCGGTTAAGTTAACGATAAAACCAAAGGGCCTAAACAGGATAGACATAATCGGCTAAATTCACAATAAAACCAATGGGCCTCAACATGATAAACATAATCGGTTAAGTTCACAATAAAACCAAAGGGACTAAACAGGATAGACATAATCGACTAAGTTCACAATAAAACCAAAGGACCTAAACAGGATAGACATAATCGGCTAAGTTCACAATAAAACCAAAGGGCCTAAACAGGATAGACATAATCGGCTAAGTTCACAATAAAACCAAAGGACCTAAACAGGATAGACATAATCGGCTAAGTTCACAATAAAACCAAAGGGTCTAAAGAGAATAGACATAATCGGCTAAGTTCACAATAAAACCAAAGGGCCTAAACAGGATAGACATAATCGGCTAAGTTCACAATAAAACCAAAGGGCCTAAACAGGATAGACATAATCGGCTAAGTTCACAATAAAACCAAAGGACCTAAACAGGATAGACATAATCGGCTAAGTTGACGATAAAACCAAAGGGCCTAAACAGGATAGACATAATCGGCTAATTCACGATAAAACCAAAGGGCCTAAACAGGATAGACATAATCGGCTAATTCACGATAAAACCAAAGGCTCTAAACAGGATAGACATAATCGGCTAATTCACGATAAAACCAAAGGGCCTAAACAGGATAGACATAATCGGCTAAGTTCACAATAAAACCAAATGGCCTAAACAGGATAGACATAATCGACTAAGT
This sequence comes from Bathymodiolus brooksi, assembly GCA_963680875.1. Classification (NCBI taxonomy): domain Eukaryota; kingdom Metazoa; phylum Mollusca; class Bivalvia; order Mytilida; family Modiolidae; genus Bathymodiolus; species Bathymodiolus brooksi. The sequence goes on from OY804581.1 coordinate 49,977,744, forward strand.
TTACAATAAAACCAAAGGGACTAAACAGGATAGACATAATCGGCTAAGTTCACTATAAAACCAAAGGGACTAAACAGGATAGACATAATTGGCTAAGTTCACAATAAAACCAAATGGCCTAAACAGGATAGACATAATCGGATAAGTTCTCAATGAAACCAAAGGCCCTAAACAGGATAGACATAATCGGCTAAGTTCACGATAAAACCAAAGGGCCTAAACAGGATAGACATAATCGGCTAATTTCACGATAAAACCAAAGGGCCTAAACAGGATAGACATAATCGGCTAAGTTCACAATAAAACCAAATGGCCTAAACAGGATAGACATAATCGGCTAATTCACGATAAAACGAAAGGGCCTAAACAGGATAGACATAATCGGTTAAGTTCAGAATAAAACCAATGGGCCTAAACAGGATAGACATAATAGGCTAAGTTCACAATAAAACCAAAGGGCCTAAACAGGATAGACATAATCGGCTAAGTTCACAATAAAACCAAAGGGCCTAAACAGGATAGACATAATCGGCTACTTTCACAATAAAACCAATGGACATAAACAGGATAGACATAATCGGCTAAGTTCACAATAAAACCAAAGGGCCTACATAGGATAGGCATAATCGGCTAAGTTCACAATAAAACCAAAGGGACTAAACAGGATAGACATAATCGGTTAAGTTCACGATAAAACCAAAGGGCCTAAACAGGATAGACATAATCGGCTAAGTTCACAATAAAACCAATGGGCCTAAACAGGATAGACATATTCGGCTAAGTTCACAATAAAACCAAAGGGCCTAAGCAGGATAGACATAATCGGTTAAGTTCACGATCAAACCAAAGGGCCTAAACAGGATAGACATAATCGGCTAAGTTCACAATGAAATCAAAGGGCCTAAACAGGATATACATAATCGGCTAAGTTCACAATAAAATCAAAGGCCCAAACAGGATAGACATAATCGGCTAAGTTCACAATAAAACCAAATGGCATTAACAGGATAGACATAATCGGCTAAGTTAACAATAAAATCAAAGGGTCTAAACAGGATAGACATAATCGGCTAAGTTCACTATAAAACCAAAGGGACTAAACAGGATAGACATAATCGGCTAAGTTCACAATAAAACCAAAGGACCTAAACAGGATAGGCATAATCGGTTAAGTTCACAATAAAACCAAAGGGACTAAACAGGATAGACATAATCGGCTAAGTTCTCGATAAAACCAAAGGACCTAAACAGGATAGACATAATCGGTTAAGTTCACGATAAAACCAAAGGGCCTAAACAGGATAGACATAATCGGTTAAGTTCAGAATAAAACCAATGGGCCTAAGCAGGATAGACATAATCGGCTAAGTTCATAATAAAACCAAAGGGCCTAAACAGGATAGACATAATCGCTAAGTTCACGATAAAACCAAAGGGCCTAAACAGGATAGACATAATCGGTTAAGTTAACGATAAAACCAAAGGGCCTAAACAGGATAGACATAATCGGCTAAATTCACAATAAAACCAATGGGCCTCAACATGATAAACATAATCGGTTAAGTTCACAATAAAACCAAAGGGACTAAACAGGATAGACATAATCGACTAAGTTCACAATAAAACCAAAGGACCTAAACAGGATAGACATAATCGGCTAAGTTCACAATAAAACCAAAGGGCCTAAGCAGGATAGACATAATCGGTTAAGTTCACGATCAAACCAAAGGTCCTAAACAGGATAGACATAATCGGCTAAGTTCACAATGAAACCAAAGGGCCTAAACAGGATATACATAATCGGCTAAGTTCACAATAAAATCAAAGGCCCAAACAGGATAGACATAATCGGCTAAGTTCACAATAAAACCAAAGGGCATTAACAGGATAGACATAATCGGCTAAGTTAACAATAAAACCAAAGGGTCTAAACAGGATAGACATAATCGGCTAAGTTCACTATAAAACCAAAGGGACTAAACAGGATAGACATAATCGGCTAAGTTCACAATAAAACCAAAGGACCTAAACAGGATAGGCATAATCGGTTAAGTTCACAATAAAACCAAAGGGACTAAACAGGATAGACATAATCGGCTAAGTTCTCGATAAAACCAAAGGACCTAAACAGGATAGACATAATCGGCTAAGTTCACGATAAGACCAAAGGACTTAAACAGGATAGACATTATCGGCTAAGTTCACAATAAAACCAAAGGGCCTAAACAGGATAGACATAATCGGTTAAGTTCAGAATAAAACCAATGGGCCTAAACAGGATAGACATAATCGACTAAGTTCACAATAAAACCAAAGGGCCTAAACAGGATAGACATAATCGGTTAAGTTCACGATAAAACCAAAGGGCCTAAACAGGATAGACATAATCGGTTAAGTTCAGAATAAAACCAATGGGCCTAAACAGGATAGACATAATCGGCTAAGTTCATAATAAAACCAAAGGGCCTAAACAGGATAGACATAATCGGCTAAGTTCACGATAAAACCAAAGGGCCTAAACAGGATAGACATAATCGGTTAAGTTAACGATAAAACCAAAGGGCCTAAACAGGATAGACATAATCGGCTAAATTCACAATAAAACCAATGGGCCTCAACATGATAAACATAATCGGTTAAGTTCACAATAAAACCAAAGGGACTAAACAGGATAGACATAATCGACTAAGTTCACAATAAAACCAAAGGACCTGAACAGGATAGACATAATCGGCTAAGTTCACAATAAAACCAAAGGGCCTAAACAGGATAGACATAATCGGCTAAGTTCACAATAAAACCAAAGGACCTAAACAGGATAGACATAATCGGCTAAGTTCACAATAAAACCAAAGGGTCTAAAGAGAATAGACATAATCGGCTAAGTTCACAATAAAACCAAAGGGCCTAAACAGGATAGACATAATCGGCTAAGTTCACAATAAAACCAAAGGGCCTAAACAGGATAGACATAATCGGCTAAGTTCACTATAAAACCAAAGGGACTAAACAGGATAGACATAATTGGCTAAGTTCACAATAAAACCAAATGGCCTAAACAGGATAGACATAATCGGATAAGTTCTCAATGAAACCAAAGGCCCTAAACAGGATAGACATAATCGGCTAAGTTCACGATAAAACCAAAGGGCCTAAACAGGATAGACATAATCGGCTAATTTCACGATAAAACCAAAGGGCCTAAACAGGATAGACATAATCGGCTAAGTTCACAATAAAACCAAATGGCCTAAACAGGATAGACATAATCGGCTAATTCACGATAAAACGAAAGGGCCTAAACAGGATAGACATAATCGGTTAAGTTCAGAATAAAACCAATGGGCCTAAACAGGATAGACATAATAGGCTAAGTTCACAATAAAACCAAAGGGCCTAAACAGGATAGACATAATCGGCTAAGTTCACAATAAAACCAAAGGGCCTAAACAGGATAGACATAATCGGCTACTTTCACAATAAAACCAATGGACATAAACAGGATAGACATAATCGGCTAAGTTCACAATAAAACCAAAGGGCCTACATAGGATAGGCATAATCGGCTAAGTTCACAATAAAACCAAAGGGACTAAACAGGATAGACATAATCGGTTAAGTTCACGATAAAACCAAAGGGCCTAAACAGGATAGACATAATCGGCTAAGTTCACAATAAAACCAATGGGCCTAAACAGGATAGACATATTCGGCTAAGTTCACAATAAAACCAAAGGGCCTAAGCAGGATAGACATAATCGGTTAAGTTCACGATCAAACCAAAGGGCCTAAACAGGATAGACATAATCGGCTAAGTTCACAATGAAATCAAAGGGCCTAAACAGGATATACATAATCGGCTAAGTTCACAATAAAATCAAAGGCCCAAACAGGATAGACATAATCGGCTAAGTTCACAATAAAACCAAATGGCATTAACAGGATAGACATAATCGGCTAAGTTAACAATAAAATCAAAGGGTCTAAACAGGATAGACATAATCGGCTAAGTTCACTATAAAACCAAAGGGACTAAACAGGATAGACATAATCGGCTAAGTTCACAATAAAACCAAAGGACCTAAACAGGATAGGCATAATCGGTTAAGTTCACAATAAAACCAAAGGGACTAAACAGGATAGACATAATCGGCTAAGTTCTCGATAAAACCAAAGGACCTAAACAGGATAGACATAATCGGCTAAGTTCACGATAAGACCAAAGGACTTAAACAGGATAGACATTATCGGCTAAGTTCACAATAAAACCAAAGGGCCTAAACAGGATAGACATAATCGGTTAAGTTCAGAATAAAACCAATGGGCCTAAACAGGATAGACATAATCGACTAAGTTCACAATAAAACCAAAGGGCCTAAACAGGATAGACATAATCGGTTAAGTTCACGATAAAACCAAAGGGCCTAAACAGGATAGACATAATCGGTTAAGTTCAGAATAAAACCAATGGGCCTAAACAGGATAGACATAATCGGCTAAGTTCATAATAAAACCAAAGGGCCTAAACAGGATAGACATAATCGCTAAGTTCACGATAAAACCAAAGGGCCTAAACAGGATAGACATAATCGGTTAAGTTAACGATAAAACCAAAGGGCCTAAACAGGATAGACATAATCGGCTAAATTCACAATAAAACCAATGGGCCTCAACATGATAAACATAATCGGTTAAGTTCACAATAAAACCAAAGGGACTAAACAGGATAGACATAATCGACTAAGTTCACAATAAAACCAAAGGACCTAAACAGGATAGACATAATCGGCTAAGTTCACAATAAAACCAAAGGGCCTAAGCAGGATAGACATAATCGGTTAAGTTCACGATCAAACCAAAGGTCCTAAACAGGATAGACATAATCGGCTAAGTTCACAATGAAACCAAAGGGCCTAAACAGGATATACATAATCGGCTAAGTTCACAATAAAATCAAAGGCCCAAACAGGATAGACATAATCGGCTAAGTTCACAATAAAACCAAAGGGCATTAACAGGATAGACATAATCGGCTAAGTTAACAATAAAACCAAAGGGTCTAAACAGGATAGACATAATCGGCTAAGTTCACTATAAAACCAAAGGGACTAAACAGGATAGACATAATCGGCTAAGTTCACAATAAAACCAAAGGACCTAAACAGGATAGGCATAATCGGTTAAGTTCACAATAAAACCAAAGGGACTAAACAGGATAGACATAATCGGCTAAGTTCTCGATAAAACCAAAGGACCTAAACAGGATAGACATAATCGGCTAAGTTCACGATAAGACCAAAGGACTTAAACAGGATAGACATTATCGGCTAAGTTCACAATAAAACCAAAGGGCCTAAACAGGATAGACATAATCGGTTAAGTTCAGAATAAAACCAATGGGCCTAAACAGGATAGACATAATCGACTAAGTTCACAATAAAACCAAAGGGCCTAAACAGGATAGACATAATCGGTTAAGTTCACGATAAAACCAAAGGGCCTAAACAGGATAGACATAATCGGTTAAGTTCAGAATAAAACCAATGGGCCTAAACAGGATAGACATAATCGGCTAAGTTCATAATAAAACCAAAGGGCCTAAACAGGATAGACATAATCGGCTAAGTTCACGATAAAACCAAAGGGCCTAAACAGGATAGACATAATCGGTTAAGTTAACGATAAAACCAAAGGGCCTAAACAGGATAGACATAATCGGCTAAATTCACAATAAAACCAATGGGCCTCAACATGATAAACATAATCGGTTAAGTTCACAATAAAACCAAAGGGACTAAACAGGATAGACATAATCGACTAAGTTCACAATAAAACCAAAGGACCTGAACAGGATAGACATAATCGGCTAAGTTCACAATAAAACCAAAGGGCCTAAACAGGATAGACATAATCGGCTAAGTTCACAATAAAACCAAAGGACCTAAACAGGATAGACATAATCGGCTAAGTTCACAATAAAACCAAAGGGTCTAAAGAGAATAGACATAATCGGCTAAGTTCACAATAAAACCAAAGGGCCTAAACAGGATAGACATAATCGGCTAAGTTCACAATAAAACCAAAGGGCCTAAACAGGATAGACATAATCGGCTAAGTTGACGATAAAACCAAAGGGCCTAAACAGGATAGACATAATCGGCTAATTCACGATAAAACCAAAGGGCCTAAACAGGATAGACATAATCGGCTAATTCACGATAAAACCAAAGGGTCTAAACAGGATAGACATAATCGGCTAATTCACGATAAAACCAAAGGGCCTAAACAGGATAGACATAATCGGCTAAGTTCACAATAAAACCAAATGGCCTAAACAGGATAGACATAATCGACTAAGTTTACAATAAAACCAAAGGGACTAAACAGGATAGACATAATCGGCTAAGTTCACTATAAAACCAAAGGGACTAAACAGGATAGACATAATTGGCTAAGTTCACAATAAAACCAAATGGCCTAAACAGGATAGACATAATCGGATAAGTTCTAAATGAAACCAAAGGCCCTAAACAGGATAGACATAATCGGCTAAGTTCACGATAAAACCAAAGGGCCTAAACAGGATAGACATAATCGGCTAATTTCACGATAAAACCAAAGGGCCTAAACAGGATAGACATAATCGGCTAAGTTCACAATAAAACCAAATGGCCTAAACAGGATAGACATAATCGGCTAAGTTCACAATAAAACCAAAGGGCCTAAACAGGATAGACATAATCGGCTAAGTTCACAATAAAACCAAAGGGCCTAAACAGGATAGACATAATCGGCTACTTTCACAATAAAACCAATGGACATAAACAGGATAGACATAATCGGCTAAGTTCACAATAAAACCAAAGGGCCTACATAGGATAGGCATAATCGGCTAAGTTCACAATAAAACCAAAGGGACTAAACAGGATAGACATAATCGGTTAAGTTCACGATAAAACCAAAGGGCCTAAACAGGATAGACATAATCGGCTAAGTTCACAATAAAACCAATGGGCCTAAACAGGATAGACATATTCGGCTAAGTTCACAATAAAACCAAAGGGCCTAAGCAGGATAGACATAATCGGTTAAGTTCACGATCAAACCAAAGGGCCTAAACAGGATAGACATAATCGGCTAAGTTCACAATGAAACCAAAGGGCCTAAACAGGATATACATAATCGGCTAAGTTCACAATAAAATCAAAGGCCCAAACAGGATAGACATAATCGGCTAAGTTCACAATAAAACCAAAGGGCATTAACAGGATAGACATAATCGGCTAAGTTAACAATAAAACCAAAGGGTCTAAACAGGATAGACATAATCGGCTAAGTTCACTATAAAACCAAAGGGACTAAACAGGATAGACATAATCGGCTAAGTTCACAATAAAACCAAAGGACCTAAACAGGATAGGCATAATCGGTTAAGTTCACAATAAAACCAAAGGGACTAAACAGGATAGACATAATCGGCTAAGTTCTCGATAAAACCAAAGGACCTAAACAGGATAGACATAATCGGCTAAGTTCACGATAAGACCAAAGGACTTAAACAGGATAGACATTATCGGCTAAGTTCACAATAAAACCAAAGGGCCTAAACAGGATAGACATAATCGGTTAAGTTCAGAATAAAACCAATGGGCCTAAACAGGATAGACATAATCGACTAAGTTCACAATAAAACCAAAGGGCCTAAACAGGATAGACATAATCGGTTAAGTTCACGATAAAACCAAAGGGCCTAAACAGGATAGACATAATCGGTTAAGTTCAGAATAAAACCAATGGGCCTAAACAGGATAGACATAATCGGCTAAGTTCATAATAAAACCAAAGGGCCTAAACAGGATAGACATAATCGGCTAAGTTCACGATAAAACCAAAGGGCCTAAACAGGATAGACATAATCGGTTAAGTTAACGATAAAACCAAAGGGCCTAAACAGGATATACATAATCGGCTAAGTTCACAATAAAATCAAAGGCCCAAACAGGATAGACATAATCGGCTAAGTTCACAATAAAACCAAAGGGCATTAACAGGATAGACATAATCGGCTAAGTTAACAATAAAACCAAAGGGTCTAAACAGGATAGACATAATCGGCTAAGTTCACTATAAAACCAAAGGGACTAAACAGGATAGACATAATCGGCTAAGTTCACAATAAAACCAAAGGACCTAAACAGGATAGGCATAATCGGTTAAGTTCACAATAAAACCAAAGGGACTAAACAGGATAGACATAATCGGCTAAGTTCTCGATAAAACCAAAGGACCTAAACAGGATAGACATAATCGGCTAAGTTCACGATAAGACCAAAGGACTTAAACAGGATAGACATTATCGGCTAAGTTCACAATAAAACCAAAGGGCCTAAACAGGATAGACATAATCGGTTAAGTTCAGAATAAAACCAATGGGCCTAAACAGGATAGACATAATCGACTAAGTTCACAATAAAACCAAAGGGCCTAAACAGGATAGACATAATCGGTTAAGTTCACGATAAAACCAAAGGGCCTAAACAGGATAGACATAATCGGTTAAGTTCAGAATAAAACCAAAGGGACTAAACAGGATAGACATAATCGACTAAGTTCACAATAAAACCAAAGGACCTAAGCAGGATAGACATAATCGGCTAAGTTCACAATAAAACCAAAGGGCCTAAACAGGATAGACATAATCGGCTAAGTTCACAATAAAACCAAAGGACCTAAACAGGATAGACATAATCGGCTAAGTTCACAATAAAACCAAAGGGTCTAAAGAGAATAGACATAATCGGCTAAGTTCACAATAAAACCAAAGGGCCTAAACAGGATAGACATAATCGGCTAAGTTCACAATAAAACCAAAGGGCCTAAACAGGATAGACATAATCGGCTAAGTTCACAATAAAACCAAAGGACCTAAACAGGATAGACATAATCGGCTAAGTTGACGATAAAACCAAAGGGCCTAAACAGGATAGACATAATCGGCTAATTCACGATAAAACCAAAGGGCCTAAACAGGATAGACATAATCGGCTAATTCACGATAAAACCAAAGGGTCTAAACAGGATAGACATAATCGGCTAATTCACGATAAAACCAAAGGGCCTAAACAGGATAGACATAATCGGCTAAGTTCACAATAAAACCAAATGGCCTAAACAGGATAGACATAATCGACTAAGTTTACAATAAAACCAAAGGGACTAAACAGGATAGACATAATCGGCTAAGTTCACTATAAAACCAAAGGGACTAAACAGGATAGACATAATTGGCTAAGTTCACAATAAAACCAAATGGCCTAAACAGGATAGACATAATCGGATAAGTTCTCAATGAAACCAAAGGCCCTAAACAGGATAGACATAATCGGCTAAGTTCACGATAAAACCAAAGGGCCTAAACAGGATAGACATAATCGGCTAATTTCACGATAAAACCAAAGGGCCTAAACAGGATAGACATAATCGGCTAAGTTCACAATAAAACCAAATGGCCTAAACAGGATAGACATAATCGGCTAAGTTCACAATAAAACCAAAGGGCCTAAACAGGATAGACATAATCGCCTCAGTTCACAATAAAACCAAATGTCCTAAACAGGATAGACATAATCGGCTAAGTTCACGATAAAACCAAAGGGCCTAAACAGGATAGACATAATCGGTTAAGTTCACGATAAAACCAAAGGGCCTAAACAGGATAGACATAATCGGCTAAGTTGACAATAAAACTAAAGGACCTAAACAGGATAGACATAATCGGCTAAGTTCACAATAAAACCAAATGGCCTAAACAGGATAGACATAATCGGCTAAGTTCACAGTAAAACCAAAGGGCCTAAACAGGATAGACATAATCGGCTAAGTTCACGATTGCATGAGGAGAAGAACCTTAGTTTTGATAATAATTACATTATTTAGGAACTGTTAATTTCAATAATAAGTATATCTAATAAGTCATGTCAGTGCCAAACACTTACTACTGGGTGGATGATACCCTCGGAGAGATATCGACCAAGTGATTGTAATAAAAAAAACGCGTTTCTGGAATGACCATCAGAAGGTACACTCAATATCGAACGATGGGAGAGCAGATAATTTAAATGCTTTGGAGCAATAAACCAAATGGCATAAACAGGATATGAAACGACCCCTAACCTACAGATGACCAGCATCTTGGCATCTTTGTAGCTTTGGTTTACTAACATGAGACGCTAAGTCACAGAGATGATGACCACCATCACAGCAACTTAGAATTACCAACTTGCAACAAGAGAAATCCTTTTACAAAGCACTTAAAATGTCATGGCTTCATAAATTACTTGACCCTTTCAACCATTCACCATGGAAAGCACTTTTATTAGGTTCTATGCAAAAATGGGGAGGAAGTAATATATTATACCTGAGTAAAGAGGTTCTAGAAGAAATAACAGAAAAAGTTAATCCGTTTTGGAAAGATGTTTTTTTTTTAATTTATCAGAGTTGAAACATGAAAAGGGGGAGTTGGTGGATATTCAACACGTCTTGAGCCAGCCCATATGGTTAAATCCTTTGATAAAAATAGGGGGTAATATGTGTATGAACAAAATATGTTGTGAAAATGGTGGGGGGTTTTTGTAAATGATTTAATATCAGAAAATAAAATGCTTTTTACATATGAGGAATTTATGAATCACTATATTATTAGATTAGATTTTATAAAATATTTCAGTATTCTAGGTGCCATTTCACATAGATGGAAACTTCTAATAAGAGGGATAGGAAAATTCAACTTAATTGAAAATGACATTCTTGATAGATTGAAAAGGGACCCTAAGCCATGTAAATACTTTTCAAAACAGTGCATGTTAAATGTAAACATGCTTCCTTTAAACATACAGAGTAAATGGGAAAAGGAAGTTAATGCGTTTTTTTTTATTGAAGATTGGAGTTTCATTTACTGTATACCTTTTTCTGTTACAAAAAATACTAAATTACTTTCAATATAAACTTATGCATAGAATCTTAATTACAAATTCCTTTCTATATAAATGTGAGTTAAAAGAAACTGAGCTATGTACATTTTGTACAGAAACCAAAGAAAATCTGGTTCACATTTTTTGGGAATGTAATTATGTTCGGATCGTTTGGTCATCAGTTGGCAATTTCCTGAAAATATGTGGTATTAGATTACTCTTTAATGCAAAGGACATAATTCTTGGCTTGACTGAACACAGTTCAGCCAAGGGCACAATCAACAATGTTTTAATTATTTTGAAATATTATATATATGTCTGCAGTTGCAAATGCAGGGCCCTTGATTTAGAAGGTGGTCTTGAATTCCTTAAATATGCTATGAATATTGAAAAGTCATCATTGATATATCTGTCCCCAGTACAAAAGGAACATGTTAAAAAAAAATGGTTAGATCTGGAGGCGGTATTGAGTGGGTAATATTAAAATATATCTATTATACTAAAATATATGTATAACTTAAAATGCTAACTTTTGAATTTCAAAAGTTATTACAAAACAGTATGTTATGAAGGCCAACTTTTGTTTCTGCATTGTAACTTTTGCATACTGAAACATTGTGTATATAGCATCATGTATGTATAAATCTGTTCTTGGAAAAATAAACAAATTACCAAAAAAAAAAAGACCAATCGACCAATTGGTGGGGTTTGTATTGCTGATATTTGGCAGTTTTCTGTGTTATGTTTTTTGCTTTGTTTGTCTTCGTTATGTGTCTTGTGCCCAATTTTCCCCGTGTCTCTGGATTGTTCATTCTTGATTGCCCCTCAATTTTCCCCGTGTCTCTTTTTTCCCTATCGTATATCTATGTACCAAAGGGACGAAAGTGTCCCAAACAAAATAACCACTCATTTGAGATAATATCTATTCTTCTAAATATTTCCCAATAACAAACTAGACCTATGTCCAGAATACATTCGTTTGGAAAAGGGAAGATAATCATTAGTACTAAAATATTTGATATCATGTCAATCTTATTTAATGCAATTAAATAGTTTCAAATAATATTAATATTGTATCATTATTTAATCAATCAAATAATTTTCTGAATATGGAACAAGTACTGATTATCCTTCCGGAGCACCTATGTCCGTATTGTGATGTCCACTGCGATTTCCGCTTAAAACCAGCTTCGTGTCATCTTTACTACCATTTGCTTTGTAAAGAGTTCAACATGATTTCTACATCAGATTATGTTTGTGTCTTTTAACAGTAAAACGACGGGTGTCATTAATGGAGAAAGAACTGTTTATCCTGTCGAAGCACATGATTTCATCCTGGGTTTTAAGTGAAGTTCTCTGTACAATGTTTTATCGACTACTGGTTACACCTATGGTATCTTCAACATTTCTTTAATAAATTGTACATAGTAATGTTTTCATCTGTCATATGTTACCATATGAAAATTCTCTTGCAGCAATATCTTAGAATTAATTCATTCAACTATAAAATCCCAGTATCAAAATTCAATTATTTGTATATTTGAGGTATTTAATCTCGAAGTTCGAATATTGATTCTCGAATGATCCTTTTGAACTTTCGTAATAAATAGAGAAATGGCAACTATCTAAGATTGTTGATCTGCAAAAGAAGCATACAATTTCGAAATGACCCACGCAATGATCACTCGTGTAGATTTTAGTTTTTTTCACCAGTAATGCATTTTCCTGGAAGGCTGTTAAAAACAATTTTTCCAATATGGCATTCGATGACCTATGGCCAGCAGCAATACATTTGTGTACTTTAGAGTTCTCTTGGATATAAGTAAGAATTAACAAACAGGGCTATATTTGCGATTCCTCTGTAGTTTTTGCATTCTTTGAGATTAACTTTCTTTGCCAGTTTAATTAAATGACCAATGTTCCAGTCTTGAGGCATTACTTCGTTTTTCCATATGTCACTGTAGATCTTGTGAAGTATGTTTGCTGTTAGGTCTGGGTTTGCTTTCAGGCCCCCTGGTGAAATATTATCTGGACCTGAAGCTTTGGCTGTTTTCAGCTTCTTAATTACTTGTTAATTTCTGTTTATGATGGCAGGCTAAGATTTATTTTTAGTTCTTCATCTGCTCTGTTAATTTCTGGTGTTACATCAGGTGGTGGTCTGTTTAGTAGCTCCTTAAAGTGTTCTGCCCATCTTGCTAGCTGTTCCTCGGTTGTGATTCGGACCTTTCCATTTTTGTTTTTAATCTGTTTGCTTGTTTGTCTAAAATTTCCTACAAGATTTGTGGTGGTGTCATATAGATCTTTCATATTCCTCATGTTTGAAGCTTCTTCTGCTTGTGCAGCAAGATTTTCTATGTATGTTCTCCTGTCTTTTCTTACATTCTGTCTAACTTCCTTGTGAGCTTTGTTGTATTCTGCTTGAGCTGTTGCCTTTTCTTTCCTAGTTCTGCTGCAATTAATTGCACCTTTCTTCTGTCTTCTCTCCTAGACTTTTCTAAGAGTTTCTGGTGTGATCCACTCTTTATGTATGTATGATTTTCTACCAAGAGTTTCTTCACATGTGTTATTTATCGTGTCTTTTATTTGGCTCCACTGATCTTCACTATTGTCAAGTTGCAATGCAGAGTCATACATGAAGGCAAACTAACTGAATGTTTTGATGTCAAGACAGGAGTAAAACAAGGCTGCTTGTTATCTCCTTTTCTCTTCCTCCTGGCTATTGATTACATCATGAGAGAGTCAACTGAAGGAAAAAGAAATGGACAATGTGGCAACAACTGGACGACTTAGATTTCGCAGACAATATAGTCCTCATCTCCAGTACTCAACACCAAATGCAAGAAAAAACACCCCTTCTAGCAGAAACATCAATTAAACTAGGACTAAGACCAAACGAAAGTAAGACCAAGGTTATGAAGATCAATGCCAAACGTAAACAAGCTATCAAGATAAAGGACGCCGACTTGGAAGAGGTAGAGGAGTTCACCTACCTAGGAAGCATTGTGAATATTGAAGGGGGCACTGATGTTGATGTAAAGAACAGAATTAACAAAGCCAGAGTCATCTTCAACATTCTAGGGAAAGTATGGAGTGCCAAGAACATCTCAAGAGGCACAAAGATGAAAATCTTTAACTCAAATGTAAAATCTGTGCTCTTATATGGGGCAGAAACATGGAGAACAACAAAGGCCATGTTGTCAAAAAACAAAGTCTGAAATGGGGATCTTTGGCAAAGAGCAAACCAGGACCACATAAACACAGAAATTAAAAAGAAGAAATGGGCATGGATTGGCCACACACTGAGGAAACCACCAAACAGCATCACCAGACAGGCCCTCAAATGGAACCCACAAGGCAAAAGAAGCAGAGGACGACCTAGAAACACCTGCCGTAGAGACACAGAGTCAGAATTGAAAGAGCAGGGACACAACTGGAACTCGGCAGAAAAACTAGCGACAAATCGAGTTAGATGGAGGGAGTTCGTCAATGGCATATGCTTCCTAGCGGAGCGAAGGGCTTAAGTAAGTAAACTACATTTTAGAGAAAGCAAACAAAGAATATTTAGAATTTGCAAACAAATGAAATAGCAAAAAATTAATATTTTTTACTTTGATCTATCAGCAACAAAACTTTTACTGTGCTTGACTAAGAGTGACACGGCGGGTGTCTTATAGGAAATAGGAACAGCTTATCATTCGTTAGAACATTGGTTAATACCCTGGGGTTTTTTCGTTATTTTTTTTTTTTTTGATGTTTTGTTTTGATAATTTTTAGCTTGCTGTTTTGTTTTGTTTTGTTTTGGTTGTCTTTTTGCAAAACATAGACAAATAAACATGTTACATGATTACATTAATTGATAGCGTGATTAATATTTACGTAATCCAGGAAACCAACTATAACTGGAACATGCATTAAATATATTTTCATAGATATCTGTGACTGATTTTTTATGCTTTAATTAAAGGGAAATTACCCTTGATAATCATATTATCATTGACATGATGTGAATAGAGTTGTATACATTTTCCCAAATGGTGCAAAACTGTTTTATATAGATAAATAGAGAGATGCTAAGGCTGTTGATTCTTATATAGGGCATGAGTGGCTTAATGAGTTAGGTAGTTGGATTACCTCATAGAAGCCTATGGCGTAGGTTCGCGCCCGGTTTTGTAAATTACAAAAAAGGTGCACTCGACTCGCAGCCGCAAGTGATAAAGTTTACCAGTTGCTTGCCCATGGTTGGTGGTTCTCTCCGAGTACCACTAAAATTGGTCGCCATGATATGCTGAAATGTTGCGTTAAACACAAATCAAATCAAAAATGAATCTTATTATTGCATTTCCTTTTACTCCTAGTCATCCATTTAATTTTCAATTTTTTTTAAATTGCTGCTTTAGTTTATGAAGTTAACATAGTTTTTAATATTCAGTGGAATTTTATCCCAGTACATTTGCTTCTGACAATGCAGTAGGAAACAAGGGTAAGTTTTATGGTGTTTAACGCCACTTTCAACAATATTTCAGTTATATCGTGGTGGTCAGTAGGAAACAAGCTAACAGGTTAATATAAACAGTTTGAAATAAAATACATGTTCTACCTAATAAACACTCTTCAAGTTAAACATACTGTGTTAATAAGATATCCTCAAGATGTTAGTCCTGATAATAAGGTGTATGTTCACAGTTTCTGTATCAAATATCAAAAATAAAACATCTCGATTTTTCGGTTCAAACTTGATTAAATATATTACTATACATGACGCTACTAAAATACCTTCTTACCTATGTGGACTTTTGCACGGCTGGTAATCGGCACAAGCAGAACAGTCGGTTCTGCAAAGAAATTCGTGAGGATAACTTCCGGTTTTGGTGGAGGAGAGTTCACGAAGACGCTTCGCAAAGTATGTACATGTCAAAAATTGAAATTTGCTTTTTTACTGCTCGAATATTGCAAAATCAGAGAATGCTATGCTGTGGCGAATGCTTTCACGATTAGAAACATGTATAGTTTATTGTTGTATATGAACTGTAACTCTCGCAAAATCAATCGTCCCACGAAAAACATGACGAAAATTGTGACACTCTTACATTACATCAATATTTTTTCATCGTGGGAGTCTAAATGTAATCGGGGATAAATTCCGATTCGTCAGAAGTAAATTGAAGTCTAGATAAATCTACAAACTGTCAATTTCCACGTTTTCCTGCTTGAGGAGATCGGTTGTGATAGAGCACATTGCGAATGCATGAGGAGATTTGCTAGTAGTTTTGTTAATTGTTTTCTGCAAAATTGATAAATTGACACTTTTAAGCATAAAACTGATAAATACTCTAATCAAAATAAACTATTCTCTGTCCACTTTCAGGAGATGCCAGGATTCAAGGGAAAGAGGAAAAGGGGACTGACATTGACTCTTTACAAAAAACCATTTCGATATAGATTGCCTGTATCAACGCCAAGGAAACGAACAAAAACAAGTAGCAGTACACCAAATTTAAATTTAAAAGGACAAGCTATTGAAATTCTTTAAATTAGTACAAGATGGAAAATACCCTTTGAATAACATTGCATTTGAGTTGGTTTTGGACATTGTAGAATGGTTTGACAAAGATGAATCACGTCAAATGAGAAATTCGCCATCAACTCTCCAATTTTTTTGGTTAGGGAGAAAGTTGGTCGCTTCATTCGGTTTATGTCTGGCCCAAAACATGAAAGTGACATTTTAACAGGATCTTCAACGTCGAATAGGTGTGGAAACCCGTTTGAAAGGATATAAATATTTTGAAATTGAAAGAGATTTTTTTAATAAACTTGGTGTCCTGATTGATGGGGATTTTAAATTTGGTGTACTGCTACTTGTTTTTGTTCGTTTCCTTGGCGGTGATGCAGGCAATCTATATCGAAATGATTTTTTGTAAAAGAGTCAATATCAATCCCCATTTCCTCTTTCCTTTGAATCCTGGCATCTCCTGAAAGTGGACAGAGTATTTATCAGTTTTATGTTTAAAAGTGTCAATTTATCAATTTTGCAGAAAACAATTAACAAAACTAGCAAATCTCCTCATGCATTCGCAATGTGCTCTATCAGAACCGATCTCCTCAAGCAGGAAAACGAGAACATTGACAGTTTGTAGATTTATCTAGACTTCAATTTACTTCTGACGAATCGAAATTTATCCCCGATTACATTTAGACTCCCACGATGAAAAAATATTGAAAATTTAACTTGCACCTTTGTCAAGAACAACTTAGAAATGTAAGAGTGTCACAATTTTCGTCATGTTTTTCGTGGGACGATTGATTTTGCGAGAGTTACAGTTCATATACAACAATAAACTATACATGTTTCTAATCGTGAAAGCATTCGCCACAGCATAGCATTCTCTGATTTTGCAATATTCGAGCAGTAAAAAAGCAAATTTCAATTTTTGACATGTACATACCTTGCGAAGCGTCTTCGTGAACTCTCCTCCACCAAAACCGGAAGTTATCCTCACGAATTTCTTTGCAGAACCGACTGTTCTGCTTGTGCCGATTACCAGCCGTGTTTTGGCCATTCATGAAATAGGAAATCGTAGAATGACAAAGGACACATAACACAATGATCAAAAGAATAGAATCTCAAGTTCTTATTTGAGTAATTCAAGTCAGCGCATATTTAAGGTTGTTGTAATTATGCATGTAGTTATTTCTAGGAAACGTGCATACATATATCGCTTCGATTAAGATTAAACCTGTTTTTACATTTTAGAGTATATTATAAATTGGATTACAGAAAAAAATATAGAAAAATATGCCCACGCAAAAGTCAAAAGCAACATTACATCGTGATAAACAATAAGGTATGATATAGCCATTGGTTTTTAGTAGTGGTGCAGCTTAGATATTGATTTGTAAGATTTGACATTTTTAGAGGTGGTCGCTTTTAAGATATTCAATGTTTGTTTGTTTGTTTGTTTGCTTGATGATGTTTAACGCCACTTTCAGCAATATTTCAGTTATATCGTGGCTGTCAGTTTTATTGGACGGTAGAGTAAACAGGAGAAAATCACCGACCTGTCGTAAGTCATTGAGAAAATCACCGACCTGTCACAAGTCATTGAGAAAACCACCGATCTGTCGTAAGTCATTGAAAAACTTTATCACATACTGTTGTACACCTCGCCTTGATCGAGATTCGAACTCATAACATCAGTGGCGATAGGCACTGATTACATAGGTAGTTGTAAATTCAACTACCATACGATCACAACCACGACGAACCCTTTAAGACATTCAAAGGAAATCTATTACATATTTGGATTTGGAATAAATCAGAAAATTATTTATATTCCATATGTTAATGAATTTAAGGGGGTAGGCCTGGGGTATGGGAGATAACTCTATGTTCAGTGTCCTCTCAAATATATGATCATCTGTGCGTTTGAAAATTCCCCCTCAATTCCAAGCTTATTGGTGACAAAGATTGTTTACATTGGATATGGCCAGTTAAAAAAATGACTCCTTTTCCTTTTACCTTTTCATAGCTGTGCTCCTTGTCCTCCTTGTATTTTTATATCTTATTGCTGCTTATGCCAGTGTCAGGCAGTGTGTTATTATTATATGCCGTTGCCCACAAAATATCATTGAAATATCTCTTTCCAGAACAAATGTTCATCGAAGTATGTTGTCAAAAATGCCAGAAATGCAACACAATTTGTGTGACAATCTTTTTCTATTGAATTTCAAGGGTTTGTAAAAAAAAAAAAATTAAATATATACACCAGAATCTTAGATATTATGAAACTATAGAGCAAATTCATTTTATGGTAGTAAAAATAGAAAGCTATGTTTGAGAAAAAAATTGTAATATCTGATCCTCTCTTATACCGCCGCCCCCTTCTTCTAAGACAACTAAAGAATAACCAGAATCAAACAAATACAACTGGAGCACAGAATTTGAAGGAATTTAACAATACAGCTGGGTGGCTGTCTGTGGTTTTTGCGGGTTTTTTTTGTAATGAATTAATCAAGTAGAGTCACCCTCAAACCACCCCTCGCCAGCCGACTTGAAAATAAAAAAGACAAATGCAGCCATTTGGTAATTTGGACATCCACTTTGTCAATTATAAAAATTCAAAAGCTTTTTGTTATTGGTAACTAGCTAGTTTTTATCTCACAAACAAAGAAACTAGCAAAGGATGGGTGTGTGATAATTTTCCTCGACAATTTCATTTTTTTCTGGGTGCCATCCATGAAAAACATAAATTTAAATATTTTAAAAATCTGACGGTAAAAGTTTGTAAAATTTGGTGCAATGATGTCTATATGTCTATTCTTCAGTGTGACATTTTTTGGTTGAAATTAATTCATAGGAATTTTCTTAATCCGATTTTTAATACCAAAGTGGTCCTCAGGGCATCCCCCCTTTTTTGCAGTTTCCACTGTTTTGCACGTGATTATCTCCAAGCAGGATATTCAGATATGCTAGATATTTCATATTTATTCAACAACAACACTCTCAAGTGTATTAAAGCCAACATATTCCCTTTCAATCAGAAATAAATGTGCATATCTACTAGAATCTTCCGAAACTAGTATAACCATCTGGCGTCAAGAATACCCCCAAAATTACTATATTTAGGATGTGCTATGGAGAAAACGGCACGGTGAATTTTTTTAAAACTTTGGCAGATAATGTATTTAGACATAACTATTCCATGATGCAAATTTGAAAAAAAAAATTGAATGATGGGAAAATTTTAGGGTAACCCAGGTCTACCCCCTTAAACTCCATTGAAAATTTAATATATATGGCTAAAATAGGTTCGTTAATAAAACTTATCGACACAGTAAATGAAAGAAAGAAGTAATAAAAACAAAAAACAAAAAATAAAATACCACAAAAAATAATCGAGAAATCATACAAATTGAGGCAAAATTGATACCTTTAGCGCACATATACTTGACCGGTCACTTTCTTAGCTTATAGTACAAGCCCTTCAATAGAAAGTGACGGGGTTAAGCTAGTTTTATGGACCTAAACCTGCCCTTTTATTAAAACGAGGTGGTCATTGCAAGTGATTTCCACATGCCAGTAAAATGTCAACCCTCAAATAATATCACAATATATGTAATCTATGTGACACAGGATTTGCCATGTGTATAATGTTAATTTTATCAAAGAGAGCCGTTGACTTTAAAGGAAAACGCCATGGTCTTAACAAGTTAACGGGAAAATTTAAATGACAGTAAACAGGGGCAGATCCAGGATTTGTGGTTAGGGGGGCGTGAGTAGGCGAGGGGTCTGGGGACCGCTTAAGGTTCCCAGCTGGTCCAGGGTATAACCCTGGTAGGAGGCCCAGGGGGGCAAAGCCCCCCTGAAGCTCTGGGGATTTTAGGAATTACAGACATTTATTTGAACGACAATTTTGAACCAACCACACCATTTTTATCAGACCAAAAAAACTTGATTTTGAGTCTTAATTTTGTCGGATAATTGTTAACAGTATATTTGTCAGATTATAAGAACCTAAAGTAAAACTTTTTTTGAACAACCGTGATGCGAATTATTCAACTCATGACTGATCGATCACGATATTTTAACCCTTCAAAGAACTATTGGTTTAGTTTTAACACATTCCTCATTTCACTAATTGGTCTGTACTTTCGGTGATTGTCCTTTCGGGTGGTTCTAGTTAATACTGCCCGTCCGGATGGAGCTTTTCTTTTCGTCGTTTGATTCATTCATTGAAAACATATGATTCGATCGTTCTTGTTTATAGACAAACAAAAGCGGAAAGTGTCGGCGAATCCATATATGAATCAACGAACACACCCAACGTGTATTTACAATGTGTAGGAATATTTTACTACAGGTCACGAGTTAACCATTCATGAAAAAGTTGTTTGTTGAACTGCTTAATTAACGTTGTATAACATATGCTTTGCGAATTTTAGGGGGGGCGTACGCCCCGCACGCCCCCTATAAATCCGCCCCTGGTAAATAAAAGACATTTGTGCTAATGAAGGTTAAAAATAGTATACCGTAATGTAGAATTTGATCAATGGTTGCATGTAGCACCAAATATTGGGGATCGCCATTTTTCAGAACTCTTCAATGTGAGGAGACATTCTCAGATTATTCCTGCAATTAAAGCTCTTCCGAAAGAGTTTGAGAATAAAAAAAACTTGCTTATGGTTGAAAACAACCTGAAACACGCTTACACGGCCACCAATCTCTCTAACTCATATTCAAATGATATGCTAACGTAAAAGTTATCGGGATTTCCGGATATGCATTGGTGGGATCTTTTCACGTCTACAAGGAGGTTAGTTGCACATTATTATCTTGTATTCAAGCACTTTTTACAAAAAGGGCCATGTAATTCGACTAAATTTAAAAATCCCTAATGCCAGAGTAAGCCGTTTCGTTTACTGATGTGCCGTAATGACGCTAGAATCTTTCGCCTGCGTGTTTTGTCAATCAAAAGAGTTCGATCGTGTAACTGATTGACTGAAGCACAGTCTACAAGCAATTGTGGTGTATGTCAAGTATCTTTTTATGTTCCAAAATGATTATAAAAGACTTGGCCACAGTGTAATTTGTAGCATTGACTATTGATTGTTGTATGTCAATCGAAAATTCAAATGATATGAGTTATCGGGATCAGAAAAAAATAAATAAATATAAATTTAAAAATATTACTAGGTATGATTTATATGATGCATGGAGAAAGCTTCACCCAAATAAAAAACGATATTCTTTTCAAAGAGGGAAATCAAAATCACGTATTGATTTTATTTTATGTTCAAATGGTTTATGTAGTAAAGTGTTTGATACCAATATAAAACACTTTCCATTCAGCGATCACGACTTAGTATCCACTAAATTAAAATTAGATGACATTGAGAGGGGCCCGGGAATTTGGGCAATGAATTTTAACACTATAACTAGTGAACTATTTACAAAAGCATTTAATACTTGGTGGGGTATATGGCAGAACGAGATAGAAAGATTCCGAAATATTCAAGAATGGTGGGATGTTACAAAGACTAAAATTAAATATTTGACAATGCAAATAAGTAAGCAATTAAAAAAGGTCAAAATAAAAAAGACATAGAAAAATTTGAGAAACAGTTAGAAGATCTTAAATCTAGTACAGATGACGGCGATATCATCAAAGGTAAGATACTAGAATTAGAAAATTTAATTAAGAAATATTATACACAAAAAGCGGAAGCCGCAAAAATTCGTTCAAGAATAAAATGGGCGGAAGAAGGGGAAAGGTCAACTCGATATTTCTTTGAACTTGAAAAAAAAAACAGGGAGAAAATAAAATGTGGAATCGAATTAAAAACACAGAAGGTAAGTATAAATATGATATAGATTCAATAATTGACGAACAGATAAAATTTTACTCAAAGCTATTTACAACTGAGGGATGGGATGAAAACAGTGCTAATACATTAACGCAACATATTGAAAGTAAGTTAAATGTGGATGAAAAAGAAACTCTCGAATTGGATGTTAGTATAGACGAAATTAAAAATGTTTTAAAAATTTTGAAACCAAATAAATCACCCGGAGAGGATGGAATAATCTCTGAGTTTTATATAACTCATTGGGAACAAATCAAAGACGAATTCTTTCTGCTTGTAAATGATACTTTCGAAAAAAAAGAACTAACTCCTTCACAATATAAGGGGGTTCTTACTCTATTACATAAAAGTGGGGAGCGGGAAGATATACGAAACTGGAGACCACTGACTCTATTAAACAGTGACTACAAAATAATTGCAAAAATTCTTGCAGAAAGATTAAAAGTTGTTTTACCAAAATTAATACATTCGGACCAGAAGGGATTTGTAAAAGGTCGTAATATCAGTGAAGCTAACCGTCTAATACAAGATGTAATAGAATATACTGATCGTGAAGATGATGACGGTATCATAATATTTTTAGATCAACAAAAGGCCTTCGACCGGGTAGAATGGGGATGGGTGGATCATGTATTAAGCAAATTTAACTTTGGTGAAAAATTTAGGGAGTGGGTTCAAATGTTATTCAAATATGCACAAACTTGTATCAAGACCAATGGTTTTGTGTCTAAATATTTCAATATTTCAAGGTCCTGTAGACAAGGGTGTCCAATAGCGCCTCTTGTTTACATACTACAGGCCGAACCTGTAGCCTGTGCTATAAGGGGGGATAGTGAAATACAAGGAATCAAATTACCTGGGGGGAAAGATGGGGAATATATCGAGACTAAGCTCTGCATGTTTGTAGATGACACTCAGCTATTTAATAAAAATGATGAATCTGTCAAAAAATCTTTTGATATTTTAACTATATATGAAAAAGCCTCTGGTTCAAAAGTCAATTATGAAAAGACAAAAGGTATGTATATTGGATCGGCTAAAAATAACAGACCCAAGTTTACAAAAATAGTTTGGACAAAGGATAATGTTAAAACTCTTGGCATTCATCATGGTTATAATATACAAAATGATGAGATATGGAAATCAATAATAGATAAAATGAAAAATTGTGTCCACGTTTGGAAAAGTAGAAACTTGACATATACAGGAAAAACTTTAATAGTGAAAAATCTCTTGATCTCTCTTTGTGGTTACGAAATTGAAATGCGGGGAATACCAGAAAAATCCGTAAAAGAAATAACAACTTTGGTATGGGGTTTTATCTGGGGAGGGGGTATTAATCAAATAGATAGGAAAGTTTGCTGCTTGGGAGTAGAAAATGGAGGCATGGGTATGATTAACATACAAGAGTTTATTGACAGCAATAGAATTAAGCTTCTATACCGAATTTTACATGAACCATTAGAAAGTTGGAATGCAATTGGTAAGTATTGGCTCCGTAAGTTAGACATCAAGTTTAATGAAAAATATGTTGTTTGTAAGTGCTCTAATGTATCAACTCCAAATTTAAATATGGTACCATTTTTTTACAAAATATGTATCCAATCATGGTCAAAATTACAGGAACTTATTCAATTGTGTAATAATGACATTGATTCCATTCTAAAAACCAGAATATTTTGTAACTCTTCAATAACTTTTAAAAACAAACCATTAGGGTTTACCTCGTTTCTGCAAAGTAACTTACGAACTATAAACGATATTTGGGATTCAAATAATACAAATTTTAAAAGTTGTCATGATATATACAATTTATTAATAGATAGGAGGAACTGTATTTCAGAGTTTTCTAAGATAAAAAAAGAAATCCCCGAAAAGTTCATAAAAGTCTTAAAAGGTGAAACTACAATAGTACCAGAACGTAGAGTTACCTTAAATATCAACGATAAGCTACAATTTTTGAATGAGTCAAATACAATTATATCACCTGATAAATTGAAAATAAAAGTGATTCAGGGAATCTTTAAACAAAATATAAAACCAAAATGTCAGATTAAGTGGGAAGAACAGTACGGGGGTAATATTGATTGGACACAAATTTGGACAAAATTAAAGAAAATCAAAGTTACTAATAAGGTCAAAGAATTCCAGTGGAAATGTCTCCATAATATAAATTATACAGAACATAGATTGAAAAAAATGAATTTGTCAAACGGAAGATGCCATCTCTGCCAAATAAGAGACAACGATGAAACGATGCAGCATCTATTTTTTAAATGTCCTTCTGTGAACAAAATTATAAAAGAAATAGAAGCAATATTTAACAGATCTGGATTAACAGCTAATATAGAAATCAAGGAATTAAATATAATGTTAGGGCTATATGGGGGTGAGGATTTAGACGTCATTTTTAATACCGTAATATGTATCTCAAAGTGGGAAATATGGAAAATACGTAATAAGGTGAAATATAACCAATCCCGAATTGGAGATCAAACAATTTTCAACACTTGGAAAAATAATTTTAAAAAACATTTACAATGCACATTACAAACTTCGCATATTAATGAAAATGATAAAAACAAATTAGAACTTTTTCGGAATAACCTATGAGTATTTATTATTTATGAACATAAAGCTAATGCATGGTAATAATTGTATCGTCCAATTGTGTATATTATAATGAAATGTAAAAACAAATGAATATGAAATATGTTTAAGTGGACTTTTTATTTTTATTTTCACTTGCTACCCCTGGACAAGTGAGATTTATGTAAAACAGGGACCCTTAATGTTCACTCCTGGGCCATTAAGGTTATTGTAAACAGGAGATTTTGAATAAACTATAGTATGATGAAAAAAAAAAAAAAAAAAAAAAAAAAATATAAATAAAATAAACAAATAAAATAATTTAATTCTTTATAAACAAATAAAACAATGCAGAATGTCAATAAACAACTTGGAAATGGGTCTGTAATACGCAGATGTTCCTATTACAAACATATTCCCGATTAGCGATAACTAGAGTTATCGTTCTTGAATCGAGTTATCTGTTCCTGACAGAGGGTATGTACACTTTCGGTTACATAACTTAGGAACGTCACATAACGTTTAAAAAATTGAAAAAAACTATGTATTATTATTCAAATAAAATCCGATTTATTGGAATTATTTTATTTAGCTTTTTATATCGCCCGATATCGGTGGATTCTATGAGATCTGTATTTTTATTTCATATCCTGAATGACCGTAATAATTAATATGAAACCGGCACGGCCATGAATGCTCGCGCATCTGAAAATTATCTGGCAATTTCACGCTCATCCAGTGCATCAAAAAGTGTCGAGATTTTATGGGCCGAGATATATTGAGGACGACTTTTTTTTAGGGCCGAATCTAGTCTCATTCAATCGAGTTGTCGTTCCTTACGAAATCTCAAAAGTTAACTTCCGCGTAGAAACAAAAATTCTTGTCAGTATGTCAGAAGAGATTTAATTAATTTAAAAATATCAATATAAGTAAAACAAGCTAACAAAATGACTTTTATTACACACGGGTTCCGGGTTTGTGGTATCGGACGTACGAGACTTCAGGATCACCTTTGCGATTTATGTTAAGAAGATCTTCATTAGTTGAGTGTGTAACACGGAACGTGTTTACAAAGCGTCGAATTTTTTTTTATTCGTTACTATGTCCAGCCATGTTTGTCAAAAAATCATAAGTATACATTTTATACCATAAAGAGCTCGCTAACGCTCGCATAATAAATTCAATGTTTTATATTCAATGATGTAGCATTTTCTCGATAATGGAGACCATTCACCCATTTTCCCCTCAGGTGGCGTCACTGTACTAACGGTGGTTAGGAAAACGTTTGTTTTCCGATAAACGCTTGCAACCAATGTAATCAAATGGCAATACCTACGTGGTGTCCTTGATCTGAAGCGTTGCGTAATATGACGGTAGGCACGGCCTATTCTATAGAGAGGACGGAAGTGAACATAATAGATTTTAATTTGATATTTCCAATACCTTTTTTTCTAGTTTATTTCACAGTGACCGGTAACAATCATAGCCTATAGGACCCAATGCCTGCAATGGCAATGTAAAATTGCATGTACGT
The DNA here is from genome assembly GCA_963680875.1 of Bathymodiolus brooksi. Taxonomy (NCBI): domain Eukaryota; kingdom Metazoa; phylum Mollusca; class Bivalvia; order Mytilida; family Modiolidae; genus Bathymodiolus; species Bathymodiolus brooksi. The sequence goes on from OY804581.1 coordinate 50,004,198, forward strand.
GGGTTTTTTTTTTTTTTTTTTTTTTTTTGCCTCATTTGGTTTCTAATGACGTAAAATTGCACACGATTTTTTTTTTACTTCATTTGTTCTCTAAATGACATAAAATTGCATACGAGTTTTCAGACTAAATCGAACCAGATTGAAAATTGTACACGTATTTTTTTCACACTGTATAGGGTCTAACCATGAAAAAGGAGTGAGTATGATAAGGGTAGATTTTGGCCCAATCTCAGAAACTGTTTATATAGATATAATATTAAACACAATCATTGAAAGGTAAGAAATTTTTTTTTTTGATGATTTCACTTTGTCCTTTGTTGCTTAGCAACGTAATTGAAGGAGGGTCCAATTAATCATTGGAAATTCAAATATGGTGGTTTTATATTACATATCTTGCATAGTCTTTTCGACAAAATGTTATATTCTGTGTATGTACACTCTAAAAATAATATTCCAATACATTTTGATATTTTTATTCATAGTTATGCCCCGTCCATAGCAACAGGTTTCCCTATGCACAGTATTTTCCTGTAGATCTCATGGACCTTTTAATTAATCAAGAAAAAAAATACTACAACAGCACCTTAGCAGATCTAGAGACATCTTATCATTTACTAACCAGTATATATTATAAGAATTCCTTAAACCTTGCAATGTCCCTAGTAACCAAATATTATCCCTAGCAACCGCAGAAACTCGTCAATGCTGACCTCTGTAAATTGCTTTTTTTCAAATTTTTATAACCGAATGTTGATCTTTTTATTTTTTAAATCATGAGAGGAAATTATTCTCAGTAATTAGAATGTCAAAGGAACCAAGTCAACTGCATAACATGGTAAAGCAGCGCTACAGCGGCAGGAGAGGATATAATCCATGTTGAATAATTACGAAATAAATCATGGAAGCCAGAATGTGTTGGGAGTTTTAACATGGATTGGCGGATATTATACGTTATTAGTCTCGAGATGTTATATATAACATCTAGAGACTGGTAACATTTTAATCTGAATGTTCCAACATTAATAAGTATGTCCTAATTATAGGAAAAACATAAATACGTGTATCTTTGGACAAAGATCACAGAGAGCGATTATTGATTTTCTATCATCTTGTGAAATGTGTGTCGTCTGCTGTGCACAATGTAAATGGACAGCACATAGGTGAGAGCGATTATTGATTTTCTGTCACCGCACGGTTTCCCTGAAGTTTTAAAAGTACCTTTTTAGCCAATCAAAATTCTACTTGCCACGAGAACATCAGAGAATAGTATTTTATCCCGAGCCAGAAGCGAGGGATAAAATTTACTAATATCCGCCAATCCATGTTAAAACTCAAAACACATTCTGGCTTCCATGATTTATTTCGATTCTGATATGTCTAAGAGTACAAATACGGTAGTATACTTTGATTGGAAGACGGTAATTTATATTTACGGTATCTTCAAACTTTTTTTTGTTGAGAAAAGTAAAACGTGATAGATTATAGAATGCTTGGTAATACCAAGGACGTATATATACGTCCTTTCTTGGTAGGACGTATATATACGTCCTTGGTAATACTGTATTATCGGTCATGGTCCATTAAAGTAAGATCATACCACTAAAATTCCAAGAAATACTACACATTTAACACTGACTCGTAAACGATAGACTATATCAATGAAATTCTTAGTAAGGATAACAAAAGGACCATTATAAACAAAACACCGAATATGTAAATCAAACCCGACATCCGTGTACTATGTTAAAACATGCACGTTATATCGTTATATGTACTTTAAAATCCACCTGTGATGTAAATCTATTGTCTAAACTCTCCATTATTCTTAAGGAATGGAGAGTTGTGAACAATATGTACAGGGGCGGAGCTAGAGTTTAAAGGTCGAAAACCTCAACCTGTTTAAAATTGCAAAAGGGAATAACAAACAATTTATTTAATTGTTTTTGTTACAAGATTAATAATTAATAAAATTATTAAAGTACAATGGGTGAATTTTAAGTTGGAGAATGTCCTCGTATCTCTCCATTCCTTAAAACCAATGGGCCTCGGCACCTCCGGGGCCTCGGCTCCATTATTTTTAAGGAATGGAGAGTTACTCGGACATTCTCCTATACGTATTGGATGAGTTACGAATTATCAAATATATTGTTGGTTTTTCCATACTTTATTGTAATAAGTAAGAATACAATATTGATCTCACGATGTTGTTATCGGCAGTCATGTGTGCTAAACCATTACGCCACCGCAACGTTAATATTATGCAAGAAGAGTTTTAAGATCCCCAAGCGCAAGGGCAGGCAATACAATGGCCTAAAGAAAAAGGACAATCACTGATCTACAAAACACTACACAGAAAACTATCATTTCCCCCACAGCGATATATTTTTTCACAGGAAACAAAAATAAGATTTTTATTTTTTGGACATAAAAAAAATCAGTAATTTCCCTTCAAATTTTTATCATAAATTTCTCGTTGAGAACTGTTGGGCCGGATTAATGATATTTTTGCATCTTTCGTGTCAATTTATTTTGTTTCTTTAAAATTTCACCACATAATTAATATATTTTTTTTTTTTTCAGAAAAAAACATTCTAAAAGTTAAATGGTCGTCCCCTTAATGACATGAATGTGTGTCTCGGCCGCGTCCATGCAGCTTCGTATAATACGAACCGCATCGGTGGCGTAATGGTTAGAGTGCTCGCCTCGAGTGCGGTAGATCGTGGGTTCGAGCCCCGGTCGGGTCATACCAAAGACTATACAAATTGATATTTGTTGCTTCTCTGGTAAGCACGCAGCATTAAGAAGAAAGAACAAAGACTGGTCGGCTCGGAATCAGGATAATGTGTCCAAGTGGGGCGACATGTCTATCCGCGGACTGTTGTTTTAGTGAGCTAGCACAATGAAAATCCAACTCAGTGTGTTGGTCTAGTACAAAGCGGACCTCATCATCATCTCATTGAAAATTAACTTGTTCTCGCCATGATATAGCTGAAATATTGCCGAATTGGCGTTAAGCAACAACAATCACTCGTATAATACGTGTCCGGATTTCAAGAACCTTATGCAAGAAAGTTCAACAGTTTAATTATTGCTTCTGATTGGCGGATTTGTCCCGATAAGATTGATTCCTTAAAAAGTAAACCTTCAAAGAGATAAGTTGCATTTTAATGTTTGGTGCTTTAACCATTCATATGATTTTCTTCTATCATCATATGTAGCACTATCATGTAATTTAATCAACACCGCCCAAATATATTTTGTATTTAGTGTAGAGTTGTTAAATAGCTTGTATTACCGTTGAAATGAAACAGTACACTTCTTGTTTTGTAACGGTCAATTTTATTCGGCCCGTTTTATTGGTGGCGGAAACCGGAGTTCTCTGAACAAACTACCGACCTGCCGAAGTCACTGACAAACATTATCACATAGAAATCACATTAGTATTATTACCAATTAATAATAGTCAAGCGACTGTTGATGAAAAATAAAATCCACACATGACTGTTGATGAAAATAAAATGTACACATGACTGTTCATGAAACAAATCAACATTATCTACAGGTATTCACGTTTGATTTTTTTTTTATCAAAATCTTTAGAATGTTTGATGCCTTTATTTGAATGGCTTAAGATAAAGCTGAAATCGTAAAATTTTTAATTTTGCTTTATTCAATTTTCGCAACAGTTTGACTGAAAAACGCAAAATTAACACCCCTTCGAAAATAACCACTTAAATAGTAGATTAATAAATGTAGATATTTATATTTGAGACAGAATATGTTTTTAACATCATGTTGGAGATCAGTGAGTAATTGTTGTTTATGGCAATTTTTCAGCTATATCACGACGAGAACAAGTTAATTTTCAATGAGATGAAGATGAGGTCCCAACACGCTTAGTTGTTGGTTTTTTTTATAATATATATATATATATCTTAAAAATGATATAGGGGTGCATATTTTTTTATTAATAAAATTATATGTCTTAAAGACAAGCCACTGTGGTTGAAATTCGGAATAGAACAGTACATAAAATTCGCCAAGAATAATTAATGTACGTGAAATTGATCGAAATTATTTGATTCTAACCATTAATAAACGATTATTTACCATGAAAGTAGAAAATCACGATACAACAAAACTAGGAAACCAACACGAAAATCTTTTAAAAAGGGAAATACAAAGAATGTGAACAAATATCAAACTTTGTTTAACAACGTAAGTACACGTGTACTATAGTTTCCTCATTCAACAGTTATTGTACGTATGCTATGCGTATTTACTAATTACAAAATTATTGAAAATATTGATTTTTGCTCATGGAGAACATAAGAAAAAATTAATAAGAATGTATTCAATTTTATTTTATATTCGCATTCACAGTTAGTAACAGGTGCCCGTGACTCAGATATGATTGCAACGTTGTCCTTGTCTTATTTCAACGTAATGACGTGATCACTTTAGTAATTTAGTAACATGTCAGAAGATGGTTACAACTTATGATGCATTTGTTGTTGACTTGAGGAATATTGTTGTACAAATAAAAAATAATTATTGTTGGATAATTAGATAGAAATTGTGTTTGAAATAATAGTTTACATAGGTTACAAACGTCTAAGCGATAATAAAACGCTCCGCTAACCACCGTTGGTACTCGCGCGACACCTGTTGAGTAAATTTGGGTAGATGTTCTCCATTTAGTCTGGTACCCGTGACCCCTCGGATTTTTTTTGTTTGATATCGGGGTCAGGTAACGGCTGAATCCATGTTTTTAATGGCGGCCGCCATAGCGTACAGATATTCCCATCTCAGCAAAGGAAATGATGCACAGCATTGAATGAAGGCGTGTCTTAAGTGGGTAATTGGCACAGTTCAGATCAGATACATTTGTTTGTCCCTTTTAGTTATTTTAGAGGTTGAAGACATCACGCGGAAATGTACTTTTGGTCACATTACACAAAAAAAGGGGGGGGGTGGGTGGGGTGTTATCACGACACACCATCTCCAGCGCTCCATTTCTCCAATCTAAACAATGTCTGAACCCGAAAATGTTTTTAAAACAAATAAAAACATATTGAAATATCCTCCCAGTGTAACCAAACTGTATGACAAGTCTGTTTTATCTCAATAATTACTACCTTGTCAATGTACTTAGGAAATTACAACTCCACAACTTGTCTCCATTGTCTTAACTTGTACATGTGCCCCACAATAATGTGTGCAATCCTTTACATCTATTATTGGTTGCAGTATGATATAAAGAAGGAAAATGTCAAAAATAAATATCTTCTACAGTAAAAAAAAGTTACAAGGTACTAGGTGTCACAAATCTGTCATCTTTTTAGAATGGTGCATGACTCATTGTCCTATAAAATGAGTTTGTCCAACACCCAAGCTTTTCTTGAGTGATAGACAGGGTACACCGCTTCCATATTTAGGCCCTGTTCCTCTCTGATAGAAGTAAAAGGAGATATGGGGTAAATGTCGATGAGAAAACGACCCATAACTATCGGAATTAATACTGCAATCAAATACAAAAATGAGGCTAATGACAGCAGTTTTAATTGATGAACATGTTCATGAAAAGGTATTTAATGACAGAATTGCTGAGCTGCTTGCCTTATTTGTGATCAAAGAAAGTGCATTATACTTTGAGGGGCTACTATTATTTTAATTTGCATATTTCTTTTTTATTTTGCTGCTTTTAATTAATTTGTTTTTGTTTTATGTTTTGCTTTGCAGTTAGCACAATCCAGTTTGATGTTTGGATCTTAGATACATGCTATGACAATAGTTTCATGCTTATGATACTTGCTTCTGTTTATTTGCAATTACATTTGTATGGTCCTATTGTCAATAAAAGTCATCAGAAAAAGGAAATTCTTATTCAAACCTAGTTAACACAGCCTGATGAGGATACCAACATGAATGAACCACTCATTGAAGTTTTAAGGTGAAATTCAGCACAGGATAGTGGATATAAAGGACTTCAATCAATTCTATATTTTAATTAAAATATGTTGAAAGATATACATTGTAATATTTATAGCTTAGATTTAAGGTGGATTCAGCATAAAAATGTATATCAGTTAATCTTCTTTATTTACATTAAACATCCTGAATACTTTAAATACTCAACATGAAAGATGAGTTGAGGAATAACACTTGGACAGTACAGCTAAGAATTGTGCCAATTTCACTCTCTATGTTGCATGGTTAGATCTTTTTCTCAGCTTCAAGAAATAGTATTTGGTTGAAAAGGATGGTCATATTTCTAACATTCATCATCTAATTATCCACATTCTTGGTTAATTTGGTTAAACTTTGTATTAAACATTGGACATTGAAATACTGATTATTAGGTGACCTTGACCTTTATTTCATGCTTTCCTTGAATGCCATTTGGCTTTAAGGAGAAGGGTGTATCTATAAGACACTTTTCAAAGTTTGAAAACATTAAGTTTCTAAAAAGGAACATTGAGTAAAAATTGCATAAGGGTTTAATAGTCAACTAAAACTGAAGTTATCATACAGAAACTAAATTTCTACAGACGATACCAATGACAACGCCATACCATTTTACAACCTCAAAAATTGTTTTGGGGTCGTATAAAAAGGGAATAGGATATAGTAAACTTTCAATGTGCTATGTTTTTTTGGCAATACTTTATTTGTTATTTGCTAATTGTGCTGAGTTTCTATTATTAGTTTCTTTATTTATTATTATGACAACCAAATAACACATACATGTACAATGCATAAAATATCATAAATACATGTATCCTATTTTCATACATTCACACATACAATGTAATACTCTCCTTGTCAATGAGGTTTGCTACGGAGATATTGTAACAAGTACACAATGAAAGGATATAGAGTAAATGTACATGAGGCAAAATCCCCAATTTATATTGAGTAAAACAAAGCAATAGAACAATAATATAATTGTTATTTTTCATCTTGCAGTCAACATGAGGTCTTTGACAATGAGGAAATCATCATACTTCATATTTAGTTCAAGACGGGTCATAGCACCTGCTTAAGCAGTATTCATTACGAAATGTCAATCAACACTACATCCATGTAATTCATGATGATATACTGTAAAATCGGAAATTAATGCGTTCATTCATTACTGCGATCTAAGAAAATTTAATCAGCCCGGATTGCGATTTTTAATTAATGCAAAACTCAAAGATCTCTAGTGCAAAATGATACAAATGCTTCTAAAATACGAGTTTTAAGTTCAGTTGCATTTTCCGCAATAATGAAACATCTCAATAATTTCTGAATTTACAGTATGTCGGTCACTTTGAATAAGCAAGAACATTGATTCAAAGTTTACAGAATTGATTGAAGTCCTTTATTATGTTTATATCCTCTATCCTGTGCTGAATTTCACCTTAAAACTTCAATGAGTGGTTCATTCATGTTGGTATCCTCATCAGGCTGTGTTAACTAGGTTTGAATAAGAATTTCCTTTTTCTGATGACTTTTATTGACAATAGGACCATACAAATGTAATTGCAAATAAACAGAAGCAAGTATCATAAGCATGAAACTATTGTCATAGCATGTATCTAAGATCCAAACATCAAACTGGATTGTGCTAACTGCAAAGCAAAACATAAAACAAAAACAAATTAATTAAAAGCAGCAAAATAAAAAAGAAATATGCAAATTAAATAATAGTAGCCCCTCAAAGTATAATGCACTTTCTTTGATCACAAATAAGGCAAGCAGCTCAGCAATTCTGTCATTAAATACCTTTTCATGAACATGTTCATCAATTAAAACTGCTGTCATTAGCCTCATTTTTGTATTTGATTGCAGTATTAATTCCGATGGTTATGGGTCGTTTTCTCATCGACATTTACCCCATATCTCCTTTTACTTCTATCAGAGAGGAACAGGGCCTAAATATGGAAGCGGTGTACCCTGTCTATCACTCAAGAAAAGCTTGGGTGTTGGACAAACTCATTTTATAGGACAATGAGTCATGCACCATTCTAAAAAGATGACAGATTTGTGACACCTAGTACCTTGTAACTTTTTTTTACTGTAGAAGATATTTATTTTTGACATTTTCCTTCTTTATATCATACTGCAACCAATAATAGATGTAAAGGATTGTATACATTATTGTGGGGCACATGTACAAGTTAAGACAATGGAGACAAGTTGTGGAGTTGTAATTTCCTAAGTACATTGACAAGGTAGTAATTATTGAGATAAAACAGACTTGTCATACAGTTTGGTTACACTGGGAGGATATTTCAATATGTTTTTATTTGTTTTAAAAACATTTTCGGGTTCAGACATTGTTTAGATTGGAGAAATGGAGCGCTGGAGATGGTTTGTCGTGATAACACCCCACCCCACCCCCCCCCCCCCCCCCCCCCCTTTTTTTTGTGTTATGTGACCAAAAGTACATTTCCGCGTGATGTCTTCAACCTCTAAAATAACTAAAAGGGACAAACAAATGTATCTGATCTGAACTGTGCTAATTACCCACTTAAGACACGCCTTCATTCAATGCTGTGCATCATTTCCTTTGCTGAGATGGGAATATCTGTACGCTATGGCGGCCGCCATTAAAAACATGGATTCAGCCGTTACCTGACCCCGATATCAAACAAACAAAATCCGAGGGGTCACGGTTACCAGACTATTCTCCATTCCACCTTATATCAGAATGTTGTCTTCTGATTGGTTGATGAAAGGGGTATTTTTTTTACCAATTCTTCGTTTTTTCAGCTTTTCCACCATTGCCGGGATATTTGCCTAAAAATATCCCGGTACTATAGGAAAATATCCCGCTCGAGACGAAATCCCTTCTTTAAATAGTTGATGACGTCACGGATGTTATTCGAATTACTCGGGTTTCTTCTTTCAACCAACGCTAAAGTAAAGAGAATGACGACAGTGTCAGCCGTTATGTTTGAAATCGTTGAAATGTATATATTTCAAATTCATTTGCATTAATTTTTTTTAGCGTGTAGTATGTTAAAGCAAAACCGTGATTTATTTTATTTTTGAATTTGTTCCAGAATTTATACACTGGTCACTTCTCTGAAAAGATTTTTCCTGTTTTCGTAGATTGATTTTAAGTCTCAGTTGAAAATCAAATTATCGAGTTGGTCTGAAGTTCTGAACCTGCTTGCACTATATTAATGTTTACACAACAATTAAAGGTTATTTAGCTGTGGCATGATGATTTTTACCTGTTAATTACAATTACTCCAGATCAAGAAATATGATTGTACCAAGTTGACACCGACAATATAATTGAAACAATCACCTGATTAAATATTTACAATCATAATAAAGTTTATTAAAGCAATATTTAAAATTGTTTCATAAATTAACATTAGATATTTTTTTTTAATTGAATATTTTCGATTGAATAATATCAAACTGCGTGATCGCAGGATTCATCTGAAGACCAAATAAATAGAAATGTACTGGTAGTAGAATTCCGGTTAAACCGAGTTTGTATGTCTACATTATACTAAAAGAATTGAATACAATTGCTTCTAATCATAATTCTTTAAAAAAAAACATTGTTATATGATAAAGTATGAAAATTCGACATTAAAAATATACATCCGAAATATATCAAAGTTTATACCGATATCGATCCAACTGTTGACTTCGTATTTCCTGTCAACAAAATAAATCGCGAAAACAGTGAACAAATTGTTTTTTAAGACAAATTTGAAGTTAACAAAATGCGTATTCAGAAGTTGTAACGTTTGAAAACTTTCTAAAGAACTAAATATGTTTTTACTTCTAAGGATCACTGTAATGTGCACCAGTTGTTTATCGCAACATCGCTTCAGTTGTTGATTCCTGTAATACAAACAATTTTTTTTTCGGTGCCGATATGTTCAATCCGCAGAAATAAAATTCCGCAAAAATTAAATGTCATCATTTTAGACCAAAACCGCAGAAATTTCACACCGCAGAAATTACCAGTTATACGGTATTTATATTAAGGTTTTTTTTGTTTTTTTTTACATATTATAAGAATTGTGAGTGTACAGTAGATATGTATTGATTTTTCGAAAGCCGCACAACGAATATTTCCTTACATATGAAATCATAACACGAATGTACATGCAAGCTGTTAATTTCATATTTTTCTTTATCAATATTAACTATTCTGTCGTTTTTTTTTGTTTTTTTTTTTCGAATATCACGTAAACTTGTCATAAATAAATCACTAAAAAATAAAGCAATTTAGCACATGTCGTTTTTATCGGAAGCAAACCATCAGAGCTTTTATTATATTTTGTTTTGTACTTGGTAGTTATTTTCTTAAATCTGCAGTTGAGAAATCAAATCGTCTGATATGTTTACTAATTCGCTTTTTACCCCACCACTACTCTTAAGTAATAAATTTACTTGACTAAAAGCGGGAGCACAGTAGTCATGATCGTATTGGCGCTGCCTTGTGATGGAATGGATAATTCTAGAAGGTGGTTTGAATCCCATTAGTCCTTTTGTTTGTTTGTCTACATTGTTAAGCTTAGCTTCAGAACGACATTTTTGGCTGTAAGATTATGAGACTGTAAATACATTTATTTCAAAATAACATATTTGTCGTCAGTACTTACACGGTATCCGAAATCATGGGTAGCGGTCGAGAAGTGCATATGTCTAAAATTACATCTTTAATATGACAGATAAGTTTCAATGGTACAGAGGTGCGATCTCCAAATACACCATTGTTTTTAAACGATAGACCAAATGCTTGTTCTTGATATATTAAAAACAGAAAAAAGCCGCGTTCGTGATCGTTTTATTTCCTATTCAAAATATTCCAGACGAGGGACATTATTCATTCAGAAAAAAGTGGGATCTGCTCTGACGGAAACCGAAAATTGGGATTTGCTTGTTGACTGTACAAGTCGAGATGGTCGGCAAATGTTAGGTGTTCACCTATCAGATAAGCGCACATTGCTAATGCAGACGCACAGACCGTTTCAAACACAGTACAACATATTCTACCGAATCCGCTTCTGCTTTTACAAATGGTGAAGAAACAACAGATTCTATTATTTCTAAAATGCTTTCAAATTTATCTTGCCTTGTCTTCGACCGCTCGTGTAAAATCTTTTTTTTTTTTTAAATAATCCCGCTTTCAATGTAAATGTACAAGGAAAATCGCGCAGTATTTCCGTTTTGCAGAAAAATCTGGTGACAATCATCCAAAACATTTCAGAAAGTTAATTATGTAACATGTTCAGTGGTATGAAAATACAGATTTGGAGTTATTTGTACAAAAATGTTACAAATCCAGAGAAAAATATGTTTTAACGTAAATAACATTTTTTTATAGAAGTTTAAAAAAAAGGGAATGTCGTGTATATAATTTTCTTTATAAAAGTTAAAGCCTCTAATGAACTGTCTATAGCAGCTCATTTTTTCATTGTCATCTGACCGGCTTTTAAAAGATACGTCTCTACATCTTTGTCGGAGCGCAAGCCCATTCTTGTTACCACTGATTTGTTCATTGCATTTCCGTAGAAACTGTACAAGTTCAGTCTTTTTTTAAAGTTAGGAAGTCTTCAAGTGTTGTCTTGGAATCTACGTCAATTAATTTCATATTTTTTCGCACTTATTAATTTATTCAATAAATTTATTAAAAACCGCCAGGAAAACTTTTGCAACCGGAAATGCTATATACCCACTGCCAAGGACAATAATTCAAATTACGATAGATAACTCCATTTACCGCAAAGAGGGAATACTGGTAATTAACAAGGTGGAAACATATTCAAACGTGCTTTCGATCCCGGTTAATATGTTCTTTAACCATTTAACCGCATGGTTAAAACCACATCTTAAAAAACCCCTCAACTGTATAAAAAGTTTAAAACCAGTTTAATGGTTCCGAATTAAACAAAACAGGCCTTAAACCTACTGCCAATCATGTAAAACATGAAATTATACGTATGCCCCCCCCCCCCCCCCCCCCCCCCCAAAATAAACAAATAAACTCATTTGTTTTATGAAAATGTAACATGGGATGAGAATATTAAGGAAGAAACTAGGACGATATACAAATTGTAAACATTGTATTGCAGTTGATCTAATTTATTGGCATATCAGATAAAACAATGCCTTTTAATTGCGGCCATCCTTTTTGAATGGCGTAATTTGATAGCTAGGTAAGGACATGTGGCTAGATGTTTTCCTAGATTAGTTTTTGTGGTAACATTCAGTTTAAAAAATGATTCTTGAATCGTTGAAAGTTATTTTTATTGTAGACTTGTTCTTCAAACAAGAAATAAAATAGGCCACATTTCTAACCCAAACCTCAATTGTTTGCCTTGATCATCAATGTTTGCTAAAAGTGAATAGGAAACAATAGTTATATAGATAGTTTGTTGAACCCTCGAGAAGATGTTTCCCTCGGGTTAAAACCCTCAGGAAAACAACCACCCTCAGGTTGACATCTTTCAATATTCACCTCATATTATGGAAATAATTGTATATTGTACCATACCCAATTACACAGCCAGTGTAGATCTGGAAGTTGTACCATAGCTCAAGACTTTGATGTCGTTCATACAAATTAGAAAAAGTAATCTAAATAGTTCTCGAGTAATACCAATCATTAAAGACCAACATGTTGCTAAACACCCGTCTCACCTCCATACCAAATATGTTGTTGTACCCGCAGACATGCCCCCTAACAATGTCGTTTTGTGTGTAAATCACATTACATAGACTCTTGAAAAAACTATTAGGTATTAACAATTAACTTAGCAACCCTACATATATACCGATGACAATTACTAAAGAGGAAATCCTGTACAATCATAGATCTTTTTGTGTTCCTTTGGAATTGCAAACAAAAATGTGAAGAACTGGATCTTCCGTCACTCTACTTGTTTTCTAAATTACACAAGTATCCTTACAAACGTCGTTATATTGCTGTGTCTGTCAAATGCTCCACGAAACCTGTTTCTAAATTATTAACATATATTCCACCAGCGAACAAAACCGGTTTCTGAAATATTGTGACTCTAGCTACTCAAGGGGTGATGTGAATCAGATGTCATCACCATAAATTGGTTAACCGTTACGTAATATATGTGTCACAAATGACCACGGATGGTTTCCACTTGTCGTAAGCACTTCCCGACCCTTTCCTCATTCATGATTTATCACCGGATTTGTAAATAGAGTTACACGACGGGTACCACTAGTGGAGCAGGAACTGCTTACCCTTCAGGAACACCTGAGTTCACCCCCGATTTTTAGTGGGGTTCGTGTTACTCGATCTTCAATTTTTGTGCACTGTTTTGTGGATCGTTGTTTAACTTTTTTCTTGTGGTCATTGTGTTGTCTGTCCTTTTTCTTGTGGTCATTGTGTTGTCTGTCCTTTTTCTTGTGGTCATTGTGTTGTCTGTCCTTTTTCTTGTGGTCATTGTGTTGTCTGTCCTTTTTCTTGTGGTCATTGTGTTGTCTGTCCTTTTTCTTGTGGTCATTGTGTTGTCTGTCCTTTGTCTTGTGGTCATTGTGTTGTCTGTCCTTTGTCTTGTGGTCATTGTGTTGTCTGTCCTTTTTCTTGTGGTCATTGTGTTGTCTGTCCTTTGTCTTGTGGTCATTGTGTTGTCTGTCCTTTTTCTTGTGGTCATTGTGTTGTCTGTCCTTTTTCTTGTGGTCATTGTGTTGTCTGTCCTTTTTCTTGTGGGCATTGTGTTGTCTGTCCTTTTTCTTGTGGGCATTGTGTTGTCTGTCCTTTTTCTTGTGGTCATTGTGTTGTCTGTCCTTTTTCTTGTGGTCATTGTGTTGTCTGTCCTTTTTCTTGTGGTCATTGTGTTGTCTGTCCTTTTTCTTGTGGTCATTGTGTTGTCTGTCCTTTTCTTGTGGTCATTGTGTTGTCTGTCCTTTTTCTTGTGGTCATTGTGTTGTCTGTCCTTTTTCTTGTGGTCATTGTGTTGTCTGTCCTTTTTCTTGTGGTCATTGTGTTGTCTGTCCTTTTTCTTGTGGTCATTGTGTTGTCTGTCCTTTTCTTGTGGTCATTGTGTTGTCTGTCCTTTTTCTTGTGGTCATTGTGTTGTCTGTCCTTTTTCTTGTGGTCATTGTGTTGTCTGTCCTTTTTCTTGTGGTCATTGTGTTGTCTGTCCTTTTTCTTGTGGTCATTGTGTTGTCTGTCCTTTTTCTTGTGGGCATTGTGTTGTCTGTCCTTTTTCTTGTGGTCATTGTGTTGTCTGTCCTTTTTCTTGTGGTCATTGTGTTGTCTGTCCTTTTTCTTGTGGTCATTGTGTTGTCTGTCCTTTTTCTTGTGGTCATTGTGTTGTCTGTCCTTTTTCTTGTGGTCATTGTGTTGTCTGTCCTTTTCTTGTGGTCATTGTGTTGTCTGTCCTTTTTCTTGTGGTCATTGTGTTGTCTGTCCTTTTTCTTGTGGTCATTGTGTTGTCTGTCCTTTTTCTTGTGGTCATTGTGTTGTCTGTCCTTTTTCTTGTGGTCATTGTGTTGTCTGTCCTTTTCTTGTGGTCATTGTGTTGTCTGTCCTTTTTCTTGTGGTCATTGTGTTGTCTGTCCTTTTTCTTGTGGTCATTGTGTTGTCTGTCCTTTTTCTTGTGGTCATTGTGTTGTCTGTCCTTTTCTTGTGGTCATTGTGTTGTCTGTCCTTTTTCTTGTGGTCATTGTGTTGTCTGTCCTTTTTCTTGTGGTCATTGTGTTGTCTGTCCTTTTTCTTGTGGTCATTGTGTTGTCTGTCCTTTTTCTTGTGGTCATTGTGTTGTCTGTCCTTTTCTTGTGGTCATTGTGTTGTCTGTCCTTTTTCTTGTGGTCATTGTGTTGTCTGTCCTTTTTCTTGTGGTCATTGTGTTGTCTGTCCTTTTTCTTGTGGTCATTGTGTTGTCTGTCCTTTTTCTTGTGGTCATTGTGTTGTCTGTCCTTTTTCTTGTGGTCATTGTGTTGTCTGTCCTTTTCTTGTGGTCATTGTGTTGTCTGTCCTTTTTCTTGTGGTCATTGTGTTGTCTGTCCTTTTTCTTGTGGTCATTGTGTTGTCTGTCCTTTTTCTTGTGGTCATTGTGTTGTCTGTCCTTTTTCTTGTGGTCATTGTGTTGTCTGTCCTTTTTCTTGTGGTCATTGTGTTGTCTGTCCTTTTTCTTGTGGTCATTGTGTTGTCTGTCCTTTTTCTTGTGGTCATTGTGTTGTCTGTCCTTTGTCTTGTGGTCATTGTGTTGTCTGTCCTTTTTCTTGTGGTCATTGTGTTGTCTGTCCTTTGATTTACGGATTCCGCTTAGCCCTTTGGTATCTTCAAACTCTTCCTAAATACTTATAGTAAACTAAATAAAATACTAAACCATCCTGACATTTGACTGTGTTCATAAATCGGTCAGCAAAGACTAGAGAGTGTAGAAATCACAAGTCCGAAGACAAGGTAAACATTATAAGAATAACAAACATCAGTGCACAAAAGTACTAGTATTTTATATTTTTATTGAATATTCAGTATGTAGCTTGTAGTTTCTGAAAAATACATTGAATGGTTGAACACTGGTTGATAATGTTTATTGCAGTTGTATCATTTTGTGAATTATAACTAACTAAATATATAAACTGTTCTGAACTGAATATATCATCTTACTTGTCAATACTTAGGAAACTCCCCTTACCAAGTCATATTAATTCCAGGGTATTTCCGAAGTATCCTGCGATTGATCCTATCTTTCTATCTCGTAAGATGATTGTTAAGATAATTCACTACTCATACATTATTGTAGAGCTTGTGCCCAGTAAAAGTCTTGGCAGTGATAAAGGAAATACAAAATCTACTTAAAAAGTAAAAGATCCATTGTCAATTGAGATGTGGATATTTCGTAACGGTCAACTAGTTTGTGATGACGACCGTAGAATTTTTGTAGTGATGACTTTCACCTAGTGAGCAACGCAGCCTTGCTTGAGTAGCTTTTGTGTTAGCAGTGGTTATTGACCTGGTTTTATCATCCTCTTAACAACAATTAATTGTTGCTAAAAGTAAAGTGATTATTATTTCAACAAAATTAACGACCAGAACAAGCCAAAGAACAATAAGTCATTTACAAAGGTGGTTATGGGAAGGGGGGTCAATAATAGGATGTTTAGATTCTGACAAGAAAAGGATATGATGGATAGAATCAGACAATGTTGCATTTCAACGACCCACCGACGACCAGTCCTGACACATTCTAGCAAGCAGAATTACATGCAAGGAGCGTGACACTATAAACACGAGGTGTGCACTTGATTCGTTCTGCATAGCTATCGTACCCCCAGAAAAACTAGATGCTATTTATATTTCCCATGTTTTCCCGGTGAGTGGTGACAGAATATGCGTTGATGTAACAGATCGAATGAAATTAATATGGCGTTGCACAGCCTAATCTCTCCATCAAATTTATCAGTGCGCTTTAACCCTAACTTGAACAGTTGTGCATGCACTGCAATATGTTCTATCACATACCCTTATCATTGGACAAACTAAATGTCACCTATAAGATGTGTATATAATTAGATGCAAAATTGTAACGATCAACGAAAACTATGAACATGAGAAAAATAGTAACGGTAGAACTGAATCAGTAATTCGTTGACTAATATGATATTAACTCATGTAAAAATAACCGAAGTTATTATGTAGGTACATTGACCCAATGTGCGCCGCAAACAGGACAACGTTTTCTCCATCCGTTATCATGGCATGTTTGGAGCCATTGGAACATATATGTTCTGTGAAACATGTGGCAGCATTTCAAGCGCTTGTTGAATGCTAACTTCATTGTAAAATCTTTGAGATTGATTTCTTCAAAGCAAATTACGCAGTATACGTGGTGATCCATATTAAGCGATCCCCACTATTATTACGAACAAGCCGTATTTATACAACTAACGCATTAAAGAAATCTAGACATGAGTTAATATATTTGCATATGAATACGTTAGATATTACAAAATCTCAAATGATTGTCCACATTTATCTAATACTGAATCACTGACGAAAGTGTGTAAAGTTATTAATAATTATGGTATGACAAATACAACCCAATCTTATATATAAAGACATTAAATACTAGAAATGCTCACACATTATTGTATGATTGTCTCTCTTTATATAAATAAACTGAATATGAAATATAAAATATAATCATGTGACTAGAAAAGAGAATTTGAACCGAAACGTCACGATTATTTTATGTTATCTTTCTTGTGTGTAGTGTAACTCAGGAAGTTACCTTCATATTTACTATTGATAATCACTATGGTTCTACTGGTGTTCACAATAAAGTTCACTATTGATATTCACTATGGCGTAGCTTCAGGTCAAATATTACGAGACAGAAGGTCGTTGGGCGCACCCCACCCCAGAAACCACCGACATTCTATGTTAGGAAAACACATATGCTTCGTTTTAAAACGAGTAACTATGGCCTATTTCAATCAAATTACAATACAATTTTGATTCTTCCATTACTACTTATCATGCCGAAATTTAATTCTAGGTTTGGTGATTTCGTTGATCGGATATATCCCATAGAGCGTGAAATAAAGGATACCACAGATACATATAGATCTGCTTCATACCTTGACCTACACCTTGAAATTGATAGTGAGGGGCTGTTAAGAACTAAACTTTACGACAAAAGAGATGATTTCAATTTCCCCATTGTGAACATTCCAGCAGCACCTGAATATGAAATGTATATCTCTCTCAGTTGATACGGTATTACAGAGGTTGTGGTTCCTAGTAGGGGGCGTTCCCGTTACAGAGAAAAACATATGTTTAATGTCACTCATGGGGGCAGTGTAATTAGTGTTCTGTCAATTCAGGGGCGTAGCTCCTTATACACAAAAACGCAATTGCGTACACATAAAAAAATCAGCTAAAAACGAAATATGCGTTTTTTTATGAAATCTAACTTTAAAAGTAAGATGACGTTCCATTTTTCGGCTTTAAATGATTTCTAAATCAGATTGAAAATTATCCGATTCCAGATCTGGAATATCTAGATTACGCACCGCAATTTCGTGATCATCCCAGAACGTTCTTCGCTTTACTTTCTAAAAGTTTTTAGTGCACAAAGAAATTTAAAACATGGCATCTTCAAGTGAAAGCCAAAATTATTCACCACCTTATCCAGATGTTCTGGCAAATGGCTGTCAATTAACTGATGATGTGAAATATACAGTTTTGACCAAGCGCCTGGGAAACAGCTCACTCATACAAGTTTCCTACTAGGTATCATTACATAAATTTAGCATATTAAATTAAATTAAAAACATCTTAACCTCCAGGCATGATATCTACTTTCAATTGTGATTTATGCGAAAATAAAGGCCATAGCTATCCCATATTCCTTGAAAGAAGTCTACGAGATCACTCAATTGTCCCGTTATACAACCTGTTCCCCCTCCCAGAATCCGATTCATTATACAGCCAGTCAAGTAATTATTCGCCACTCCCGATTTTTCCATTTAATAATACTTTCTGAGTATAATAACATATCTTCAATGGCATATCGTTACCGATTGAATATTTGAAGCATCGTAGTTTTATATTTGGAAATATTTGTCCGGTGTACGGTTAAAATTTCTGAATTTCCAGCGGTTAATTGTGAAGATAAAAAACCTACAAAAATTCACTTTAAATACGTATAAATATAGGGAAATTGCGAGACGGAGTCGTCATAATTAAGTACATGTACATGTAAATGCTATTTTAGAACAAGAGATAAAAACAATCTTGTTCATATTAACAAGAAACGTTTTTTACTTTAAGTATTTTCCAATCCAGCGCTACAAATTCATCCCTATCGGTAACGAAATTACTTCACAACAATCAACATTTTTGAGGGAAAAAAGGCGGATTTAACTTAGTATTATTAGTATCCCGACAAGCCAAGTTACCCTTGTTAAACTTACGAGCATAGCGAGTAAGTTTAACTAGGGTAACGAGGTGGGCGTGATATAAATGATTTGCAATATGATCATTTTTGGTCTATGGAAAATTTCTTGCGAGTGCTCTATTAAAAGGCTAACTTGGTTATTGCACAGTTAACAGTTTGGGCGTTTTAGGAAATTAGCATCTTTTTTTCTTTGGAGAGAGGGGGCTCTTCACATTCAACAACGATGACGAATACAAATTTGGAACCCCCATTAAAACACAGAAAAACATGTTGACAGAAAAAGACCAAACAAGTTACATTCCTACATATTAGCCTTTAAGACACACAAAATCATGAGAGAACTACATATATATAGATATTTTCTGGAAAATTAGGCGCAAGCACCAGCAATGATTATTAGGATGACACGTTCGTTGTTTGTTGTGTGAGGAATTAAGTAATGCAATTGCCTGTTCGTCCATCTTGCGTCCGCATTTCCTAAACATTTCTTGTCAATGTGAAAACTCGGGTAGAGTCAACATCGTTCAGTGGATTTTTACCAAACTTGGTACGCACTTAGTACTAATACATGTAGAAAGCTATCGATTTTCAAGGTCAAAGCTTTAACTAAGATTTTTGGAGGATATTAAACCGTGTGAGGGGATACGCTTGACGTTGCCTCGCTTTTATCAATTTTGAGTATTCAACTTAGCATGGGGAAATAGGAATAGGATAAAATGCACGTTTCCGAAATCTACCAGTCCGAAGGCAAAACAACGGTAAAAATTAGTATAGTCCACTAGAATTCTTAATATAACAGGACCGAATGTCTGGTAAAATAATGGAAATTCTACATAATAATTTAAAGAAATATCAAGTGCTTATTAATTTGGTCCATCTAATATGAAAACCAAGACCAGAAAACAAATACATCAACATACTTTTAGACTTTATTGTTGTGTTTACTAAACAAAATAGGCTGTCAAATTTAAAAATATGGTATTCAATTTTAATTAATTAAAGGAAAATGCCATGGTCTTAACAATTTAGCGTGAAAATTCAAATGAATGACAGTAAATAACAGACATTTGTGCTAATCAATGTTAATAATAGTATACCGTAAGGTAGAATTTGATCATTGAAGTTGCATGTAACACCAAATAATGGGGATCGCCATTTTTCAGAACTCTTCAATGTGAGGAGACAAAAGGCATACTCCATTCTCAGATTATACCTGCAATTAAAGCTCTTCCGAAAGAGCCGTGACATCACGAGAGTGGTATCGTATATTATAGCAGCATTGATCAGTTGCAATTTTATCATTAAAAATTATGTAAATCGTAAGATAACGTCGTATATTTATCTTTTGATATTTACAAAATCATTATGACTTCATGTCAAGCATTTTATTGTACTGACGAAAAGAGAAAGAGTGAGAAGAATTGTTTTTGTAACTACCGATCAAGACTACCCTTGTCATAACGACCAGTGTCCACAAGAACAAACACGGGAAAGTACGTCAGCATTGGCGATCAAATAAAAAGACAAAAAGCGCGTGTACGCATAAAACGATTTGAAAGGGACAGTTACTTAACCTACGACCAATCATGTAAAACATGAAATTATACGTCTAACCCCCCCCCCCCCCCAAAAAAACCAAACAATTAAACTCAATTGTTTTATGAAAATGTAACATGGGATGAGAATATCAAGGAAAAAACTAGGACGATATACATATTGTAAACATTGTATTGTAGTTGATCTGCTATTGAAATATATGCAAAAGGGTTTGATGTTGGGAAGGGTCAGATACATTATTTATTTAACTAACATGATCCGTCCCTGTGACGTCACATGAAGAGGTGTCATGGCCGCGTACACTATGACAGGAAATTCCAAATATTCTTATTTCTAATTGGGTGTATTAATGTTAATAAAGGTGTTTTTTGTTTAATAATTAGTTATTTGCGAATAAAAAGTTACAGTGTACTGAATTATAACAATTGTTCAACTAACTGGAGTTTTCCTTTAACCATATTTACATATCATATAGCACACAAGGCATTCGGAAGACATAAAAGAGGAACAATAGTCAATTTGAACCAAAATGTAATTGATAATACCATACTTCGTCAAATGTACGCAAGTGACAGGATACTTTTCAACAAGTTGTTGATATCTTCCTAGAAAAAAACATTTGTTAAATATGAGACGATTTTGTAACAATCCTTGACTTAATCGTTTAGTACTTAGAAGACGAGTTGTGAAATATAAACTGTATATACTGGAACGAATTGTACATGTATATTATGAAGATTAATATTGTCAATCTTATTTAATGCAATTAAATAGTTTCAAATAATATTCATACTGTATCATTATTTAATCAATCAAATAATTTTCTGAATATGGAACAAGTACTGCTTATCCTTCCGGAGCACCTATGTCCGTAGTGTGATGTCCACTGCGAATTCCGCTTAAAACCAGCTTCGTGTCATCTTTACTACCATTTGCTTTGTAACGAGTTCAACATGATTTCTGCATCAGATTATGTTTGTGTCTTTTAACAGTAAAACTACGGGTGTCATTAGTGGAGAAAGAACTGTTTATCCTGTCGAAGCACATGAGTTCATCCTGGGTTTTAAGTGAAGTTCTCTGTACAATGTTTTATCGACTACTGGTTACACCTATGGTATCTTCAACATTTCTTTAATAAATTTTACATAGTAATATGCTTTCATCTGTCATATGTTACCATATGAAAATTTTCTTGCAGAAATATCTTAGAATTAATTCAAACCTCCCTCCCCCAACCTCCCCTCCCTGCGGATGTATTGTGATTTGATTTTGAAACACACACAATCAATGTCCTTGAGCTGACCTCAAACTCTTTTTGTTTTTATTTCAAAAGATACATGGATGCAATAATTGTGAATACTAATGTTGAAATATTCTAAGTTCATAGCAACTTTCCAACAAAACAAGACAATTTCATCTATGATTTCCTGGATACCAATTCTAACAATTATATCTATTTCTTTACAGGATGTCAGTTGTTGTAGCAAGATGATTGCGTAATTCTTCATCATCACATGTCATGTCAAACAAAAGACATCAGAAAACAAAATGGAGGATTAAGTTGTTCCGAATGATCTAGAAATTCATGGCGTCATAAATCATCTGTATTCATAAAGTATCAGTTTCTTAAAGAAAACATTCATGCTATCAACAATACGAACACTTTCTACTTCATAATAGGTGCAAGTGCACGGATTCAAATATACCGTAAACAACATGATTGCCAAACCTGTCCTTGAATTGGTTATGGTTTTATTGGTGGACGAAACCGGAGTACCCGGAGAAACCACCGACCAGATGCATGTCACTGACAAACTTTATTACATAATGTTTTATCGAGTAGTGGTGGTAGGCGCTGATTGCACGGGTATTTGTAAATTCAACTGCCATACGGTCACGACCGCGACGGCCCCTGTCCCTCAATTAGATGAACACACGATGAAGAAGAGATGTTAGGACAGGGGAGCAACCTAAAAAAGCACAAATGTAATTAATTGGTGAAGGATCGTTTGTGCAGTTTCTAAGAAGAAGATTTTTTAACTTTCCTTTCCTATAGAGTAATACATTCAGCTATGAAATCCCAGTATCAACATTCAATTATCTGTATATTTGAGGTATTTAATCTCGAAGTTCGAATATTGATTCTCGAATGATCCTTTTGAACTTTCGTAATAAATAGAGAAATGGCAGCTATCTAAGATTGTTGATCTGCATAAGAAGCATAAAATTTGGAAATGACCCACGCAATAATCATTCATGTAGGTTTTTGCTTTTATCACCAGTAATGTATTTTCCTAGATGGTTGTTGAAAGCATATTTTCCAATATGGCCTTCGATGACCTATGGCCAACTGCAATACATTTTTGTACTTTAGAGTTCTCTTGGATATAAGTAAGAATTAACTAACAGGGCTATATTTGCGATTCCTCTGTAGTTTTTGCATTCTTTGAAGTTACCTTTCTTTGCCAGTTTAATTAAATGACCAATGTTCCAGTCTTGAGGCATTTCTTCGTTTTTCCATATGTCACTGTAGATCTTGTGAAGTATGTTTGCTGTTAGGTCTGGGTTTGCTTTCAGGGCCTCTGGTGGAATATTATCTGGACTTGAAGCTTTGGTGGTTTTCAACTTCTTAATTGCTTGTTTAATTTCTGTTTTTGATGGCAGGTTAAGATTTAATTTTAGTTTTTCACCTGCTCTGTTAATTTTTGGTGTTACATCAGGTGGTAGTCTGTTTAGTAACTCCTTAAAGTGTTCTGCCCATCTTGCTAGCTGTTCCCCGGTTGTGGTTATAACCTTTCCATATTTGTCTTTAATCTGTTGACTTATTTGTCTAAAATTTCCTGCAAGTTTTTTGGTGGTGTCATATAGATCTTTCATATTCCTCATGTTTGCAGCTTCTTCTGCTTGTACAGCAAGATTGTCTATGTATGTTCTCCTGTCTTTTCTTACACTCTGTCTAACTTCCTTGTGAGCTTTGTTGTATTCTGCTTGAGCTGTTGCCTTTTCTTTCCTAGTTCTTCTGCAATTAATTGCATCTTTCTTCTGTTTTCTCGTGATAGAACTTGATATTCTATTCTTTTGATCATTGTGTTGTATGTCCTTCTTCAATTTACGGCTTCCGATTACCTCGTGGTATCTCTAAAACTTTTCATGAATGCCTAAAAGTCCACGTAGAAGCCATAGATAAGAAGGTATTTTAGTAGTCATGTATATTTGTAATATTTTTAATCAAGAGTGATCCCAAAAGTCGAGATGTTTTACTTCGGATATTTGAAACAGAAACTGTGAATATACACCTTATTTTCAGGGCTAATTATATATATATATATTGAGGATATTTTAACAACACAGTATTTTTATATTTGAAAAGTGTTTATTAGGTAGAAAATGTATTTTTTTTAAAACAATGTTTATATTAACTTGTTAGTTTGCTTCCTACTGACCGCCTTGATATAACTGAAATATTGTTGAAGACACCATAACCCTAACGTTGTTTTCTACTGACATCAAAAGTAAATGTACAGGGTTAAAATTACACTGAATATTACAAGCTATATTAACTTCTTAAACTAAAGCAGCAATTATATAAATTTGAATATTAAATGAATGACTTAGAGTAAAGAGAAATGCAACAGCATTGTTCAACAGCCCTAGCATCTCTCTATTTCTCGATATAAAACATTTTTGGACCACTTGGTATAAGGAATACAACTCTTTTCAAAATTTGTCAATCATAACTTGACGATCAGGGGTAGTGTCCCTTTAATTGAACAGTATGCTGATAATCATAAAATATTTGTCACGGGTATTCATAAAATTGCTGTTGTCAATACCGAGGTATGCATTGTATTTGATAACGTGCATAGTATTTCTCCACGTTTCAATTGTTGGTTTCTTTTCTGGATAAATATTTATTACACTATTAATGTAGTATTTTTATTTTTTCTATTTTGTGCAGAAAGATAAACAAAAACAAATGCACAATACAACAAATTAAAAACATTTCAAAACCGATTCACCAAGAAACGGAAGATTAACAAATATTCTCACAAATGATAAGCTTTTCCTGCTTCTTATAAGACACCCGTCGTGTTACTCCTAGAAAAGTCTGATAAAAGATGAAAGAGAAAAATATCATTTGGACATTTATTTGTTTGCTAATTCGTTAGTTTTCGAATTCTAAATGTTCTTAGCTTACTTTCTCTATAATATATACATTATATTAACATGAGACAAAAATGGACCGGTTTGTCAATTATCACTTCCATCCAAGAGAACTCCAAGGTAAAAAAAAATGTGTTGCAGTTGATAAATATGTTTTAACAGCCTTTTCAGAAAATACCTTAATATTGAAAAAAAAAAAAAACAACATGATTGATCATTCCGTGTGTCATTTCCTCAATTTATGCTTCTTTTGCAGTTCAAGAATCTTAGATAACTGCCTTTCCTCTATATATTACGAAAGCTCAGATGGATCATTCGAGATTCGAAATTCGAAATTCAGTATCCTAAATATATAAGAATTGAATTTTAATTTTCGAACTTCTACGAAAGCCCAGAATACGAAAGATATATAGCTGTAGGAAAGGAAAGGAAAAAAATGTTCTTCTTCGAAACTGCACAAACGATCCTTTACCAATTAATTGTATCGTTACATTTGTTTCTGTTTTTATTTTCTCCGCTGCCCGGAAATCTTTCTTCATCTTGTTTCCATCTAATTGAGGGACAGGGGCCGTCGTGGTCATGACCGTATGATAGTTGGATTTACAAATACCTGTGCAATCAGCGCCTATTTAGTTTATGATGATTTTATTTGTTAAATTAACAAAAGGGATAGGACACAAGTTTTACCAACTTATGAAGTCTTCTCCCATTTATACAATAAATTCACATAGTATAATGATCATTCTGAGCATACATATAATACATATAGAGATATATTGTAAATAATTAACGAATTAATAAAAGGTTGTGTTGGGTGGATACGAGGTTGGAGAGTAGATAATTATCGAGTAATTATACTACAAGGAATCTTTTTGAAGATTTAATAAAATTGAAAACGTGTTTGATGATATTAATAGTTTCTTCGTATGTTAAATCATCCGACCCACGGGTTAGTAGATTCAAATTCAAATCGCTTGTCTGTACCCAATTTAAGTTGTTCATCATAATACAGACTTCAGTATAATTAGGACAGGTAAAAAAATAATGGAATGCATCTTCCCGTGGAGCTCCACAGGAACACGCAGCATCATTTACTATATTAACCTTTGATAGATCGTCATTTAGAAAGGAA
Organism: Bathymodiolus brooksi; assembly: GCA_963680875.1. Taxonomy (NCBI): domain Eukaryota; kingdom Metazoa; phylum Mollusca; class Bivalvia; order Mytilida; family Modiolidae; genus Bathymodiolus; species Bathymodiolus brooksi. Next base: position 50,029,965 of record OY804581.1, read on the forward strand.
TACGAGTTACGAAGTTGAGTAAGAATAATATTAAGTTTTCTGGGACCATAATAAAAATGTTTCGGGATACGTTTTGTGTTATCTGACTGTTCCTTTCGAATGGTTTTTTTGAATTTAGTTAATGTGTCAAGATTACGATCAGATTGATCTAGCCGGTTCTAGAGTTTAACAGTAGATGGAATAAAAGATTCAGTTGTAATCGAGAGTCTACAAAAAGGTATTATTAAATCCGAACCGTTTCTTAAGGGGTAAATAGTTGTGCTTTGTACAGTAGGAGGAATAAGTTCTCTAAGATAATTTGGTGCATGTCCATTCTTTATATTATAAAATAACTGGAGTTTCCTATTATGCCTTCTACTAGAGAGAGTAGTCCATCCTGTTTCTGAGTATAATTTATCTGTTTTTGTGAAAATTGGTAATCCAGTTACAATCCTTGCAGCATCTAGTTGCAATTTTTCAAGTTTGGTTGAATAACACACTCCACAATTATCCCATATTTCACAGGCATATTCAAAAATTGGGCGGATATATACTTAAGTACAGTTTTTCTAGATTTTGTCTACTTAACCTATATTTTAATTTTCGCAGAATACCTAAATGTCTTGATACGCATAAGATTATATTTTCAATGTGGTTATTCCATTTAGCATCGCTTGACAAGGTTACACCCAAGTGTTTATGACTCGTTGTTATAGGGATATTGTTTCCATTAAATGTGAAATTAAAATTATATCTAACGTTTGTATTGGAAAATAACATAATCTCAGTTTTGTCTGGATTAAAAGACATTAACCATTTTGTGGACCAGGTATTTAGTTCACACAAATCATGATTTATAACATTTTCAATTTCAACAACATTTTGACTTGAATAACTTAAAGAAGTATCATCTGCAAAGAGCCTACTGAGAGAGAGGAGCTTCTCTCCAATATCATTTATATAAATTAAAAATAGTAAAGGGAACTGACCCTTGGGGGACTCCAGCAGAGACTTCACAAACAGTTGATGATGTTGCCCTGTTAATCACTTTTTGCTTTCTTTGATACAAATAATTTTCAAACCATTTGATTAAAGGACCTTTTATACCATAAGAATTCATTTTATGTATTAAACCCCTGTACCAAACTTTATCGAAAGCTTTGGAAAAGTCACAGAATAAAAAACAACTAAATTCTTTTTTTTCTAGTGAATTGAGTATAGAGTTGTATAGTTCTAACAACTGGTGGATAGTAGAATGTTTCGGAAGAAAGCCAGACTGATACTCATATATAAGTTTGTTTCTAACAAGATAATTATAAACATTTTTATAGACTACTCTCTCCATAATTTTACCAACACAACTTATCAAAGATATCGGACGGTAATTTGAAGGCAAAGAGGCATCACCTTTTTTTAAAATAGCTATCACGTGTGCAATTTTCCAGCTTGAAGAATACTTGCCTTGTCGTAAAGATTTGCTAAAGATAATTTGAAGTGGTTCGGCAATTTTTTCTGGGGCTATTTTGAGCATTTTATGGCTGATTTTGTCAGGACCGGACGCTTTTTTCAGGTCTAATATTTGAATGAAATCTACAATTTCACTAGCAGTCACAAAAATGACGGTAATTGAGTCATTAGTTTTACTTTCAAAGGGGGTTACTGGTATATTTTCTTCCTCCAACTTAGATACTAAGCTAAAATATTTATTTAATAGTTCACATTTTTTGTCGTCGTCATATACCATTTCATCTAAATGTTCATCATTAATTGTGTTTCGAAGCGGAGGGATACATTTACTTCCCTTGTTAGATTTAATTAGCATTTTCATTATTTTCCAGTAAGTTTTAGGGTTCGTCGAATTATCTAATAATATATTGTCTAAGTTACTTTCAAAATTTTCTTTTGCTTTCTTTTTCATATTATTGACCTTGTTCCTTTGTTTTTTATATTTTAAAGTATCACTTTCCCTCCCAAATTTGAAAACATTTTTTCTCAGGCGATCGCGTGGTCGAATTTCTTTTCTAATTTCGTTATTAAACCATGGTTTGTCATAATCCCGTACAGTTATAGTTTTCATTGGAATACTTTGCCTTGCTATGTCCAAAAATAATTTTGTAAATTCTTCAACCATGTCATCTACGTCGTTTAAAAAGACTATCATTTCATTCCAGTTAATTTCGTTCATTTTGTTATTAAAGAGTTCTAAATCTATATTCTCATACTGCCAAATTTCTCTGGTAAATGAACATGAAGTCGATTTTGGACATTTGAGAAAAGCAACTGCTGCATCGTGATCACTAATTTCTGATGGCATCTTAAAAACATCAGAATATAGTGGGGTCATGGTGTCGAAAATTATAATTGGGTCTAATAAATTATTTAATCTTGTTGGTTTTACTATAACATTTCTAAAATTAAACGTGGTCATCAAGTCAACCAGCTTGTTATTATTTACATTAAGAAGATTAGAATTCAGGTCGCCCGAAATCACGATATTTTCGTTTAACTGATGAGCTAATTCAATAGCATGCGTTAATCGTGACCAATACTCGTTGTCGGTCCACTGTGGACGGTATGTATTGCATAAAAGAAAAGATTGACCCTTCGCGTGAATCTGAACCCAAAGACTTTCATCTAAATTATTCTCTAGTTGGATTATCCTTGAAATGTTTACATTTTCTTTCGTATAAATCAGAAGCCCCCCTCCCGTTTGATTCTGTCTGTCGCGGCGTTGGATATTTTTTGTGAAGGAACATAATTCAATATCGTCGTTCTGAATACTGTTATCAAGGTGCGATTCAGTTATTACTAAAATATCAAATTCATCTACAAAATGCTGGACGAAATTTGTTTTGTTTCTGATACTACGTATATTGATATTACACAAGGAAATGGAATTATCGTTTGAACTATTGTCTAGGTTAGGCGGTGAACTCGATATGTAAGTTTCCGGACCAGGATTTAGTTCGACATTACCGATCATTAAGATGAAGTGAAGAACGAATAAAAGAAAGACAACATTTACATTTGGATTTAAAATCTGGAGGACAAGGAGGGACACGAACAAGAAAGAACACCGTAAGTTTGTTAATAAGATATTTCTATAAGAATCGGCTTGTACAAGCACACATTTACTTGAGATCCTTGAACAGTTATAAAACATGCCTATGGCTGATCTGTAAGCTTCTAATGAATTACCCATTGGGTTTCAGAAGAAGATAGATACAGAGACAGCCACAGTCATATTTTATATGTCGTAAAGTAAGAACCTCCTCGCATCCACAAAAACACAGGTATATGTACAGATAAGTATAAAACAAATATACAACATTGAAGAAATTGGAGATGAACAATGAACAAAAAAGTATAATAAAAAACAATATGTACACAGTTACATATGCTGATGTCATATATTGGATTTATTTCAGGCAAAGCTGAAAAAAATAGGAAAAATATTTCATAATTATTTTTGTTATTCCAAAAAGGGCGAATAGGAAGATTTACTGAGTAAGGAACAATTAAGGGAAAGAAATGAAAAAAAAAAGCAAAAACAAAAACAAACAAAAAACAAAAAAAATGTTTCTGGTTTGCTTTATGATGACATTAAATTGATAGAGATATTTTAATGCTTGGGATGTTATGTGAATTTTTTTTATGAAGAAGAGGGGGAAAAAAAAAAAAAAAAACAAAAAAAAAACAGTTATCAACAGATGAATTTTGAGGTTAAATAAAAGGTTTCTAAGTGGGTTAAAAAATCATTCGATGCAGCTTTGGTTACCAACATAATAACAACGAACACCACAATTGAACAACAACACACACACACAAAAAAATACAAATTCCGGCAACACCATATTTATTCATTGATTACTGTATTACAAATACATGTACACACCTATACATAAATATATACATATACTAATTTCATGTGTTATTATTAGAGTTATTGAACAGTTTTAATTAAGCAAAAGCGATGGCATTACTGAATAAAAACAGTTCTTCTTAACTTTATATATCGACAAAGACATCACAAAGTTATACATGATTAATAAAATGTATATTTTCCGACTGCAACAATGTATTTATATCAGCTATACATGTTTGAGAAATAAAGATATATGTAGAAGAAATATGTAGAGTTGATGACAATTGCACTCCAAAAAAAAACCGGGGGAACCACGTATATTGGGTAAATGAGAGATAAGCAGCAATTGCACATGTATCTAGGTCACGAATTTGGTCGACAAACGTAATTACACACGTATTTGCTCATTATTTACTAAAAAGTTAATATTCCTTTTCTTTCGGTTTTACATGGGTGGGGTAATTGAAAGATTTTATTTTTAGTAAAAACTAAACAAGAAGCAAGAAAAACCCAAATTGACCCACTTATTTTCATGAATGAAAACGATAACAAACTGAAGAAAGATATATTTGCATTTATTTCTTGTTAACTTGGTTTTTGAAAGCCTTTTGAGTTGGCAAGTTGGGTGGGGTAATTGAACGATATTTGTCAGAAATTAAAACTAATTATATCTACTCATTTTCATGATGTGAAAGGGTAACAAAGGGAAGACAGATTGCATGTATTTCATGTTAACTTGGTTTTTAAAGCTTATTGAGCTAATGGCAGATGGATGTAAAGTAGATATGTGTAGGTTAAAAAATTGTTCAATATAGCTTTGGTTACATGTGTACCAACATAATAACAAAATACAACACACGTATTGAACGAAAACATGTAAAAAATACAAATTCAACTTCGCATTTACTCTTTGCTTTGTACTGTAATTCCGGCAAATATTGGTTACATACATTAAAAAAAAAAATAATAATAATAATAAGTAAATAAAAAAAAAAAAAAAAAAATTATTAATAAAAAAAAATTTCTTTCACGTTGAGGATTTTTTTTTTTTACATCTTGGCGAGGACATTCATAAGTATACATAGAAATTATATGCATACTACCGGCAAATACAACACATAGTCTATAAAAATGATGGAAACATGTCTCTACGAAACAAGCACATTTCATATTTATCGACAGTGCATACTCAATGGTTTATACTGCAGTTTCGTGTAATCAAAACATAAAGAAAAGCTTTAGAAATATAAATACACACACAAATGTAATGGGTGTCTACGGCGCGATGTGCGTTGAGTTAATTTTTTTCTATATAATATCTTCACTCCAAGGAATTATTGCAATAAAGATGTTTCCTTTGGTTTAACTTACCAATTAATTTCTTTTAAATTTTATTTTACTTATTTCAAAGGTTAATATGGTTGAACTAAAAAAGTTTGATTTCGTATATTTTGGTAGAGAGGGAATATGTTATTTTATCAATACACAAATATGGTAGTATTATAGTTGAACTATATTTTTAGTGGGGAGGGAATATGCAATACACAAATAAACAAACATTTGTAGAGTGATTATGGTTACTGTATCAAAGATTATAGTTTAAGTTTAAATGGTTTGAGCTTGCATATATTTTTTTTGGGGGGAGGAGCCGGATGCAATTCTATATAAACAAGTGACCAATTTTGGAGTAATTAAGTTTGCTGTATCAAAGTTTATATTTGAACTATTATGGTTTGGGCTTGTATTTGTAGGGGGAGGCAGGGAATATGCAATTACTGTCTCAAAGATTATAATTGAATTGTAAATAGGTTGGGCCTGGATTTTTTTTAAGTATGGAGGGAATATGCAAATGTACCCACACACAAATAAGCAAATTTAGAGTAGTTTTGGTTTACTGTACTAACTTTTGTATTTTAATTATAAATGGTTTGAGCTTGTATTATTTTGGTGGAGTGTGATATACAAATCTATCAATACATTGAATTTGTAGTATACTGTTTCATAGATTACATTTGAACTATATATTTAGGGAGGGAATATGCAAATATTCCAGTACACAAATAAGCATTTGTAGATTGAATATAGTTGCTTTATCAATAGTATACTTGAACTAAATGGGTTTGGCTTGTATTTTTTGTGAGGAGGGAGTATACAAATATACCAATACACAAGTAGACAATTTTACAGTCATTTTAGTATACTATATCAAGGTTTATATTTGATTATAAATGGTTTGAGACTGTATTTTTGTTTGATGGTGAAAGGATATGTAAATCTACCAATACATAAGCATTTGAGGTGATTGTAGTTTACTGAAACTTAATTATTTTATTAAGCAGTATACAAAATTAGTTCATATCAACTATTTGGAGAAGTAACAAACAATCAAGGAAAAATTGTTTAATTGGGATTAATCACCGACTCAACAGACCCATGGTCCTCGAAGATACGATCCACACCTGTGTCCAACCTGCGCAAGATATCCATAATATCATCATGATTTCGGATTTGCATTTTTCTACTGTTCTCATTAGTTTTTAGATAGATTCTCCCATCAGTTGTCCAGTAAGCGTGTATCTTACGACTATACTTGAGTTCCGCCAGTGCTTTTACAAGATTTGTTCGATATTGGGTTAAGTTCTCAGTAATAAATATTTTATCTGGATGACGTTTAAGTTCTTTCTTTGAGTTATACACCTTCTCACGGACACGATAGGATAGGAAACGAACGATTACTTGGGATTTCCCGTCCTTAGGTTTGCCTATGACATGGGAACGACCTATATCTTCCTTCTTCATGTCAGTAATACTTAGGTTATTTTGGCATATATCTAGTATTATGGAATCAGTATCTACAGGGTGCTTAATCCTACCCATGTTGTTAAGTGGAACTCTGATGTTGTGAAAACGCAGGCTAGTCCTGCGTGAATATTGTTCTTGGTTCTCAACCCTGAGCTCCAACTCATTTATTTTCCTATAAGAGTACCTCAATTTCACTTTCCCTTTCCTTGAGGGACTCATCAATTTCACCATTTTTTTTGCAGATATGGACGATCATAGACGCTTGTTTTTGCATCATATCTTTCTGTTCTACAATTGTTTTATCCTGATCCTTGATTTTTTTTTCTAATGGTTTAATATGATCATTAATTTTTTTCTCTAGGGCCTTGTTTATGGACTCGGCTACTGATTCTGCAATTTTTTCTGATAAAATTGGGACAATTTGATTTAGTACAGTAGGGTTTATCAGGGCTTCAATAACTTTGTCTGCCATAGTTTGTGTTTTTTTCTTCTGCCTCAGGTCCCCAACTGAATTTCGACGACGAGTTTGCTTCGTCTCTTGTTTGAGAGTGGCTGCAAGATCTTGTGGGCTATCAGGGCTAGGCCGTTTTCTAGAGTTTGGAGTTTCCTTTGTGTTTACAAACGATTCTATTGTAGTTTCTGAATTGAGACTAGGTTGAGAGCTGGTTATCAAGGATGTCAACAATGATTCTGTGTTATTATCCATGACCTCTGCCATCTTGAATTTTTTGCTTACAGGTACAGATACAGGTACAGGTTCAATAGCGGAAAGAGTATTACACTGTTTCCTTCCAAAAATACCGTTAATTTAGTGTCAGTTCAAAGTACAAGTGATATCTCACCCTCTTGGAATAACATTTAGGTAATTAGCATGTAGTTATCCAGAGCATTTTCATATTTTTTTCAGGAGGACTCGATTACCCTACCATTAACGTTGGCGCCTATCACCACTACTCGATAAAACATTATGTGATAAAGTGTGTCAGTGATTTGCAACTGGTCGGTGGTTTTCTCCGGGTACTCCGGTTTCCTCCACCAATAAAACTGACCGCTACGATATAGCTGAAATATTGTTGAAAGTGACGTCAAACACCATAAACCAAACCATAGCCAATTGAGGGACAGGCTTGGCAATCATGTTGCTTACGGTATATTTGAATCCATGCAGTTACGCTTATTATGAAATAGAAAGTGTTCGTATTGTTGATAACATGAATGTTGTCATTTAGAAATTCATACTTTGTAAATACAGATAACCTATGACGTCATATATTTCTAGATAAGTCGGAACGACTTAATCCTCCATTTTATTTTCTGACGTCTTTTATTTGACATGATATGTGATGAAGAATGACTCAATCATCTTGTTACAATAACTGACATCCTGTAAAGAAATAGATATAATTGTTAGAAGTGGTTTCCATGAAATCATAGATCAATCTGTCTTGTTTTGTTGGCAAGTTGCTATGAAGTAAGAATATTTCAACATTAGGATTTATAATTATTACGTCTATGTATCTTTTCAAATAAATAAAAAAAACGATGACTTAGAGATCAGATTAAGGACGTTCGTTGTATGTGTTTCAAATTGTTTGTAATTTGTTTGGTTTTTTTGGTGGTGTTTAACGTCACTTTCAACAATATTTCAGTTATATCGTGGCGGTCAGATTTATTGGTGGAGGAAACTGGTTGACCCGGAGAAAACCACCGACCTGTCGAAAGTCAGTGACAAACTTTATCACATAATATTTTATCGAGTAGTGGTGGTAGGCGCTGATTACACAGGTATTTGTAAATCCAACTACCATACGGCCCCTGTCCCTCAATTAGATGGACACAAGATGAAGACAGATTTTCGGGCAGCGAAGAAAAAAAAGACCTAAAACAGAAAGAAACAAATTAACTATGCAATTAATTGGTAAAGGATCGTTTTTTGCAGTTTCGAAGAAGAAGAATTGTTTCCTCCTTCCTTTCATACAGCTATATATCTTTCGTATTCTGGGCTTTCGTAGATGTTCGAAATTTGTGTCTAAAGGTTAAGTCCCGTTTCAATCACATCCAAATCATTGCTTATTATATGTTAAGTAAGATAGGCATAGGTGTGTGAAAAAATCGGCGTTCTACATTTGGGGACAAGATATATATAATATGCCATACTTGAAATATATTCAAAAACATAAATTCTTTGGATATAAATAAAACTTTATAATAGTTAACACATTTGTGTCATTTTATGCATTTTTTCTCCCACAAGAAATAAAATATTTTCCTATTTTTAAATTCCCAGAAGCACATCCCATCCCTATATCGCTAGAATACATGCATATACAAATGATTTTCACTCTCGATAAATAGAATTCTTAAAATTGTAGTCCTTTTCAAATTCCATCGTTTAACAGTGCATGAATATGAATAACAACAGCCTTTGATATGCATCCCGGATGTATCATATTACGTTAACAGTGATATGGCTGAATCAAAATGAGTACAAACTGTATCAGTGCATTATATATAAATAGCAAAGATGTTTGACATCATTTTGCTCGTTTCATCGTTACAACCAACACGTTCTCATGTACCAGACACATATTTTGATTACTCACTTGTACAACTTAAAACTTATCGATTTACCCCAACTCTTAAATACAATATACCTTCACAGAGTGAGTGAGTGAGGGAGTGCAAATACTGAGTGAGTCAGCAATGTTTCAAAAATATCATGGTGAGAACAAACTACATTTTGACTAGATATTGATGCTGTCCCTGTGCGCGGTTACACATATCCCTCCTCTTGGAAATATTATGTCGATTACAAGCCAACCAATCTTTGGACTTAGCTCCCTAATGTTTCGTGGTTAGAGCAGCAAATACTAATATCATAGTCTTTGGATGTGGTTTATTCCTTCACAGAAAGTATGCCAACATGTACTATTTATGGTGCAAAACCAGGATCGGTTAAAGTTTTGATATATCGATGCATTACATTTGCGTGCAAAAACATTACATATAGTCGCAACATTGTGTAGCATTTGCACGCATTTCTGTACAGGTAAATAAATACAAGTTAAGAATATATTTTTTAGCTAAGTATATATTTTTACACACAGTGTATCCCCTTCCGCATGACATAATTCTCTGCTCACCATCGGGGACATCTCAAGCAGGGCAAGTTCGTATATTATTCAAAATGAAAACAATTACTAGGCTTCACGTAGCACACTTATTTTATTCCCTCTATTTGCTTTGAACAATATAAGCTACATATTTGCCACTGGCAATGCTTTCCAAACTGACTACATTTTGTATCATCAACACTATTTTGTTACTTAATAAATCAAAATATGGACTACTGCTAATTATTGTTTTGATGACATTTTGATGAAATTTTGATGAAATTTTGGATACGTTCCAACATGTATCAAGTGTTTGTAACCTTGTATTATAAATGTTATCCAATATGTGTTCATAGCATCATAAAATCTATATGTTCACATATTTTAATTCTAACAAGCACATTCTTAATTGCGTGCCTTCTCTTATTAATCAATGTTTATGACTCTACCCGGACGTCAACAGTTAACATAACATAGACAAAATAGTTAGATTTAATTAAATTGTACATGTACTGTCAACACGCTTGACGTTAGAGCCTATTAAATGGCTATAAACAAGTGAATTTTCCAGTAACAGTATCTCTTTATTCCCTTACCTGTATCAAAGGTAAATCAAACAAGCATTTTATTTGTTCTACAAGTTGATGATGTAATCAAAACATGCAGTGTTTTATAATAGTAATTTAATAAAACAATTTAAGGGTAGAGAGTACAGAATGTTTATAACGAGATATAGTGGTTCAATTAATTAAACAATTTAAGGATAGAGAGTACAGAATGTTTATAACGAGATATAGTGGTTCAATTAATTAAACAATTTAAGGGTAGAGAGTACAGAATGTTTATAGCGAGATATAGTGGTTCAATTAATTAAACAATTTAAGGGTAGAGAGTACATAATGTTTATAACGAGATATAGTGGTTCAATTAATTAAACAATTTAAGGGTAGAGAGTACATAATGTTTATAACGAGATATAGTGGTTCAATTAATTAAACAATTTAAGGGTAGAGAGTACAGAATGTTTATAGCGAGACATAGTGGTTCAATTAATTAAACAATTTAAGGGTAGAGAGTACATAATGTTTATAACGAGACATATTGGTTCAATTAATTAAACAATTTGAGGGTAGAGAGTACAGATTGTTTATAACGAGACATAGTGGTTCAATTAATTAAACAATCTGAGGGTAGAGAGTACAGAATGTTTATAACGAGATATAGTGGTTCAATTAATTAAACAATTTGAGGGTAGAGAGTACAGATTGTTTATAACGAGACATAGTGGTTCAATTAATTAAACAATCTGAGGGTAGAGAGTACAGAATGTTCATATCGAGATATAGTGGTTCAATTAATTAAACAATTTGAGGGTAGAGAGTACAGAATGTTTATAGCGAGATATAGTGGTTCAATTAATTAAACAATCTGAGGGTAGAGAGTACAGAATGTTTATAACGAGATATAGTGGTTCAATTAATTAAACAATTTGAGGGTAGAGAGTACAGAATGTTTATAACGAGACATAGTGGTTCAATTAATTAAACAATTTGAGGATAGAGAGTACAGAATGTTTATAACGAGATATAGTGGTTCAATTAATTAAACAATTTGAGGGTAGAGAGTACAGAATGTTTATAGCGAGACATAATGGTTCAATTAATTAAACAATTTGAGGGTAGAGAGTACAGAATGTTTATAACGAGACATAGTGGTTCAATTAATTAAACAATTTGAGGGTAGAGAGTACAGAATGTTTATAACGAGACATAGTGGTTCAATTAATTAAACAATTTAAGGGTAGAGAGTACAGAATGTTTATAACGAGATATAGTGGTTCAATTAATTAAACAATTTAAGGGTAGAGAGTACAGAAAGTTTATAACGAGACATAGTGGTTTAATTAATTAAACAATTTAAGGGTAGAGAGTACAGAATGTTTATAACGAGATATAGTGGTTCAATTAATTAAACAATTTTAGGGTAGAGAGTACAGAATGTTTATAACGAGATATAGTGGTTCAATTAATTAAACAATTTAAGGGTAGAGAGTACAGAATGTTTATAACGAAACATAGTGGTTCAAGTTTCACATTGATAATGTCTTAAAACATTAATTGTGTTGTTTTGTCACGTGACAAGTTCACCTTCCCTCCTTTTCAACTAATTTCTTGTTGTAGTGCAACTATTGATTGTATTATATAGATGAATCAATATTAATGATTTCTATTTCCCATTCCAGTCCTTTCCTCATTCGTGACGTCACCGGGTTTGTAACAAGAGTAACACGATTGGTACCACTAATGGAGCAGAAACTGCTTATCCTTCCGGAGCACATGAATTCACCTCCGGTTTTAGTGAAGTTCGTGTTGCTCTGTGTAATGTTTTGTAGATCGTGTTGTCTGTCCTTCTATTTACGACTTATGATTACCCATTTGGTATCTTCAAACTTTTCTCAGTTTAGTGTAAAATAGATCATCTATTGTTTAAATCAATATGATATATCTATGTTATTTATAAATACTGTAAAACACCTATTAGTGGAGCAGGAAATAATGACCCCTCCGGGGCAGCATTTGACCTTTGTGTAGTCTGTCCTTCGATTTACAGCTTTTGATTACCCATTTTGTATCTTCAAGCTTCTCTGAGACTGTCGTACAATAGCACACTGTATAAAACAACTATGACAAGAGAAAGAGCAAACAGTTCACATGGTACAATATAACAACAAAGATCATGGTTTTGCCACACAAGATGCACCCTCAAAGGCCACCCGTTTTGAACTGCGAAAGTGACCCTATAGGAAGAGTGGCCTTCTGGTGGGAGTGTCACCATAAGAGAGTGACTACCTACAACAAACAAAACAACGACTCCCAATGTACAATACAACAACAAGAACACAAAAATAAACAGAATGGCTAAAATCGATACAGTCACCTTTACCTAAGGGAGATAAACCGTTGACATAATATATTAGTTAGAAACTGTAAACTCAAAAAAATAGATATCTATCCATTAAACAAGGTCAGTTCCGAAACATGATTGTTCGGTTTATAATAGTCCACCAGTAGAGGAATCGACCTAGTGATGCTGATATCAAATTTAGTGCGCATGACGCTTTTCTGGATTAAAATAAATCAGAATTGTTAAGGGACTTCCACTACACATGTAGTAAACGCTTGCATGACCGCGTCATTTCACAAAAAGGGGAGATTTGGGACCAAAGAAACTCATTAAACACCGCCATAATTTGATCGATTTGGTGGATAACCTGAGAAAAAAAATAAAAGTACGTACCCTAAGGACGAATCGGTCAAAGTTTGGTTCAAATTCATCATGTACTTTTAGAGGAGAATTTTTGTTTTCAAAAATAATTATAGTCGGGGGACGGACAATAGGTAATTGCAATAACTCACATGGCCTACGCACATGTAAATTACATATGACATTATGACATTTAAAGACCTACCACATGTGCATATTAAAGAACTGGTTAAAACAGAAACGGATAAATTTCAAGCGCTTATTTATCATAAAATTCATTATAACATGTAACATTTTCTTTTATCTAAAGTTTATTATCAGTTCACTATTACTTTTGTCACCAATATTGGAAAAAAAAATGAAATCAAATTAAATTGATTAAATGCATAAAATTTATTCTCTTTCGATAAAGCGTACCAATTCAATTTAAATGTTTCCATATTGAAGTTTATATTATTCTAGATTTGCATACATTATCAAGCTTAGATCCCAAATGTGCAAATTTGCTTTTTGCACTTGACTAATAAAACGAAAAACAATAAATACCACACTGTAGGAACAAATCCAAAATCAAATATTGAAAGAGTACAAAGAGGCAAAATCGATACCCCTTAACACAAAAATACATCACTGCTTACTTACATGGCTTGGCACAGGCACTTCATTAAAAAGTGGCGGGGTGAAGCTATTTTTATGGGCCCAAATATCTCCTCTTAGTGAAATGCACTAACTTAATAATTGCATTATTTTTCTGGTAATGCATTTTCATACAAGACAGCACAGCAGGCACTTCATTAAAAAGTGGCGGGATTAAAGTAGCTATATGGCCTACACTTCCCCTTATAGTAAAATGCACTAACTTAACTATTGCATTATCGTTCTGTTAGTGCATTTTCATACAAGATAGCACAGCAGGCACTTCATTAAAAAGTGGCGGGATGAAAGTAATTATATTGCCTACACCTCCCATATAGTAAAATACACTAACTTATCTATTGCAGTATCGTTCTGTTAATGTATTTTCATACAAGATAGTACAGGTATATATAATTACTTTATTATCGACCATAATTGAATACACTGTTCAATTCTAAGTGATAAAATGAAAAATCAATTAAATATCTATCATTATCATTTAAAAGCTATGAATAATAAATGTGTTGGTCTTAAGACAGTTTCCTTAATAAATCAAATATACCATGCCATAAATCATTTACGGTGAATATTTGGAAGTCGTTTCATTTGATTCTTCCACATCTTAATTTTCAATTTTTATGATTTGTAAGATTTGACATTTTTAGAGGTGGTCGCTTTTAAGATATTCAATATTTGTTTGTTTGTTTGTTTGATGGTGTTTAACGCCACTTTCAGCAATATTTCAGCTATATCGTGGCTGTCAGTTTTATTAGACGGTAGAGTAAACAAGAGAAAACCACCGACCTGTCGTAAGTCATTGACAAACTTTATCACATAATGTTGTACACCTCCCCTTCATCGAGATTCGAACTCATAACATCAGTGGTGATAGGCACTGATTACATAGGTAGTTTTAAATTCAACTACCATACGATCACAACCACGACGAACCCTTTAAGATATTCAAAGGAAATATATTACATATTTGGATTTGGAATAAATCAGAAAATTATTTATATTCCATATGTTAACGAATTTAAACTCCATTGCAAATTTAATATATATGGCTAAAATAGGTTCGTTAATAAAACTTATTAGTTTAATAAAGGTGTTTTTTGTTTAATAATTAGTTATTTGCGAATAAAAAGTTACAGTGTACTGAATTATAACAATTGTTCAACTGACTGGAGTTTTCCTTTAACCATATTTACATATCATATAGTACACAATGCATTCGGAAGACATAACAGAGGAACACTAGTCAATTTGAACCAAAATGTAATTGATAATACCATACTTCGTCAAATGTACGCAAGTGACAGGATACTTTTCAACAAGTTGTTGATATCTTCCTAGAAAAAAACATTTATTAAATATGAGACGATTTTGTAACAATCTTTGACTTAATCGTTTAGTACTTAGAAGACGAGTTGTGAAATATAATAACTATATATACTGGAATGGATTGTACATGTATATTATGAAGATTAATATTGTCAATCTTATTTAATGCAATTAAATAGTTTCAAATAATATTCATATTGTATCATTATTTAATCAATCAAATAATTTTCTGAATATGGAACAAGTACTGCTTATCCTTCCGGAGCACCTATGTCCGTATTGTGATGTCCACTGCGATTTCTGCTTAAAACCAGCTTCGTGTCATCTTTACTACCATTTGCTTTGTAAAGAATTCAACATGATTTCTGCATCAGATTATGTTTGTGTCTTTTAACAGTAAAACGACGGGTGTCATTAGTGGAGAAAGAACTGTTTATCCTGTCGAAGCACATGAGTTCATCCTGGGTTTTAAGTGAAGTTCTCTGTACAATGTTTTATCGACTACTGGTTACACCTATGGTATCCTCAACATTTCTTTAATAAATTTTACATAATAATATGCTTTCATCTGTCATATGTTACCATATGAAAATTTTCTTGCAGCAATATCTTAGAATTAATTCAAACCTCCCTCCCCCAACCTCCCCTCCCTGCGGATGTATTGTGATTTGATTTTGAAACACACACAATAAATGTCCTCGAGCTGACCTCTAACTCTTTTTGTTTTTATTTCAAAAGATACATGGATGCAATAATTGTGAATACTAATGTTGAAATATTCTAAGTTCATAGCAACTTTCCAACAAAACAAGACAATTTCATCTATGATTTCCTGGATACCAATTCTAACAATTATATCTATTTCTTTACAGGATGTCAGTTGTTGTAGCAAGATGATTGAGTAATTCTTCATCATCACATGTCATGTCAAACAAAAGACGTCAGAAAACAAAATGGAGGATTAAGTTGTTCCGAATGATCTAGAAATTCATGGCGTCATAAATCATCTGTATTTATAAAGTATCAGTTTCTTAAAGAAAACATTCATGCTATCAACAATACGAACACTTTCTACTTCATAATAGGTGCAAGTGCACGGATTCAAATATACCGTAAACAACATGATTGCCAAACCTGTCCTTGAATTGGTTATGGTTTTATTGGTGGACGAAACCGGAGTACCCGGAGAATCCACCGACCAGTTGCAAGTCACTGACAAACTTTATTACATAATGTTTTATCGAGTAGTGGTGATAGGCGCTGATTGCACGGGTATTTGTAAATTCAACTGCCATACGGTAACGACCGCGACGGCCCCTGTCCCTCAATTAGATGAACACACGATGAAGAAGAGATGTTAGGACAGGGGAGCAACCTAAAAAAGCACAAATGTAACTAATTGGTGAAGGATCGTTTGTGCAGTTTCTAAGAAGAAGATTTTTTAACTTTCCTTTCCTATAGAGTAATACATTCAGCTATGAAATCCCAGTATCAACATTCAATTATCTGTATATTTGAGGTATTTAATCTCGAAGTTCGAATATTGATTCTCGAATGATCCTTTTGAACTTTCGTAATAAATAGAGAAATGGCAGCTATCTAAGATTGTTGATCTGCATAAGAAGCATAAAATTTGGAAATGACCCACGTAATGATCATTCATGTAGGTTTTTGCTTTTATCACCAGTAATGTATTTTCCTAGAAGGTTGTTGAAAGCATATTTTCCAATATGGCCTTCGATGACCTATGGCCAACTGCAATACATTTTTGTACTTTAGAGTTCTCTTGGATATAAGTAAGAATTAACAAACAGGGCTATATTTGCGATTCCTCTGTAGTTTTTGCATTCTTTGAGGTTACCTTTCTTTGCCAGTTTAATTAAATGACCAATGTTCCAGTCTTGAGGCATTTCTTCGTTTTTCCATATGTCACTGTAGATCTTGTGAAGTATGTTTGCTGTTAGGTCTGGGTTTGCTTTCAGGGCCTCTGGTGGAATATTATCTGGACTTGAAGCTTTGGTGGTTTTCAACTTCTTAATTGCTTGTTTAATTTCTGTTTTTGATGGCAGGTTAAGATTTAATTTTAGTTTTTCACCTGCTCTGTTAATTTTTGGTGTTACATCAGGTGGTGGTCTGTTTAGTAACTCCTTAAAGTGTTCTGCCCATCTTGCTAGCTGTTCCCCGGTTGTGGTTATAACCTTTCCATATTTGTCTTTAATCTGTTGACTTATTTGTCTAAAATTTCCTGCAAGTTTTTTGGTGGTGTCATATAAATCTTTCATATTCCTCATGTTTGCAGCTTCTTCTGCTTGTGCAGCAAGATTGTCTATGTATGTTCTCCTGTCTTTTCTTACACTCTGTCTAACTTCCTTGTGAGCTTTGTTGTATTCTGCTTGAGCTGTTGCCTTTTCTTTCCTAGTTCTTCTGCAACTAATTGCATCTTTCTTCTGTTTTCTCATGATAGAACTTGATATTCTATTCTTTTGATCATTGTGTTGTATGTCCTTCTTCAATTTACGGCTTCCGATTACCTCGTGGTATCTCTAAAACTTTTCATGAATGCCTAAAAGTCCACGTAGAAGCCATAGATAAGAAGGTATTTTAGTAGTCATGTATATTTGTAATATTTTTAATCAAGAGTGATCCCAAAAGTCGAGATGTTTTACATTGGATATTTGATACAGAAACTGTGAATATACACCTTATTATCAGGGCTAATTATATATATATATATCTTGAGGATATTTTAGCAACACAGTATTTTTATATTTGAAAAGTGTTTATTAGGTAGAAAATGTATTTTATTTAAAGAAATGTTTATATTAACTTGTTAATTTGCTTCCTACTGACCGCCTTGATATAACTGAAATATTGTTGAAGACACCATAACCCTAACCTTGTTTTCTACTGACATCAACAGTAAATGTACAGGGTTAAAATTCCACTGAATATTACAAGCTATATTAACTTCTTAAACTAAAGCAGCAATTATATAAATTTGATTATTAAATGAATGACTTAGAGTAAAGAGAAATGCAACAGCATTGTTCAACAGCCCTAGCATCTCTCTATTTCTCGACATAAAACGTTTTTGGACCACATGGAATAAGGAATACAACTCTTCAAATTTGTCAATCATAACTTGACGATCAGGGGTAGTGTCCCTTTAATTGAACAGTATGCTGATAATCATAAAATATCAGTCACGGGTATTCATAAAACTGTTGTTGTCAATACCGAGGTATGCATTGTATTTGATAACGTGCATAGTATTTCTCCACGTTTCAATTGTTGGTTTCTTTTCTGGATTACATCAATATTTATTACACTATTAATGTAGCATTATTATTTTTTCTATTTTGTGCAGAAAGACAACCAAAACAAATACACAAGACAGCAAATTAAAATAAATTCAAAACCGATTCACCAAAAAACGGAAGATTAACAAATATTCTCGCAAATGATAAGTTTTTCCTGTTTCTTATAAGACACCCGTCGTGTTACTCCTAGAAAAGTCCGATAAAAGATGAAAGAGACAAATATTATTTGGACATTTATTTGTTTGCTAATTCATTAGTTTTCAAATTCTAAATGTTCTTAGCTTACTTTCTCTATAATATATACATTATATTAACATGAGACAAAAATGGATCGGTTTGTCAATTATCACTTCCATCCAAGAGAACTCTAAGGTAAAAAAAAATGTATTGCAGTTGATAAATATGCTTTAGCAGCCTTTTCAGAAAATACCTTAATATTGAAAAAAAAAAAAAAAAAAAAAAAAAAAAAAAAAAAACATGATTGATCATTCCGTGTGTCATTTCCTCAATATATGCTTCTTTTGCAGTTCAAGAATCTTAGATAACTGCCTTTCCTCTATATATTACGAAAGCTCAGATGGATCATCCGAGATTCGAGATTTGAAATTCAGTATCCTAAATATATAAGTTTTGAATTTTAAATTTCGAACTTCTACGAAAGCCCAGAATACGAAAGATATATAGCTGAATGTAATACTCTATAGGAAAGGAAAGACAAAAAATGTTCATCTTGGAAACTGCACAAACTATCCTTTACTAATTAATTGTATAGTTACCTTTGTTTCTGTTTTGTCTTTTTTTTTCTCCCCTGCCAGCAAATCTGTCTTCATCTTGTTTCCATCTAATTGAGGGATTGGGGTCGTCGTGGTTGTGACCGTATGGTAGTTGGATTTACAAATACCTGTGCAATCAGCGCCTATCACAACTACTCGATAAAACATTATGTGATAAAGTTTGTCAGTGACTTGCAACTGGTCGGTGGTTTTCTCCGGGTTCTCCGGTTTCCTCCACTAATAAAACTGACCGCCACGATATAGCTGAAATATTGTTGAAAGTGACGTTAAACACCATAAACCAAACCATAATCAATTGAGGGACAGGTTTGGCAATCATGTTGTTTACGGTATATTTGAATCCGTGCACTTACGCTTATTATGAAATAGAAAGTGTTCGTATTGTTGATATCATGAATGTTGTCATTTAGAAATTCATACTTTGTAAATACAGATAACTTATGACGTCATGTATTTCTAGATCATTCGGAACAACTTAATCCTCCATTTTATTTTCTGACGTCTTTTATTTGACATGATATGTGATGAATAATTACTCAATCATCGTGTTACAATAACTGACATCCTGTAAAGAAATAGATATAATTGTTAGAAATGGTTTCTAGGAAATCATAGATTAATCTGTCTTGTTTTGTTGGCAAGTTGCTATGAACTAAGAATATTTTAACATTAGGATTTACAATCATTACGTCTATGTATCGTTTCAATTGAATAAAAAAAACGATGACTTAGAGATCAATTGAAGGACGTTGATTGTATGTGTTTCAAATTGTTTGTAATTTGTTTGTTTTTTGGTGGTGTTTAACGCCACTTTCAACAATATTTCAGTTATATCGTGGCGGTCAGATTCATTGGTGGAGAAAACCGGTGGACCCGGAGAAAACCACCGACCTGTCGCAAGTCAGTCACAAACTTGATCACATAATGTTTTATCGGGTAGTGGTGATAGGCGTTGATTACACAGGTATTTGTAACTCCAACTTCCATAGGGTCACGACCACGACGGCCCATGTCCCTTAATTAGATGGACACAAGATGAAGACAGATTTTCGGGCAGCGGAGAAAAAAAAGACCTAAAACAGAAAAACAAATTTAAGTATGCAATTAATTGCTAAAGAATCGTTTGTGCAGTTTCGAAGAAGAAGATTTTTTTCTCTTTCCTTTCATACAGCTATATATCTTTCGTATTCTGGGCTTTCGTAGAAGTTCGAAATTTGTGTCTAAAGGTTAAGTCGGATAGTCTCCCGTTTCAATCATATCCAGATCATTGCTTATTATATGTTAAGTAAGGTAGATATAGGTGTGTGAAAAATTCGGCGTTCTACATTTGGGGACAAGATATATGCATGCTTGAAATATATTTATAAACATAAATTCTTTGGATATAAATAAAACTTTATAATAGTTAGCACATTTGTGTCATTTTATGCATTTTTCCTCCTGCAAGAAATAAAATATTTTCCACTTTTTAAATTCCCAGAGGCACATCCCATCCCTAAATCGCTAGAATACATGCATATACAAATGATTTTCACTCTTGATAAATAACATTCTTAAAATTGTAGTCCTTTTCAAATTCCATCGTTTAACAATGCATGAATATGCATAACAACAGCCTTTGATATGCATCCCGGATGTATCATACTACGTTAACAGTGATATGGCTGAATCAAAATGAGTACAAACTGTATCAGTGCATTATATATAAATAGCAAAGATGTTTGACATCATTTTGTTCGTTTCATCGTTGCTATTGTTTTATAAACATGCCGAAAACAGCCTTAAACAACCAACACGTTCTCAGGTGAGTGAGTGAGTCAGTCAGTCAGTCAGTCAGTCAGTCAGCCAGCCAGCCAGCCAGCCAGCCAGCGAGTGAGTGAGTGAGTGAGTGAGTGAGTGAGTGAGTGAGTGAGCAAAAATATCATGGTGAGAACAAACTACATTTTGACGATATTGATGGTGTTCCTTTGTATAAGGCCAACATGCTGAGTTTGATTTGTATTGTTCTAGTTCCCTTTGCGTGGTTAGGCATGTCCTTCCTCTTTGGCATATTATGCCGATTGCAAGCCAACTAATCTTTGCTTTTAACTCCCTAATGTTGCGTGGTTAGCGGAGAAGCAGCAAATACTAATATCATATGTCTCTGGGTTTGGTTTATACCTTCACAGAAAGTATGCCAACATGTACTATTTATGGTGTAAAACAGGATCGGTTAAAGTTTTAATATATCGATGCATTACATTTGCGTGCATAAACATTACATATAGTCGCAACAATGTGTAGCATTTGCACGCATTTCTGTACAGGTAAATAAATACAAGTTAAGAATATATTTTTTAGCTAAGTATATATTTTTTAAACATGTCATAATTCTCTGCTCACCATCGGGGACATCTCCAGTAGGACAAGTCCGTATGCTATACAAGATGAAAACAATTACTGGGCTTCACGTGGCACACTTATTGTATTCCCTCTATTTGCTTTGAACAACATGTTTGCCACTGGCAATGCTTTCCAAACTAACTATCATCAACACTAGTTTGTTACTTAATAAATCAAAATATGGACTATTGCTAATTATTGTTTTTCTAAAGATATTTTGATGAAATTTTGGATACGTTCCAACATGTATCAAGTGTTTTTAACCTTGTATTATAAATTTTATCCAACATGTGTTCATAGCATCATAAAATCTATATTTTCACATATTTTAATTCTAACAAACACATTCTTAATTGCGTGCCTTCTCTTATTAATCAATGTTTATGACTCTACCCGGACCTTAAAAGTTAACATAACATAGACAAAATAGTTAGATTTAATTAAATTGTAGATATACTGTCAACACGCTTGACGTTAGAGACTATTAAATGGCTATAAACAAGTGAATTTTCCGGTAACAATATCTCTTTATTCCCTTACCTGTATCAAAGGTAAATCAAACAAGCATTTTATTTGTTCTACAAGGTTATGATGTAATCAAAACATTCAGTGTTTTATAATAGTAATTTAATTAAACAATTTGAGGGTAGAGAGTACAGAATGTTTATAGCGAGACATAGTGGTTCAATTAATTAAACAATTTGAGGGTAGAGAGTACAGAATGTTTATAACGAGACATAGTGGTTCAATTAATTAAACAATTTGAGGGTACAGAATGTTTATAACGAGACATAGTGGTTCAAGTTTCACATTGATAATGTCTTAAAAGACTAATTGTGTTGTTTTGTCACGTGACAAGTTCACATTCCCTCCTTTTAACTAATTTCTTGTTGTAGTGCAACTATTGATTTTATTATATAGATAAATCAATATTAATGATTCCTATATCACATTCCGGTCCTTTCTTCATTCGTGACGTCACCGGGTTTGTAACAAGAGTAACACGACGGGTACCACAAATGGAGCAGGAACTGCTTATCCTTCCGGAGCACATGAGTTCACCTCCGGTTTTAGTGGAGTTCGTGTTGCTCTATCTTTACCTTTCTGTTTAATGTTTTGTAGATCGTCGTTTGTCCATTTTCTTTTGGCCATTGTGTTGTCTGTCCTTCTATTTACGACTTCTGATTACCCATTTGGTATCTTCAAACTTTTCTCAGTTTAGTGTTTTAAATCAATATGATATATCTATGTTATTTATAAATACTGTATTTAACACCTATTAGTGGAGCAGGAAATAATGACCCCTCCGGGGCAGCATTCGACCATTGCATAGTCTGTCCTTCGATTTACAGCTTTTTATTACCCATTTTGTATCTTCAAGCTTCTCTGAGACTGTCGTACAATAGCGCACTGTATAAAACAACTATGACAAGACAAAAAAGCAAACCGTTATAATGGAACAATATAACAGCAAAGATAAGGAATTCTGCTTTGCCGCACAATAGTCACCCTCTTATAAGACCAACCCTTCTGCAATGAGAAAGTGGTCCTGTATGAGGAGTGGCCTTCTTAGGAGAGACTAACTCAGTACAACATTACTATCTCAGTCCATATGAAATCTTCTCTGATGAATTGTGGGGGCTTTGGTGGGAGTGTCACCATCAGAGAGTGACTACCTACAACAAACAAAACAACGACTCCCAATGTACAATACAACAACAAGAACACAAAAATAAACAGAATGGCTAAAATCGATACAGTCACCTTTACCTAAGGGAGATAAACCGTTGACATAATATATTATCTAGAAACTATAAATTCAAAAACATAGATATATATCCATTAAACAAGGTCAGTTCCGAAACATAATTATTCTGTTGATAATACCCTCCGGAACTAATAGTCCACCAGTAGAGGAATCGACCTAGTGATACTGATATCAAATTTAGTGCACGTGACGCTTTTCTGGATTAACCTCGATCAGGTAGATCATACTCAAAAGAATGGAAAGCAATTATACTATATCAGTGCCGACGAATTGACTATGGGGCGAATGATAACCTCGAGGAGTGATAGTCCACCAGTAGAGGTATCGACCTAGTGATAGCAACAAGTAGATATTTAATTTAGTGATGCGTTGTTTCAATGATTCTTTTAAAAATTATAGCGAAGAATTAAAATGTATCTTTGGGTTTCTTCACTAGCCATGTCTTAATTAATAAAAACACAATATCATCAACACTTCAATGCAGAACACAGGAAAACCTTAAGGGCGGTAGAACCTTTTACGGGGCGTCGAGATTTAACGCTTTTTTTCGCCGGAATTTGGGGATTTTTACATTTAAGCATCGAGAATATGAATTTAAACTTTATTGTGAATCCAGAAACGATTCTTAAATTTTCGGGATTCGTGAAGCAACACTTTATTATTTCGACAGCAATTGGGAATGAGAAGCCCAACATCACACACACACACACCCCACCCTTTTACTCCCTTCTGGAATGGAATAAAATATAACATATTATTATTCAATAGAATCAAGTTTATTTACCTTTTGTTCTGCCCAGAGGAGTATAATAAACGTTTTACATGTTGTTATAGACACATAAATTGCAAAGCAATCAATAATAAAACATTTTCCCTCCTACTCGTCAAGCTATACATTTTTTTTGTCAATGTGTGACGTAAAAATATTTTTGACATTTACGTCACCGAATATGGTACTGCTTTGACAACTATTTTACCTATTTTGTTCCTGTATTTAAATACTGTTACAGTGACAGCCGGAACCTTTGAACCGTAATGAGAGCGGGAGGTTTGGCGCCTTAAAATCTGATTCAACCCACCATTTCTTTAGAAATGCCTGTACCAAGTCAGGGTCATTACGGTTTTCACAGTTTTCCGGTTGTTGACTGATTTTGTCTGTTTATATAATTATGAGTTTTGACTTTCCCTTTGTAAGATTGTTCGGAGTTCGGTAATTTTGTTATTACCTTTATTTATATGTACAAACTGTTAATTGAAAGTCAAATGCATTTTCCTTTTTCATCAAAGTTAATGTTCGTTTTCCATTATTATTAGTGTTGTAATATAATTATATTGCATGCAAGCAATTAATTTTAGAAAATTAACAATCATTTTCCAAACAAATATTGTCATGAGACCAAGTGCTAAACTGTCATGGTTACACTATATAGTATGTATGTTTTCACAACGACAGTATTAACATTTTTCTTCATTTATTAAAAAGGTTTATTTGTTTGTTTGATGGTGTTTAACGCCACTTTCAACAATATTTCAGTTATATCGTGGGGGTCAGCTTTATTGGAGGAGGAAACCGGAGTACCCGGATAAAAACCATCAACCTGTCGCACGTCACTGACAAGCTTTATCTCATAATGTTGTACACCTCTCCCTGATCGAGATTCGAACTCACAACATCAGCATTTAGAATATAATGACATATGTTGCTAAAGGCCTTCCATTACACCTGTGGGAAAACACTTGCATGATTACATCATTTCACTAAAAGGGGAGGATTGGCCCATAGAACTAGTTTAACCCCGCCATATTTTATTGATTTGCAGGATAATCGGATAACTCGGTCAAAGTTTAGTTCAAGCTGATCATGTACTATTAGAGGGAAAAAATCAAAAAGATTTATAGGCGGGCGATGGACAATATGTGATTGCAATAACTCACATGGCCTACGCACAGGTATATTAAATATGACATTTAAAGACATACCACATGTGCATATTAAAGAACTGGTTAAAAAAGAACGGATAAATTTCAAGCACTTATTTATCATAAAATTCATTATAACATGTAACATTTCCTTTTATCTAAAGTTTATTATCAGTTCACTTTTACTTTTGTCACGAATATTGGAAAAAAACTAAAATCAAATTAAATTGATTAAATGCATAAAATTTATTCTCTTTCGATCAAGCGTACCAATTCAATTTAAATGTTTCCATATTGAAGTTTATATTATTTTAGATTTGCATACATTATCAGGTTTAGATCCCAAATGTGCAAATTTGCTTTTTGCACTTTTGACTAATAAAACGAAAAACAAAAAATACCACACTGTAGGAACAAATCCAAAATCAAATATCGATATAGTCCAAAGAGGCAAAATCGATACCCCTTAACACAAAAATACATGACCGCTTACTTACCTGGCTTGGCACAGGCACTTCATTAAAAGTGGCGGGGTTAAGCTATTTTTTTGGGCCCAAATATCCCCTCTTAGTGAAATGCACTAACTTAATAATTGCATTATCGTTCTGTTGATGCATTTACATACAAGATAGTACAGCAGGCACTTCATTAAAAAGTGGCGGGATTAAAGTAGTTATATGGCCTACACCTCCCCTTATAGTAAAATGCACTAACTTAACTAGTACATTATCGTTCTGTTAATGCATTTTCATACAAGATAGTCCAGGTATATAGAATTACTTTGTTATCGACCAAAATTGAATACACTGTTCAATTCTAAGTGATAAAATGGAAAATCAATTAAATATTTATCATTATCATTTAAAAGCTATGAATAATAAATGTGTTGGTCTTAAGACAGTTTCCTTAATAAATCAAATATACCATGCCATAAATCATTTACGGTGAATATTTGAAAGTCGTTTCATTTGATTCTTCCACATCTTAATTTTCATTTTTATGATTAGTAAGATTTGATATTTTTAGAGGTGGTCGCTTTTAAGATATTCAATGTATGTTTGTTTGTTTGATGATGTTTAACGCCACTTTCAGCAATATTTCAGTTATATCGTGGCTGTCATTTTTATTAGACGGTAGAGTAAACAGGAGAAAACCACCGACATGTCATAAGTCATTGAGAAAACCACCGACCTGTCGTAAGTCATTGAGAAAACAACCGACCTGTCGTAAGTCATTGAGAAAACCACCGACCTGTCGTAAGTCATTGAGAAAACAACCGACCTGTCGTAAGTCATTGAGAAAACAACCGACCTGTCGTAAGTCATTGAGAAAACCACCGACCTGTCGTAAGTCATTGAGAAAACCACCGACATGTCATAAGTCATTGAGAAAACCACCGACCTGTCGTAAGTCATTGAGAAAACCACCGACCTGTCGTAAGTCATTGAGAAAACCACCGACATGTCATAAGTCATTGAGAAAACCACCGACATGTCATAAGTCATTGAGAAAACCACCGACATGTCATAAGTCATTGAGAAAACCACCGACATGTCATAAGTCATTGAGAAAACTACCGACATGTCGTAAGTCATTGAGAAAACCACCGACATGTCGTAAGTCATTGAGAAAACCACCGACATGTCATAAGTCATTGAGAAAACCACCGACATGTCGTAAGTCATTGAGAAAACCACCGACATGTCGTAAGTCATTGACAAACTTTATCACATAATGTTGTACACCTCCCCTCGATCGAGATTCGAACTCATAACATCAGTGGTGATAGGCACTGATTACATACGTAGTTGAAAATTCAACTACCATACGATCACGGCCACGACGACCCCTTTAAGATATTCAAAGGAAATATATCACATATTTGGATTTGGAATAATTCAGAAAATTATTTAATATTCCATATGTTAACGAATTTAAACTCCATTGAAAATTTAATGGACAATATATGTCTAAAATAGGTTCGTTAATAAAACTTATCGACACAGTAAATGAAAGAAAGGAGTAATAAAAACAAAAAACAAAATACTACACTGTCGAAACGATTCCAAAAAATAATCGAGAAATCATACAAATAGAGGCAAAATTGATACCCTTAACGCACATATACTTGACCGGTCACTTTCTTAGCTTAGTACAAACACTGCAATAGAAAGTGACGGGGTTAAGCTAGTTTTATGGGCCTAAACCTTCCCTTTTAGTCAAACGAGGAGGTCATGCAAGTGATTTCCACATGTGATGCGAGTAAAATGCCAACCTTTGTCATGTATTGGTCTTGTCTGATGATTACGTGACAACCCTCAAATAATATCACAATACATGTATATGTAATCTTTGTGACATAGAAGTTGCCATGTGTATAATGTTAATTCTATTAAGGAGAGCCGTTGACTTTAACCATCATTTAAATATTAAATGGTACACAGGGTAAGCGGAATACATTTATAAAAGAGAAACAAGAGTCAGCTTCATCCAACATGTAATTGCCCATACTATCTTTTGTCATCTGTACGCAAGTAACAAAATACTTTTCAACAAATTGTTGATATCTGCCGAAAAACGTTTTTGAAAGATAAGATGATTCTTTAAAAAAATCTTTGTCTTAAGAAGGGTTTGAAGATACCAAAGGGGTAATCAGAATCCGTATATCGAAGAAGAACAGACAACACAATGGCCAAAAGAAAAAGGACAAACAACGATCTACAAAACATACACATAAAACTAAAGATCGAGTAACACGAACCCCACTAAAAACCGGGGGTGAACCTAGGTGCACCGGAAGGGTAAGCAGTTCCTGCTCCACTAGTGACACCCGGGAAGTGCTTACGACAAGTGGAACATATCCGTGGTCATTTGTGACACAGATATTCCATAACGGTCAACCAAGTCATGGTGGCGACCGTAAAACTTTCGAAGTGATGACTTCAACTTAACTGTTTAGTACTTAGAAGACGGTTGTGAAATATAAAGTTTTCACACTGGAGCGGATTGTTCATGTATAATACAATCAAGGTGTGGAAAATGTGTAATAGCAAAATTGATGTCTCTTTTGTAATACAAAAATGTAGTGTCTGGTAGATGGTCTGACCATTTGTGTAAATTTTAGGTAAATGTGTAGAAATAAGGCAGTTGAAGCTGTTTCTGTCTTTTTTTTCTGGATGAGGTGTATTAAGTGAATACAATTAACTAAGTTTTGATTACTACTTGACACAGCGTCATCAATATATCTGAATATAAGATTAACAACTTCAGCTTCAATAATTATTTTGTCTTTTACACTCTGCCTCATTGTAATAAAGATCGGTAAGGATAGAAACACAGTTTGTTCCTATAGAAATGCCGATGATTTGTTGAAAAATGTGCCCTCCGAACTCGTCAAATATGCTATCGATTAGGAACTCCAACATTATATATACGTTTCTTTGATTAGATATGCTGTGCAGATGATTTATATCTTAACAAGAAACTAGAGTTTGTTGTAATTTACTTATTACTCTTTAGCATTCAGGCTTGTAATAAAGTTTCAATAAGCATGATATGTGCTGATTTTGTGTCTATTTATTTTGGGAGGGTGGTGGTAGGAGGATTACAAAAACGGATCCATCAGGAGTATCGTCTATCTTCATAATCATTATACATATCTCAATATTGACGTGGTATGTTATAAAATACGCCCCAATTTTACCTATTAAATTTTAAATTACTTTTTAAAGGTTTCTATCACAAGGCGTCACAAAAGGTGTCATACATATTGTAAATGTAACTTCATGAAAATAGATTAAAGATTAAAAATGTTCATGTTCAAAGTTTTTTGTCATTCAGACTTTATGTTAGGGATAATTAGGATATTGATGAAGTAAACAAAATCTGATATTAACAAACACAGTTCTTTGAACCCGGCTTTATCTTGGGTTGTTTACGAAGTGAATTGAACATCAAGTGGAAAAGTGGGTAACTATTTGGGAATATGTTCAAACATTAAAACATTTAATAAACTGATTTTCAATCAAATCCAATGTTAATCTTAAGGTTGAAATATAAAGCAATTTAGTTTGAATTTTGATAAATGAGTTTTAATATTATTTATTTATTTATTTCATATTATCTCTTTAAAACACGTTTTAAAACGTTAATGTCATTAAAAGTTCAGAAGAAACAGGCGAAAATAACAATAAAATTTACTTCTTTTATCAGAAGCCGTAAATCGAATAATGTCAGACAATATAATAGCCAAAAGACAAAAAGACAAAAAGACAAATGACGATCTACAAAACACTGCACAGAAAATATAAGAGTGAGCAACACAATCTCCGTTAAAAAAAACGCGGTATTCCGGGAGGGTAAGCACTTCCTGTGCCACTAGTGGCACTCGATTTATTTACAATAATATATATATTGGCATATATTGAGGGATATATGTTGAAAGCCAAACTGCAATGAAATTATTCAAAACCAATAAAAGACCAATACAATTCTAAATTCGTAAAAGGTCACCTGATATGGTGGCCTTACGGTGTCACTTTAGAACTTATATCAGAAAGGGTAACATTTAAATATCTAATTATAATGATCAAGTTTGTGAGGGACTTGCGGCGGGTCGGTTGCTTTCTCGAGTTATTCCGATCACCTCCGTTTCGATATAACTGATGTATTGTTGGCGTTATAAATATAACATGGCGGGTGTCTCATAAGTTGCAGGCACTGCTTATCCTTCGTGAGCACCTGTTTTCACCCCCGGTTTGCTGGTTGGGTTCGTGTTGCTCATCTTTTTAGTTTTCTGTGTTGTGTTTTTGTTTTCTTTGTCTTCATTCTGTGTCGCCAGTTGTTGATTGTGTTTCTGGGTTGCCCATTCTTGATTGCTACTTCGGTTTTCTCTAACGTTTATATAAGATAACCTAGATGATAAAGTACCTGATGTGTATCAAATATCTAAACTATTTCGCTAAGGTCAAATAACTGACCTTGCATTTAAATTGACTTAATATATGTAGAACATGTTCCAAGCTCTGGTATATTCTGAACGGCATACGTATTTACTTTATATCAGTTCAATTTTATATTTATGTTTTTTTGATTTTTTTGGTTTGTTTGTTTTTTTCTTTTTTTTTTCTTTTTTGTTGTTTGTTGTTTGTTGTTTTTTGATTTTTTGATTAAATTTAATCTTTTTTTTTGTATAGAAGATGTGGGTACGCCTGTATAGAAGATGTGGGTACGCCTGTATAGAAGATGTGGGTACGCCTGTATAGAAGATGTGGGTACGCCTGTATAGAAGATGTGGGTACGCCTGTATAGAAGATGTGGGTACGCCTGTATAGAAGATGTGGGTACGCCTGTATAGAAGATGTGGGTACGCCTGTATATAAGATGTGGGTACGCCTGTATAGAAGATGTGGGTACGCCTGTATAGAAGATGTGGGTACGCCTGTATAGAAGATGTGGGTACGCCTGTATATAAGATGTGGGTACGCC
This sequence comes from Bathymodiolus brooksi, assembly GCA_963680875.1. NCBI lineage: Eukaryota > Metazoa > Mollusca > Bivalvia > Mytilida > Modiolidae > Bathymodiolus > Bathymodiolus brooksi. The sequence goes on from OY804581.1 coordinate 50,060,639, forward strand.
TGTATAGAAGATGTGGGTACGCCTGTATAGAAGATGTAGGTACGCCTGTATATAAGATGTGGGTACGCCTGTATAGAAGATGTGGGTACGCCTGTATAGAAGATGTGGGTACGCCTGTATAGAAGATGTGGGTACGCCTGTATATAAGATGTGGGTACGCCTGTATAGAAGATGTCGGTACGCCTGTATATAAGATGTGGGTACGCCTGTATAGAAGATGTGGGTACGCCTGTATAGAAGATGTGGGTACGCCTGTATAGAAGATGTGGGTACGCCTGTATATAAGATGTGGGTACGCCTGTATATAAGATGTGGGTACGCCTGTATATAAGATGTGGGTACGCCTGTATAGAAGATGTGGGTACGCCTGTATAGAAGATGTGGGTACGCCTGTATAGAAGATGTGGGTACGCCTGTATATAAGATGTGGGTACGCCTGTATATAAGATGTGGGTACGCCTGTATATAAGATGTGGGTACGCCTGTATAGAAGATGTGGGTACGCCTGTATATAAGATGTGGGTACGCCTGTATAGAAGATGTGGGTACGCCTGTATAGAAGATGTAGGTACGCCTGTATAGAAGATGTGGGTACGCCTGTATAGAAGATGTGGGTACGCCTGTATAGAAGATGTGGGTACGCCTGTATAGAAGATGTGGGTACGCCTGTATAGAAGATGTGGGTACGCCTGTATAGAAGATGTGGGTACGCCTGTATATAAGATGTGGGTACGCCTGTATAGAAGATGTGGGTACGCCTGTATAGAAGATGTGGGTACGCCTGTATATAAGATGTGGGTACGCCTGTATATAAGATGTGGGTACGCCTGTATAGAAGATGTGGGTACGCCTGTATAGAAGATGTAGGTACGCCTGTATAGAAGATGTGGGTACCCCATGTGAGAAATGTTACCTGATATGGACTAATATTACATTGGTCTTTTTTACTATTTTTTTTTTACTTATTTCATTTTATTTTTCTCTGACTTGTGTTGAAGGTGGTTCAATATCATGTTTTTGGTTACTTACAAGCATTATCTAGACTTAACAAATATGTACATTGGAAGTGAATGTGATTAAGTGACATTTGATTTTTGCTGACATTTGGAATCGAGACAAAGTTCTGATTTATGTACACTTCAACCAAAATGTAAGTACGTACGGGGCCTAAAGTTCAGGTTTATATTAAGATGTTGAAAGTTAAGGCCAGCCGCTCTTATTCAACTCCGTGTATAACAAAATTTGTATTTAATGGTTAGGGATAGGGTGTTTAACGCCACTTTCAGCAATATTTTAGTTATATCATGGCGGTCAGTTTTATTGGTGGAGAAAACAAGACTACCCGGAGAAAATCAACGTCCTGCCGCAAGTCACTGACAAACTTTATCACATAATGTTGTATCACGTATACCTCGCTTGAATGGGATTCCAAATGTTATTGTTGATAGGCACTGATTTCATAGGTAGTTGTAAATCAAACCACCAAGAGATCACGACTACGAGGGCCCCTAATTTTCTATTTAAAGAAGAGCTTTCACCTGTTTGTTTTTTATTATTATTATTCCTTTGCAATATTCTATAATTTTGGATTTTCATGACTTTTTCAGACAACATTATATGCTACAATAAAAAGGTAGAAATCTAACTTTAAATTAGTGTGCACGACACGTTTCTGGAATAACCATCATAAGGTATTCTCAAAATAGAAAGATTGGAAAGCCAAATAATATAAAGTTTTGGCTGCAATAAAACCAAAGGGCCTAAACAGGATAGCAAAAATCAGCTAAGGTCACCTATGTCTGAGGGAGGAGAACCTTAGTTTTTATTAATAATTACATTAATTAGGAACTGTGAAATTTCAGTAATAAATATATCTAATAAACCATGTCAGTGCCGAAGCACTGACTACTGGGGGGATGATATCCTCGGGGACTTATAATCCACCAGCAGAGGTATCGACCCAGTGATATTAATAAAAACGTAGGTATCAAATTTAGTGTTGTTACATTTATTGATCATTTGCATTGACTACTAGTACTGACAATTTTTCCTACAGATTTCTATATATAGTAAGAGAATAATGTAAAAATAAAAAATCAATGCTAAGTTAAATTGGTCTCGTTAAAGCTTAATTCGTTTTTATTGTCTTGAAAAATCGTGTCAGAATATTGCCATATATTTCTCTGTGAATATCATAGATACAGAAGCATAGCTTCGACCTTTTACATCACTGTATTAAAAACGTAGATATCAAAATTAGTGCGCACGACGCACCTCCAGAACAACCCTCTTCAGGCACTCTGACTTAGTTCCCTGTCTCCTCGTGGAGAATGGGGCCATGAACGAGTCCTCTCCATTTTGATCTGTCTTGCGCTTGTCTGGTTGCCTCTGCCCATGTGTTGAATCCTAGCTGTTTCCTTTCTTTTTCTACCGTTCTCCTCCATGTTTCCTCCGGTCTACCCTTTGCGGCTATATGTCAAAAGACTGGAAAACCAAACAAGTTAAACGTCTTTAAGAGCAGGAAAACCAAAGGGCCTGAAACTCCATAGCTAAATTCGGCTAAGGTCACATATGTCAAAGAGAGAACTGACCGCCATGATATAACTGAAATAGTGTTGAAAGTGGCGTTGAACACCATAGCCCTAACCTCTAACCCATCTTATTATCTATGTTGTGATAAATGAATAATTAAATTATTTTTTACTAATGTATACACTTTTACAGTTTTTATTTGGTGTATGTATAAAATATCTCTTTAAATTCAATACCTGGTATTCAATTATCCCCCCTATCTGTATATGTTGACGTATCCAAAATTTGTTTTCCATTGTGTAAATATTGCATATGCTAATATTTAATTTGAACATATTTATTTATGGCCCTTAATCTTTCCAATCTTAAATAGATTTATATGCAACTTGTCAATACTATTTAAGTTTTTATAAAGTCATAAGCTAAGTATATAAATAGTGTGTTTGCTCAAGTCTGATTACATCAGAAAAACAGAGTTGATAACATCTGTAAATCTTTGTTTATCCAGAAACATGACATGTTTAACGCGTGTTAAGAGAGAAATCTGGGGTTAATACTAAAGGTTATTAAATAAAAACATATTCAGTTATCACTTTAATGTTGCCCGTTTTATTATTAGTTATATTTATCATATTAATAGAGATCCAGAACCGCATCTTGTGGTGTGTTCGAGCCCCGTTCGGGTCAAACCAAAGACTATATAATTGGCATTTGATGCTTCTCCGCTAAGCACGCAGCATTAAGGAGAAAGAGTAAAGACTGGTTGGCTCGGCATCAGGATAATGTGTCCGAGTGGGGTGACATGTTTATCCGTGGATTGTTGTTTCAGTGAGCTAGCACTATGAAAATACAACTAATTGTGTTGGTCTAATACAATGCGGACATCATCATCTCATTGAAAATTAACTTGTTCTCGCCATGATATAGCTGAAAAGTTACTGAGCTGGCGTTAAAACAACAATAATCCACTCACTATAGAGGGGCCTGCGTGGTAGAGAGGTTAATGATATTTGACCACACGTCTAGACACCACTGATATTGAGTTCGAGCCCCATTATTCATATCAAATGTTAATGTTTCTAGTCATTTACCAAGGGTCATTAATTAGTTATATGTCGTGGATTACCTCCTTCCAATAAATCAGACAGTCACGGTATGATAAAAAAATTGTTGAAAGTGATGATTAACTCACAATACCAGATCCAACCTCAAATTTAGAAGTTGATTTGAGATGAGTTAGAACAGACTTCCGCGAGCATCCCCGAAATATAGAAATATGTCCTAGTTTCTCTGCTGCGGCGGGGCATAACCGTTCTGAAACGGGCATTTACTAGCTGTGTGGGACAGGACATAAACGAGTGTCTCATGTATGGAAAATTTCACGCTCCTTGTAAGTAAGACAACCTTCCAGTAGCTCCTAGTGATTAACACTTTGTTCAGCGTGGTCGTTGGTGGCCTTTACCGTCCAGTAGCTCCTAGTGATTAACACTTTGTTCAGCGTGGTCGTTGGTGGCCTTTACCTTCCAGTAGCTCCTAGTGATTAACACTTTGTTCAGCGTGGTCGTTGGTGGCCTTTACCTTCCAGTAGCTCCTAGTGATTAACACTTTGTTCAGCGTGGTCGTTGGTGGCCTTTACCTTCCAGTAGCTCCTAGTGATTAACACTTTGTTCAGCGTGGTCGTTGGTGGCCTTTACCTTCCAGTAACTCCTGGTGATTAACACTTTGTTCAGCGTGGTCGTTGGTGGCCTTTACCTTCCAGTAGCTCCTGGTGATTAACACTTTGTTCAGCGTGGTCGTTGGTGGCCTTTACCTTCCAGTAGCTCCTAGTGATTAACACTTTGTTCAGCGTGGTCGTTGGTGGCCTTTACCTTCCAGTAGCTCCTAGTGATTAACACTTTGTTCAGCGTGGTCGTTGGTGGCCTTTACCTTCCAGTAGCTCCTAGTGATTAACACTTTGTTCAGCGTGGTCGTTGGTGGCCTTTACCTTCCAGTAGCTCCTAGTGATTAACACTTTGTTCAGCGTGGTCGTTGGTGGCCTTTACCTTCCAGTAGCTCCTAGTGATTAACACTTTGTTCAGCGTGGTCGTTGGTGGCCTTTACCTTCCAGTAACTCCTGGTGATTAACACTTTGTTCAGCGTGGTCGTTGGTGGCCTTTACCTTCCAGTAGCTCCTGGTGATTAACACTTTGTTCAGCGTGGTCGTTGGTGGCCTTTACCTTCCAGTAGCTCCTAGTGATTAACACTTTGTTCAGCGTGGTCGTTGGTGGCCTTTACCTTCCAGTAGCTCCTAGTGATTAACACTTTGTTCAGCGTGGTCGTTGGTGGCCTTTACCTTCCAGTAGCTCCTAGTGATTAACACTTTGTTCAGCGTGGTCGTTGGTGGCCTTTACCTTCCAGTAGCTCCTAGTGATTAACACTTTGTTCAGCGTGGTCGTTGGTGGCCTTTACCTTCCAGTAGCTCCTAGTGATTAACACTTTGTTCAGCGTGGTCGTTGGTGGCCTTTACCTTCCAGTAGCTCCTAGTGATTAACACTTTGTTCAGCGTGGTCGTTGGTGGCCTTTACCTTCCAGTAGCTCCTAGTGATTAACACTTTGTTCAGCGTGGTCGTTGGTGGCCTTTACCTTCCAGTAGCTCCTAGTGATTAACACTTTGTTCAGCGTGGTCGTTGGTGGCCTTTACCTTCCAGTAGCTCCTAGTGATTAACACTTTGTTCAGCGTGGTCGTTGGTGGCCTTTACCTTCCAGTAGCTCCTAGTGATTAACACTTTGTTCAGCGTGGTCGTTGGTGGCCTTTACCGTCCAGTAGCTCCTAGTGATTAACACTTTGTTCAGCGTGGTCGTTGGTGGCCTTTACCTTCCAGTAGCTCCTAGTGATTAACACTTTGTTCAGCGTGGTCGTTGGTGGCCTTTACCTTCCAGTAGCTCCTAGTGATTAACGCTTTGTTCAGCGTGGTCGTTGGTGGCCTTTACCTTCCAGTAGCTCCTAGTGATTAACACTTTGTTCAGCGTGGTCGTTGGTGGCCTTTACCTTCCAGTAGCTCCTAGTGATTAACACTTTGTTCAGCGTGGTCGTTGGTGGCCTTTACCTTCCAGTAGCTCCTAGTGATTAACACTTTGTTCAGCGTGGTCGTTGGTGGCCTTTACCTTCCAGTAGCTCCTAGTGATTAACACTTTGTTCAGCGTGGTCGTTGGTGGCCTTTACCTTCCAGTAGCTCCTAGTGATTAACACTTTGTTCAGCGTGGTCGTTGGTGGCCTTTACCTTCCAGTAGCTCCTAGTGATTAACACTTTGTTCAGCGTGGTCGTTGGTGGCCTTTACCTTCCAGTAGCTCCTAGTGATTAACACTTTGTTCAGCGTGGTCGTTGGTGGCCTTTACCTTCCAGTAGCTCCTAGTGATTAACACTTTGTTCAGCGTGGTCGTTGGTGGCCTTTACCTTCCAGTAGCTCCTAGTGATTAACACTTTGTTCAGCGTGGTCGTTGGTGGCCTTTACCTTCCAGTAGCTCCTAGTGATTAACACTTTGTTCAGCGTGGTCGTTGGTGGCCTTTACCTTCCAGTAGCTCCTAGTGATTAACACTTTGTTCAGCGTGGTCGTTGGTGGCCTTTACCTTCCAGTAGCTCCTAGTGATTAACACTTTGTTCAGCGTGGTCGTTGGTGGCCTTTACCTTCCAGTAGCTCCTAGTGATTAACACTTTGTTCAGCGTGGTCGTTGGTGGCCTTTACCTTCCAGTAGCTCCTAGTGATTAACACTTTGTTCAGCGTGGTCGTTGGTGGCCTTTACCTTCCAGTAGCTCCTAGTGATTAACACTTTGTTCAGCGTGGTCGTTGGTGGCCTTTACCTTCCAGTAGCTCCTAGTGATTAACACTTTGTTCAGCGTGGTCGTTGGTGGCCTTTACCTTCCAGTAGCTCCTAGTGATTAACACTTTGTTCAGCGTGGTCGTTGGTGGCCTTTACCTTCCAGTAGCTCCTAGTGATTAACACTTTGTTCAGCGTGGTCGTTGGTGGCCTTTACCTTCCAGTAGCTCCTAGTGATTAACACTTTGTTCAGCGTGGTCGTTGGTGGCCTTTACCTTCCAGTAGCTCCTAGTGATTAACACTTTGTTCAGCGTGGTCGTTGGTGGCCTTTACCTTCCAGTAGCTCCTAGTGATTAACACTTTGTTCAGCGTGGTCGTTGGTGGCCTTTACCTTCCAGTAGCTCCTAGTGATTAACACTTTGTTCAGCGTGGTCGTTGGTGGCCTTTACCTTCCAGTAGCTCCTAGTGATTAACACTTTGTTCAGCGTGGTCGTTGGTGGCCTTTACCTTCCAGTAGCTCCTAGTGATTAACACTTTGTTCAGCGTGGTCGTTGGTGGCCTTTACCTTCCAGTAGCTCCTAGTGATTAACACTTTGTTCAGCGTGGTCGTTGGTGGCCTTTACCTTCCAGTAGCTCCTAGTGATTAACACTTTGTTCAGCGTGGTCGTTGGTGGCCTTTACCTTCCAGTAGCTCCTAGTGATTAACACTTTGTTCAGCGTGGTCGTTGGTGGCCTTTACCTTCCAGTAGCTCCTAGTGATTAACACTTTGTTCAGCGTGGTCGTTGGTGGCCTTTACCTTCCAGTAGCTCCTAGTGATTAACACTTTGTTCAGCGTGGTCGTTGGTGGCCTTTACCTTCCAGTAGCTCCTAGTGATTAACACTTTGTTCAGCGTGGTCGTTGGTGGCCTTTACCTTCCAGTAGCTCCTAGTGATTAACACTTTGTTCAGCGTGGTCGTTGGTGGCCTTTACCTTCCAGTAGCTCCTAGTGATTAACACTTTGTTCAGCGTGGTCGTTGGTGGCCTTTACCTTCCAGTAGCTCCTAGTGATTAACACTTTGTTCAGCGTGGTCGTTGGTGGCCTTTACCTTCCAGTAGCTCCTAGTGATTAACACTTTGTTCAGCGTGGTCGTTGGTGGCCTTTACCTTCCAGTAGCTCCTAGTGATTAACACTTTGTTCAGCGTGGTCGTTGGTGGCCTTTACCTTCCAGTAGCTCCTAGTGATTAACACTTTGTTCAGCGTGGTCGTTGGTGGCCTTTACCTTCCAGTAGCTCCTAGTGATTAACACTTTGTTCAGCGTGGTCGTTGGTGGCCTTTACCTTCCAGTAGCTCCTAGTGATTAACACTTTGTTCAGCGTGGTCGTTGGTGGCCTTTACCTTCCAGTAGCTCCTAGTGATTAACACTTTGTTCAGCGTGGTCGTTGGTGGCCTTTACCTTCCAGTAGCTCCTAGTGATTAACACTTTGTTCAGCGTGGTCGTTGGTGGCCTTTACCTTCCAGTAGCTCCTAGTGATTAACACTTTGTTCAGCGTGGTCGTTGGTGGCCTTTACCTTCCAGTAGCTCCTAGTGATTAACACTTTGTTCAGCGTGGTCGTTGGTGGCCTTTACCTTCCAGTAGCTCCTAGTGATTAACACTTTGTTCAGCGTGGTCGTTGGTGGCCTTTACCTTCCAGTAGCTCCTAGTGATTAACACTTTGTTCAGCGTGGTCGTTGGTGGCCTTTACCTTCCAGTAGCTCCTAGTGATTAACACTTTGTTCAGCGTGGTCGTTGGTGGCCTTTACCTTCCAGTAGCTCCTAGTGATTAACACTTTGTTCAGCGTGGTCGTTGGTGGCCTTTACCTTCCAGTAGCTCCTAGTGATTAACACTTTGTTCAGCGTGGTCGTTGGTGGCCTTTACCTTCCAGTAGCTCCTAGTGATTAACACTTTGTTCAGCGTGGTCGTTGGTGGCCTTTACCTTCCAGTAGCTCCTAGTGATTAACACTTTGTTCAGCGTGGTCGTTGGTGGCCTTTACCTTCCAGTAGCTCCTAGTGATTAACACTTTGTTCAGCGTGGTCGTTGGTGGCCTTTACCTTCCAGTAGCTCCTAGTGATTAACACTTTGTTCAGCGTGGTCGTTGGTGGCCTTTACCTTCCAGTAGCTCCTAGTGATTAACACTTTGTTCAGCGTGGTCGTTGGTGGCCTTTACCTTCCAGTAGCTCCTAGTGATTAACACTTTGTTCAGCGTGGTCGTTGGTGGCCTTTACCTTCCAGTAGCTCCTAGTGATTAACACTTTGTTCAGCGTGGTCGTTGGTGGCCTTTACCTTCCAGTAGCTCCTAGTGATTAACACTTTGTTCAGCGTGGTCGTTGGTGGCCTTTACCTTCCAGTAGCTCCTAGTGATTAACACTTTGTTCAGCGTGGTCGTTGGTGGCCTTTACCTTCCAGTAGCTCCTAGTGATTAACACTTTGTTCAGCGTGGTCGTTGGTGGCCTTTACCTTCCAGTAGCTCCTAGTGATTAACACTTTGTTCAGCGTGGTCGTTGGTGGCCTTTACCTTCCAGTAGCTCCTAGTGATTAACACTTTGTTCAGCGTGGTCGTTGGTGGCCTTTACCTTCCAGTAGCTCCTAGTGATTAACACTTTGTTCAGCGTGGTCGTTGGTGGCCTTTACCTTCCAGTAGCTCCTAGTGATTAACACTTTGTTCAGCGTGGTCGTTGGTGGCCTTTACCTTCCAGTAGCTCCTAGTGATTAACACTTTGTTCAGCGTGGTCGTTGGTGGCCTTTACCTTCCAGTAGCTCCTAGTGATTAACACTTTGTTCAGCGTGGTCGTTGGTGGCCTTTACCTTCCAGTAGCTCCTAGTGATTAACACTTTGTTCAGCGTGGTCGTTGGTGGCCTTTACCTTCCAGTAGCTCCTAGTGATTAACACTTTGTTCAGCGTGGTCGTTGGTGGCCTTTACCTTCCAGTAGCTCCTAGTGATTAACACTTTGTTCAGCGTGGTCGTTGGTGGCCTTTACCTTCCAGTAGCTCCTAGTGATTAACACTTTGTTCAGCGTGGTCGTTGGTGGCCTTTACCTTCCAGTAGCTCCTAGTGATTAACACTTTGTTCAGCGTGGTCGTTGGTGGCCTTTACCTTCCAGTAGCTCCTAGTGATTAACACTTTGTTCAGCGTGGTCGTTGGTGGCCTTTACCTTCCAGTAGCTCCTAGTGATTAACACTTTGTTCAGCGTGGTCGTTGGTGGCCTTTACCTTCCAGTAGCTCCTAGTGATTAACACTTTGTTCAGCGTGGTCGTTGGTGGCCTTTACCTTCCAGTAGCTCCTAGTGATTAACACTTTGTTCAGCGTGGTCGTTGGTGGCCTTTACCTTCCAGTAGCTCCTAGTGATTAACACTTTGTTCAGCGTGGTCGTTGGTGGCCTTTACCTTCCAGTAGCTCCTAGTGATTAACACTTTGTTCAGCGTGGTCGTTGGTGGCCTTTACCTTCCAGTAGCTCCTAGTGATTAACACTTTGTTCAGCGTGGTCGTTGGTGGCCTTTACCTTCCAGTAGCTCCTAGTGATTAACACTTTGTTCAGCGTGGTCGTTGGTGGCCTTTACCTTCCAGTAGCTCCTAGTGATTAACACTTTGTTCAGCGTGGTCGTTGGTGGCCTTTACCTTCCAGTAGCTCCTAGTGATTAACACTTTGTTCAGCGTGGTCGTTGGTGGCCTTTACCTTCCAGTAGCTCCTAGTGATTAACACTTTGTTCAGCGTGGTCGTTGGTGGCCTTTACCTTCCAGTAGCTCCTAGTGATTAACACTTTGTTCAGCGTGGTCGTTGGTGGCCTTTACCTTCCAGTAGCTCCTAGTGATTAACACTTTGTTCAGCGTGGTCGTTGGTGGCCTTTACCTTCCAGTAGCTCCTAGTGATTAACACTTTGTTCAGCGTGGTCGTTGGTGGCCTTTACCTTCCAGTAGCTCCTAGTGATTAACACTTTGTTCAGCGTGGTCGTTGGTGGCCTTTACCTTCCAGTAGCTCCTAGTGATTAACACTTTGTTCAGCGTGGTCGTTGGTGGCCTTTACCTTCCAGTAGCTCCTAGTGATTAACACTTTGTTCAGCGTGGTCGTTGGTGGCCTTTACCTTCCAGTAG